>JAUMHQ010000059.1:7871290-7882617 GCA_032361165.1 Enteromius paludinosus
TTGTCAGTTAACCGGTTAATAATCGGTTAACGAGCGTCGGTTGTCGGTTATGAGAAATAACCGAAATGAGCATCCCTCTTCCCCACCCCTGCTCTAAATACACTCGTCCTTCAACTAATGAATGAAACTGACTCCAATCACAACAGCAACATTCATAAAGAAATTGACAAAAATTCAAAGTGTAATTATGATAAAAATTTAAAAAACGAATTTGACCTCCAGTGTTATTCAGCCCTAAACAGAACTACCAAATTTGCAAATCAAACAATTTAAAGAAAGACAAATGATTTCAAAATATTGACTCAGTGACCACAATTTAGAAATAGAAAAAGGACAAATAAAAATCTTGGATTTCAAGAGAACAAAGATTATGCAAAGAGTGTGATTTAAATCAGATAGAGGATGAGAAACACTTTCTCCTGTTCTGCCCCAAATACATATCTCTAAGAAAACAATTCTTTCTACAATTTGAAGCACTGAATTGTTTATTTTTGTCTCTAAATGATGGAGAGGATGATGCTGCAGTCAAACTAGCTGCAAAATATGCATATTCCATACAAGACAGCTAGATTATTTGACATTATTCATTGTAATTACTATTGTTAATTATATAAATACTGTATGCTGGTGTTATTTTAATTGTATTTAATTATATTTAATTAACTTTTCATAATTATTACACATCTATTGTCTCCTTTTTACTTTGCATGTATGATGGAATATGATGAATATGATGTAATCATATTCTGTATTTTTGTCAGTATTTGGCAATACTTTAACAAATGTCATGCCAATAAAGTAGCTTGGACTTGTTATCAATATACAACTGTTGCCCATCAGAGTAAGGGAGATGACTTCTACTTACTGTATGAAAAAATCCTGTAAGCATTTAATTTTTTTATAATTTTGCTATCAAGAACATTTGTCAACCTGATTACATTCAACCTGATCTGTGGTTAAATATTTGCTGATGTCTGCTTGAGGAGAAATTGTGAAGCACGGTCACCAGATGATTACCAGCCACTGGTTTCGCGGATCAACTACGAAACGTAATGTTCCATTGAATTGTGAAAATGCTGAACACAGTATTTCTTCTGCCGTGTGTGTTATTTTGGAAACTAAGCAACTATGACAGATTTTAAGTAAAAACATAACCTGCAACAAGCAAGCCAGATTATTTTGAAGCTTAAGTATCTCGTAAAACCAAGCACAAGCAGTCCATCCTAAATAAAATGGGACCAGTGAGTCTAACGAAAAAATGCTTTACGTCAAACATATTTTAGAGGGTTAAAATAAAGGCAGAGACATTAGTGAACTATAGGAAGGAAGAAAAAGAAAAGACGTGACATGTGGCCAGGTATGGTTTCCCATATTTGGAATTTGTGCTCTGCATTTAACCCATCCAAGTGCACACACACACAGCAGTGAGAAGTGAACAACCACACACACCGTGAACACACAACCGGAGCAGTGGGCAGACAATTCTGCGGCGCCCCGAGGGAACACTGGTTATTCACGCCCACCACCTACAATGCCTTCCTGACCTGGAATTCAAACCCACGACCTTCGAGTTACAAGTCCAATTCCAGAATGAGCAAATTCAAGCATTTGAGTGAGTCATCGGTAAAGGTTTCAAGAGTATTAGTAAAATTAGCCAATTATCTTTAATAGACAAACGTTACAAGCACTACTGTTGCCTGTTATAATAGTTAGCTTACTGTACATGAACCTGAGAGTAAAATCATAATGAATAATCTTCTTTTTCATTTTCAGCCTGATACAAGCTTTAACGCACATAATTAGCGGAGCTATCAGTTACAGATCTTAATAAAATTTAACACAGGGAATCAGGCACTGGGGATTTACAATCCCTGTTTTAAATAAAGCGAGGGATGGAAGAAGACGAGTGAAGTAAACAAATGGAATGTTTTAATTATGTGGCTCTGATTGGGTTGGTAATGAAACCACAAAACAATATTATGGCTGGCAGCAGGTCAAAGCACTGATGACCTAATCCTTGAGAGCTCTGACTTATTTACTTTCCTCCTCCTGTTTCAGGATTGAGAGAGATGGAAATGAGGAGAGCAATGGAGCTGCAGCCACCACCAGTGCTGCGGAAGCCCACCCTTTAGCTAAGGCCACAGACGGCCTGTTTCAACAATAGACAGTTATTCGGTCAAATGGTGTCCACAGCTTTCTGACATTTGATTCACTTAATGTACAACTCTTGCTAAAGGATTCTTCATCAAAACACACTCGGGCCTCTTGATGACGGATTGCAGCGTCACAGTTGACTTGAAGAGAACGTCAGACTTGCGGTCCTGGTTCTTCTCAGCGACCACTCCACAGAACAAATCAGAGATCAGAGAGGAAGGAAATGAGTTTAAAAGGCAGATTCAAAAAGAGGACGGGTACAGAAATAGCCAGGGGAGTCTGATGGAAAAATCAACAGAAGCGGTCTACCAGAACTCATCTAGATGTACAATTATTGCAAGAAAGGTGAGAGAGGGTTGAGAAATTCCAGTGAAAGGAACCTCGGTTCAAATAACAAAATGGTATTTTAAAGAAGATATATACTGAAAAAATGCTTGGAAAATATCTGACATTTTAAATAATTACAAGGCAAGTAACACGATGAAATTTAAATTAATTTTAAGTAGAAAGACAGAAACTGTATTTTCTTCCAAAACAACGAAAGAAACAACCTTAACGTAAGAGAATTAGCAATTTGACAGTAAGTCTGGAATGTTTTATGAGTTCATAAATCATGAGTTAAATATCATGTTGTTAATGTGTGAAGAATTTTCCAGCATTTTACAATCTGTATTTTTTTTTTTTTTTTACAATATTTCTCTCATGAATTATTATGAGTTATTTTTAAACGAATCAGTCAAATTTACTCCCTTTGTTCAAATGCTTTTTTTGGTTTATAAAATGAACTATGGGGTTTTATAATAAAGTAAGCTATACCTTCATTCAACTTTTTCCAGAAAGATAGATAAATGTACATAAAGGATATGAAAGGAGGGTGGGGTGGGGGCTTACACTGGACAGTACCAAACCCAAATGTAAACCAGTTTTATAACTTGAGGGGATGAAGGTTCCTTGCTGGAGCCTTTCTCCCTCTCTCTCTCTTTTTGTGTCCTCTCTTCCTGCAGGGTTCTGGAAAGTTCAGGTTTAATGCTTCATTGACTGCAGATGTTGCAACCATTGCGAAATCTGGAGTCTCCTTTCTCTCAACGCCAGCTCATCTCCATTCTTAGTCTGGCTTGGTCTCCTCTCAAAGCTCCTCTGAAGGCTGATTGAGCTCAGCCGCTCAAATCGATTCTCAGCTCGTAGGATATGTTGTTGTGGTAATGATGAAACAGCATGTTTGCTGTTTCAAGTCTTCACTAGCTAATGTGATTCTGGTAAATGAAGCCACAGGCCTAATTAGGTTCTTTAGTCTGTATTGGGTCATCTTGAAGTAATTTGTGGACATTTAAGGAAAATGGATTTAAAAAAAGAAAAAAGGAAAAAGAAGGTTGAACAAATCAATGCTAACGCCTAAAAGAACAAGTTAACCTGATTAAAAAAATTATATGGGCAAGCAATCGGATAATTATCCTAATGCATTTTTTTTGTTGCTTTAATTCTATTTGATTTTACAGAGAACAAATCCATTCATCTAATAAGAGAAAGACTCAAATATTTTGAATCTGTTCACCAAAAAGAAAAGTCCCCCTGAGTGAACTATAAAAAATAAATAAACTAGTAGAAGAAAATGACAGTACAGTTTAGTGTCAATTTGGAAATACATTCTCAAATCTTAATAAGAATCAGTTTGTCTATAAAGCTGTGTAATTAAAATATTTAATGTAAAGAAGACTTGACATCCATCTGGTTCATGACTCCTTTAGAAAAGTGAGTAAGAGTCAAGAGGCATCTCAAACTTCTCTGCACTATGGGATCAACCTTCTTTTGACTCAATCTGGACTGGATCTAATCTCACCCTCCACAGCTTTTGTAAATACCTCAGTACCCCCTTCTTCGATGCCACCCTGCACTGAATCCACTCACTGGCAAAATGCCTTTTGCATTTTTACATCTCTCTCCTTTCTTCTCAGCTCCTTTGGCCTTCTGGTTGTTGTTTTGAACTCAACAGGGAATGCCTAGAAAAAAATGTTTTTTTACTGCAGAACATGCCTTGAGCACATTGTTAGCGAGCAAGATTTAAAGGACCTTTTTAATCAAACCCAGATCACGGTTCACGGCAGGGTCAGCGGTTCGTCTCTGCAGGGCACCCAGCTCTACACCACGCCTGCACGTCTCTCAGAATCCGCAAATCTGTCCTTCGCTTGGACATCCAGGTGTGAGGATGAGATTATAAAAGCTGCCGTGCTCCACGCCGCCCAACAGTCCTGTGAACTGAACTCAAACCCTGAAATTATATAGCTCCACTAAATACTGCCTACTGGCATAGTATTTTATCAGATGCATTTTAATTACCATATTAACAAGAGGTGAATAAAAAGGAAAAATGGTAAAACATAGTGCTGACAGGCTACAACCACTAATGAAGGTACGATTTGTTCCCGACTGTTTATGGGAATTTTGAGGGTGGCAAGAAGTTAACATCCAGATGGTCTGGAACTATTGTAGTAAGCAAAGATTAGCTAATTATTATTTATCGTCTACTGTATGTATTGGTCTAGATATGTACTGTAAAGAACCCACATGAACATAAGATTGAGGAACTGTCTGCTAAATAAACCAGTTTAGGAGGTAACATCAGTAGGCATTACTAGAGCTAAACAGCTCCATAAATATATTGGGCCCTAAGTGAGTAAATTAATAACTGCAAATGTTCTGCTAGTGTCACATTCCTCACCTCCAGCCCCTCCTGGGTGAAGGCGTGAGATACAGAGCCCATGTACCAATAAAGAGTAAATGAGATCAAGCCCCTCAAGCTGGCCACTTTTCCTGACTCAACTACGTGAGAACCAGATGCTTGGAAAAGCCCTCAAATGGAGATGATCATTTAGAGCAAAACTTCTGAACTTGTTTGCCCCAAATTGGCTCACGGGTCTGTTCTGATAGGGTTATGAAAAATAAGGTGGACAGTGTTGACATGTTTAGTATAGAAAAACTGCCTGAAAATACTGTCAAATACAGTTGAGACTACGTCACTTAGCCCTGCACTAATAAGTACTGTACTAGTACTGTGGTAAAGGGATTGTTTTAAAATTATATTACCATGCTAATTTAATATTTTAATGAATACCATAGTCATATACAGTACGTAGTACTCAAGTGTACTGTAGTTTTACCATGGTCCATGGTACATGTAAACTCACACAACACATGGGAGAATGCTAATTATTTATTACTTTTTTATTTATTTACTTTTTGATGCCATGCCAGCATCAAGGCTATATTTTCATGGCAATAGCTAAATCAATTATACAATATATATACAACTGGGTGAGTGCTAGTAACCTAAAATTGCCCTCTTGATTACCGTCCTGATCCATAACATATGGCATACCTTGAATAGGGTAAAACTAGTAGACTGAAGAGGTCTAAGAGGTAAAAAGTAAAAGAGCAAGAAATGGAAAAACGTTCATACAAAGTTCTCTTTCTAAATCTTCTGTGTTCAATCGAGAACAGGCGCCTGTGTCTCAGGTATCTTGGATAGTATAGTGGAAATTGAATACCTTGCTATACTGTAGTATGAACATGAATAAGAGATGTGGGTTTGAGAGCTGCATGTGCAGCCTGAGTGATGACAGGTGGAACAGAAAAGAGGCATATGGATCCACATAGAAGCCTGCAAACCACTCAACACAGAGAGAAAATCGAGCAGCGCAACTTTCCTTGAACTTCAGGGGAAAATAGATTCAAAAATAATATTCCCAAATGTTAAAAATATATATCCTCTAAGAATACTAGACTGAGGAGCCATCACTGTGGGACCTAAAACTGGCACAATATACAAAATACAGAATCAAGAATTATAATGTCTACATAACATCCATCACACAGCTCGTAGGATATGTTGTTGTGGTAATGATGAAACAGCATGTTTCAAGGCCCAATGCATTTTGCCCAGTTGTGGTGGGCCAGCACATTTGACAAACATTTGCACTCCCATCAACATCGTGTTTCTCATAAACACTTGCATTATCCCAAACGATCAATTAAATTAGCAAAAAATAGAGTCGTAATCAACTCACGCAAAGTGAAATAAATCAATAAGCCGCATAACCTACCGTTTAAAGTGTTGACGATTCCATCTTCGAACACACGGTCCTCCTTCAAACAATATCCTTCCTGTGCGTTGCATATTTTCATGTAACAGTACATTCTTCTCAAAACTCATTGAAACCACTGTAACTGGGCCTCGTTTGAGTCATTACACGTTTCGCAAACCAGTCTTTGCAGTGGAAACACAAAACGCGATTAACTGATATGCCAGGAGGAGGCGGTAAGTGAACGTACTTGTGTTTTATCAATGAATCATTTATTGAACCCTTTAGTGAGTTATTCACTCAACCGATTCTTCAAAGGCAGTAAATAAGCATACGCGTTAAATAGCGATAAGTGCAAGTACCAATGGATTCTGTTTACACTAATCGAAAATAGTAGCATTATTAAGTGATATGCTATTTACACTAAGTGCAAATAGCATTTTCTGCTGTTTATACCTACTTATTGCATGTGAACTGAAATACATTACATTGAGGGTTCATTCGAATTATTAAACAGATGCCATGGTTGACACATTTATTGGGACAATAACGCCCTCTCTACACCTACCCTAACCCTACCCAGTACTTTATTTATTTTTTTTTTATTATTTCCTTCATTTTTATTGAGAATAAAATGCAGATTTGAGCCTGGGTCGACCACGTCAAAAATAAGACATGCTGATATACTTCTTACAGTCTGCCTCACTGGAACTGATACCAAATCATAGACTTATAAATGAGGTATCTAGGTATTTATGTCTATGATACCAAACGACCAACTTCTGCAATGACTAGCCCAATCACAAGATGGTGGGTGGAGTTAGTGTACGGCCACTCTGTTTTTCAAAACTAGACCGAAATGACTGAAACAGTGAATGACAAAATTAGAGCAATTCAAAGTTCATTCATTCTTTTATTTTGCTAAAAATGTTAGTGTAATACAACATTGAAAACCTGGTAGCATAATCTGATTATGCCTAGGTAGAATTATTTGTTACAAAACCAGCCTCTCTTGAATGTTGAAGTTAAAATTACACAACTGTCAAATTAGTCTTATTTAACCTATATTTTGTCCTTGTCTTGCTGTTTATAATGGGAACATATTCACGTCAGCATCTAACTCAGTCAATGAGCTTGCCTTAACAAATAGCTCATTTCTTAAACCAGCAGCAGTGACACATTGCAACCCTTTGTAAAAATGTTTTCTCTCTGACAACCGTAATCACTTCATCAGAGCTCCAAACATTTTCCTTTTCTGTAAAGGCATGCATTTAGCTAGAGCATCACATTGATTTAAATAGAATGTACAAACCTGCATTTTAAGAGAGATTCTGTTTTTTAATTGTTTTATTTAGAACACACAACCAAAGCCTACCTGGAAAATTTAAATCTGCAGTGATGTCCTTCTTATGTGAAATCATTTATGACTTTTTCCAATCACAGAAGGAAATGAAGGGGAGGGCACATTAAGCCAACCGGGTAAAGGATGGGGACAAAGTCCAAATCACCAGACCAAATGGGTTCAACCACTGGGATGCACAACGTCTTGGAACATTTAAAGAAGCAAGAAATCAAACAAAGCCACATCTGACTGCGAGAAGGCTTTTACGGGGCCCTCAGGAGGAGTTCGAATCCATACAACAGTGTGGTCTGGAAGAGTGACCATCCAAGAGAGGGTTTCTGTCATTGGTGGAGAGAGAATGGAGGACGTGAAAGAAAGGGAAAAGCCATTAATCATCTTTACAAGGATAGCCTTTGTGGTGCAAACCTGATGGGAGACTGTAATTTATCAAATATTTTATAGCAGAATGATGGACCTGTGGTGGGTTGAAAAGTTTTAATGACTGATTTTACGTTATGCATTATGGGTGTGGTTTTAATCTGTAAACATGAGGACAATTGACTGAAATGAATGGAAGTCACTGAAGACCTACATAAATCTTGGGATGAGATCTGTTAAGGATGGCGGATTAGTCATAAATAAAGTTTTTAGTCTCTGTATGTCGGCATAGGGACAGTAATAAATGTCAGTAGCATTTATAACATAAAGTCATCATTGTCCGTTTATTTCAGCTAACTGAACAAAATGACAGAGAAATTACTATATACTGTACGTGTATGTGTAAAAAATGAAATAATTTTTATTATTGGTCAGAGCCGGATTCCTTTAGCAAAGCTCCAAACATCTTACCTATAAATCCTATGCTTGAACTTGAAAATAAATACATTGTACTGTACTGTGTGAAAAAAAAGTGGGGTAACGTATAATGTCCCAGCAGAAAATGACCAGGATCTTTTCCATTCCATTATGGACAATTCCTTAAAACACAACACAATGCAACATTTTAACTGAAAATATGAGCAAAACACAGATAAAAAAATACTACCTACAGTAATACCATTTTACTGTCCCAATAATATGTTAGCCCCTAGTTATATGTGTTTTTCTTTAGTTTTATAATGAAAATCAAACACAAAGATTAAAAAATAAATAAATGCCTTGTCAAGAAGTTTATTAGATAAACAAATGTTTTTTAGGCTACAGTTACAGTAGGTCAGTTCATCATGAGTAATGAAGATGAGAAGTGAAAACTATAAAGAAAGAAATACTGAAAGAGTGAAATATGAAAAGGTAAAAAAAGAAAGTATTAAGGAAAAAAAAGAAAAAAAAGAAAAGATTTTAAAGTTCAAGTCCTGCTCAGACAGAGAGAGGCGGTCAACCACTTGCAGAGATGGTAGATTTTTCCATTCTAATTTGTCTGTGAGAATGACAGCTAATAACTTTTGAACTGAAGCTGAAGCATTCACTTACACACACACACAGGGCAAGTTTGTTAAAAAACTCGTCACTAATGGAACTGGCTCATGCGTAGTCATAACCTGCTCCAGCTCTTGTGTTTTTCCTCTCTGCAATTATCATCCTCAACCCAAATCCACTCTCCCTCTCTCTCTTCTTCTGCTTCTTCACGGGCCAGTGCCGCAGCAGCCGCAACAGTCCATGTCTGGTTACCATATGGAACAGTGACCTGGGGTAATATTATAGTTCAGCCAAATACAGAACGCTTCTCAAACAGTGTGTTAAATATCCCCTCGTATTCTTTAAGCCAAGCACTGCGGCTAATATAGCTGTAAATCTTGCTAAATGACAGATTTTGTTCCTGAATATCCATGTTGGAACATCAGTGTTTTATTTTATCTGTGAATGATGAGAAGGTACTTGGGTCAGAGTCATTTTGTGCTTCCATACAGACATGACCTTTCGCTACTCGCCTTAAATATGGCATGCAATCATGGTTTAAAAGTCCTCAATATGCTAAACAGATGCCTAATAACCTTGCCCCTAAAAAGATTCTAGGTCACAAGAAGGTACAAGTTTTTTTTTCAGGCATAGAGGCATTATCTAATTTAATTGCAGAATCCGTCCTATAGCAAAAAAATGACCCAAGTACCTTATTACGATCTATATTTACGCTTTAAAGGTAAGCGCCCTCTAGCGGGCATATAATTAATGACAGTTTCGTGTTGCGTCTGTCGTCATAAAATTATGTATGACTGTCATCACCAATCAAAACGCATGTTTTTAAATGCAATGTGTGGACTTTTTACACTGATCTTAGTGATTAATTTTTTGTTTTGTTTTTGTAAGTTGTAATTCATACGAATGACCACACCTAACGCCACCCCTAAACCTACCCGTAACAAAATCATGAATAATAGGGTTTTATGAGCACAAGGGTTCCCTTTCAGTCAGTCACTCCAAGTCACGTCGGATATGACAGATGAATTGGGATTTCGCTTCGAGAGACCAATCCATTTTGAGTGTTTAAAACATGCTGATTGCATCCAGCTGCAGCTGATCACAGCATGAGTGTGAATGAGCAGCTGGCGCAGCGCATATTCAGCTTTTCTATTTGAAGGCGAGCATGCACAACATTCAGCGGTGCAGCTACGGGGTATATGTGGAGTGGAGCGGTTGCTAGTGCCACTACTGCTTGGCAGGGAGATCCTGTGCTCCCCTGTGCCTGTAGGCACTTGTCGGCTCTGATCAGCAGTGCTTATACGGCCTGCGGAGAAGCTGCATCTGTAGTACACACTACGGCGTTGTTGTAAGTCCATCAGGCCAAGGCACTGAAGGATCTGCACAAGGGTGATCATGACCCCGAAGTTCTCCGTGAACTCTGTACTGCCACGTACCTCGCACTTCGAGCGATGAAGGTTACGGCACACTCTCTGGGTCGTGGTTGTGGGTCCAGGAGCGCCATCTGTGGTAGTGTCTGGCCAACATTCGTGAGACAGACAAGACATGACTCTTGAATGCTCCTGTGTCCCAGACTGGCCTCTTCGGCGAAACAGTGGAGAACTTCGCCCAGTTGTTCTCTGCTGCTCAGAAGCAGACTGAGGCCATTAAAAAGCATTCTGCCTCATGTGCAGCTGCTGTCTACACCCTGCACCCTGCAGGGCAGCCGCCCCACCCGTCTAGGCCCCCACCAAACCTGGTGGCAAGCAGAGTAGCAAGCAGCCTGGAGACGGGCGACCCAGGGATGAAGGGAACTTCTCTTCAGGACATGATGATCACACCTCTCCCTCCCCTGGAGGAGGGCCGGGTGGAGAATATTTATGTTACCCAAAATCTCAACACATGAGCAGTTATGGAAGAGGGGTTGTGGACGGGCCGTTTCATATCACTCTCACTCTCCTCTCTTCACAGGCAGCAGTGGGAAGACTGGAACGCAGGTAGTTGCACGCACTCAGACTCCGATTCAGACCGGCTACGAGACACAGAGAGAGGATGAGGAGCAGGTCCTGTTAGTGGTGCCCTATTGGCCCACCCGGACCTGGTTCCAGAACTCATGTCTCAGAACTCAATGTCCATGTGGAGCACCTGACAGGACTCCATGTGTGTATTCCGCGGTTAAGACCTAGAGCCCGTGTTTCCCCGGCAGAGCTTCTGCTACCTTAAAGGGATAGTTCACCCAAAAATGAAAAATTTATGTTTATTTACTTACCCCCAGGGCATCCGTGATGTAGGTGACTTTGTTTCCTCAGCAGAACACAAACGAAGATATTTAACTTTAACCGTGGCAGTCTGGTAGTCAT
>JAUMHQ010000059.1:7882717-7918315 GCA_032361165.1 Enteromius paludinosus
CAACTAAGCCTGGTTCTCACAAGGTTTTTTTTCCCCATTCTCTCATGGATGGGGTTTTGGTTCCTTGCCGCTGTCGTTTCCTACTTCAATTATATGAATGAAAGTGGAGCACAAGTCAGAACTGGTGTGATTCAGTCGAGGAGGGGTGTCACATTCAACACATTTAATTTAAGGTATGAAAAATTGATCTTTACAGGGGAAAAAGATGAGATTTGAGACACTTAGCGCTCCAGGGGGACTAAAATAGATATAACTGAGTGTACTTGGAATTCATCTGTTAACAGCCATTAATTATATTCCACTCTTTCAAATGTATGGCATACATATCTTTTCATTTTTTTATGTTTATTGTTTAATAGGCTATTATTTAATTGAGGACCATTCAAAGTACTTATTGTGGGTTTTTTATGGTGATGAAGGCATGGCTTGTATAGGGACAGAATTCATTAATTATTTTCAAGTTTCCTAAAAGGAAAGATAGACTTTTCTTCTTCTGTGTATGAAAAGAATTACAGACCTGTTTTACAAATGATGAGGAAATAAAACATCAAACAGTAAGAGGTAGTTTGGAAACAGCATGACTTCATGGGTGTGTAGGTACTGTCCTGGGCCTACTAACCTTACCAAGAATGGCACGGCTTATAGAGAAAGACATAAAGAAGGAGCTTAAACATGTAATGCAGACCTTGTCTAGGGAGGGATGAATTTACACACAACAGTTTGGAGCACTGTGAATACAATGAAATCTGGAATAAACTGGAGCTAAATAAAGACATTATTGCTTTTTTAGAGTTTCTTTATAGCAGAATTGAGATTTGTCATACAATATATTTGATGAAGCTTGCATCACTGATTCTGTTACTTCCATGTTTAATATTGTGAAGATGCTTTGAAACAATCTCTATTGCATAAGGTATAAATGAAGGCAACCTGACTTGACTCTACGTTTAAAGGAAGACTTTAACTGCTGCAAGCTTACACAGATGAAAAGAATGTGATAACCTTTAACTTTAAGGTCAAAAGTAGCACTTCCTTTTCTGTTGCTCTCTAACTATTAAACTACTAATGCATCATTTAGAAGATTTGTACTATGTAGGGAGAAAACAGACAGCGGAGTAAAAGAGGAAATGCACTGGGCATATTTCTGGAAAAATGTCTGTTGATTAGAACCAGTTCTGAACATGCTTCTGCAAACCACCTTACAAGAACAACTTGAGTTCAAAAAAGAACAGAATACAAAGTCAAATGCCTACAGGGAAAAATCATTAGCGTAATAGTGCAGCTTTAGCTGGAGGAGGCTATACCCGGGTCAGTATGTGGGCAAGGAGTGTACTCATTAATTGAAAGGGACAAGTGGAAAATAGAGTGACTGTTATTAACAATTATATAATTTATTGCACATAATGGCTCTGAGGCTTTTCGAAAATTTATTTTAAATCTGTTTTTGTTTAATTTTTGCACAGTATTTGGTCAGATATGCTTTTTTTCCTGTTCAGAAAAAAAAAATATTTTAGTATAATATAAGATTTAAGCAGTATTCTAAAAAAAGCAAGAGAAGGGTTGCTTCGGGCATTAAATAATGAAAGTCATTAAGTCCAAAGTCCAGCTCTGATTTCAAAACACATAGATTTTTCCATGACCTTTCTGACATATCTGAACAAAATCTATACAAATAATATCTGATCTTAAAATCTGAAATTATCCACCAGTACAAAGAAAGGGCATTAAATAAACAGCATAATATGGATGCACAAGAAGAGGAAAAAAGATGACATGTGTCAATAATTATGAGAGCTATACACTGGCAATGCTTGTCATTAGCCTTAATTTTTCCCCAATTCTTCTGGAGTGCAGGCATACAGTCTGCTGCCTGAATA
Organism: Enteromius paludinosus; assembly: GCA_032361165.1. Classification (NCBI taxonomy): domain Eukaryota; kingdom Metazoa; phylum Chordata; class Actinopteri; order Cypriniformes; family Cyprinidae; genus Enteromius; species Enteromius paludinosus. The sequence goes on from JAUMHQ010000059.1 coordinate 7,884,595, forward strand.
AAGAAAGTCTTGTTCTGCTGAATGTGGGTGGCTAAGAGGGACTTCTACACACTCATTGCTTTCCCTTCCCCACAAAACGTAAAAAACAATACTGGAGACTTGGCAAAATGTGAAAAAAAAATGAGAAAATGAGGGAGAAGAATGAAAACAGACACCCAGTCATATAGTGTCAGAATGACACGTTTTGGGCTCCATACTGAAGCAAAGTAGCCTGTAAAAATGTCAGGTCAGGTTTTCTTCACCTCTTGGTTTTATTTCTGTAGAAAATGGGAGTGTATAGTGATGAATGAAGGAGAAAGTGGCACGATTTAACATCACATACAATGCTGGCGAAGCACTGATTTTCCACAGGTTTTTTTTTTCCTTAAATTCATGCAAGATAATTTATTTGGGGAAAAATTAATATCTATTATCGCAATAAGAAACCAGTTAATTTAGAAGAACTAAAGAGTGTACACCTATCTTTTTGCTTTTGCTGTTAGCATACACTTAGCCCACACATTAAGTCAAAATTCACAACAAACTCTGACATTTTGAAACAATTATGGCGCAGTAATACGAAAATTATCCATGGATAAATACAGCAGTTAAACCATGGCAACCACAAATCAACTATGTTTTTTTAATCAAAAAGATAAAAAAATTTGACACATTTTGACATGTAATACATATATATTTTACAGTATCGTTTTCGTTATTCTCTCCGTTAAAAAAAAAAAATCACTTTTCTTCTCAAGTTATCTATCTATTCATAGCTTCTTCATAAATTGTGTGGGAGTTGAAGAGTTGTGTACTCTATTGCAGTGCTGTTGTTTCTTTGATTTATACTGGTCTTGCATCAGCACAGCTTTCTTGAAATACCATATTGCAATCGATCATATAATCTCAGACGCACTGCGTTAAAACAAAATAAGGCTCCCCATTGGTTATTGTAAAGTTATAAATACAAAGTTTGACTTGATGGCTTGCCATATTAAAATTAAAAACGGTGAATATAATGAATGCACTGCACTTGTTTTGACCTTGAAAATACATGCAATCGGAGGCCCAGGACACAGTTAGGAAAACAACACTTTATTACCCAGACATCCTAAGGGTATTTCAGTCACTGTACGACCAATCGATCACCTGCTTTTGGCCCAAAAGAGCTTTCCCTTCCCCACATACACATATGCACACCTGTGTACTCTATGCATGTTGGTGTGTGCATATGTGCATAACTACATACACACACTGGCAGCAGAGGACTAATCAATTGTTGGGATTTAGCACATAAACTCGTCTCCCTCATTTAGACGCACACCCCTAACACACACTCAGACACACACACCCTGAGTAATATCTCAGCATTAATTTTCCTCCTGAGACACGACCTTTCTAAGTGGAATAGAAAACAAAGGCAGCGCTTATGTGCGCTCTCTTTTCCAAGTTTCACATGTGATTTATTGTGATAACAGCAAAAACGTTCGACTTGGCAGTCTTCGTTTTACATTTTTTACAAAGGTGATTTTTTCCCTTTGCTGTTTGTTTTGGTCGTAAGCTAATAGCAGGGCCTCTGACCAGGGTGCTTTGAATTTCCAGCTACTGAGAACATGAATTCAAGTATTTTTCTAGCTACACTGGTTTTTATCAAATAAATGATTATTTTTAATAGCCGTTGTATGAATTGAATCATGCTTTTTTTGGGTAAATATTTTAAGAAAGCAGATACTCTGCATCTCAAAGATCAAATAAGATGTTTTCTACTGCCACACAGAACAGAAATAGTTCTATGACGCTGAAGATATTTATGTGAAACCCTCTCTATGGCCTGAAATATGAATACTTTATTTTATTATAAACTTGGAGTTCAGACAAGCTTGTGGTTTATTTCTACAAATTCACAGCCAGTAATATCTAAGGAGCTAAAGCACTGAGAGAAAGACTGGGAGGTCCTGCAAATATAACTGTTCTTAGACAGGAAGAGAATGACAGGAGGGATGAAACTGAGGTTGGGTCTCTAGACTGAAGAGCTGGTTTGTTTTGAAGCACATAGGCATAAAAACCATGCCATTTTTCACACCTTACTTGGTTTTCTCTGTCTAATTTGTGCACGTCATAAGAAACAATTACTGCATATCTTCAAAAGCCTCAAAAATGCATGGCTCTGAGTTATTATTCATTCAGAATTGATTCAACTAGCATAAACAGCTACTGCGAAGTCCCTGGAGCTCTGCTTCTTCCACTCAGTGTGTCCTGGCCAAACATGAGAGCATTTCAACAGGCCTGATTGAATGAGGATTGGTTCTGAAGATTGGTTTTGTTTATGCTGGCTTTCCATTCATCGTGCTAATGGTCCATAGTGAAATAGCTGAAGAGACGAGGGCATGTTCCAGACATACTGTAAGACTTAAGTGAAGAGAAATATAGTCTGAAATAATGATTTTCTTAGCCAAATGCTCCGTTGCTCTGATCTGTGACATTTCCAAAGACAAAACAGTAATGTCTGTCATGTCACTTTTGGTGGTGTATTCTTATATATTCTCTGAAGAAATTGGAAACATTTTCATCATGTGATCATTGATGATCATCGTGATCATAGACATGGAAAACAATTCACCCGAATCTGAAAAGCTGTCTTGTTCCAAACCTGTGTGACTTTCCTTTTTTCTGTGGTTCTGTGGTATAGAAAAAAAAAATCAAATGATGTACTGATAGCTCATTTCCACAAAATTTGCTTTCAAGTAAAAAAAAAAAAAAACGCACAATAGAAGAATTATTAAAGTGGTCCACATGATTCATGTAATATATTTAGATTCTACATACAAAAAACTTTCCGTCATTTGATAATTTTGAATGACGAACAGACCAAAAGTCATTGTTCATTGACAATTAGCTCTTCTAGCACGCTGAACTGAAACATCCTGATTCTTGCAATATTTCTGTGAACAAATAATAAATTTCTTATCCTTGAAAGAACATTTTGAACACAAATAGCATGAATACTATCTTTATGATGTTTTTATGTAGTATTTTTGGTTTAGTTGACAGCTCCAGCTCTCATTCACTTCTATTATATTGAAAAGAGTGATCATGACGTTTAAAAAAAAAACACGCCTTTGGGATTTACAGAAGAAAGAAGGTCATACATGTTTGGAACGACATGAAGGTAAGACTACTGACAGAATTTTCCCTTTTGGTTGACTATGAATATTAATGTCAAATAGACCCCTCATTATTTGTATAATTTATAGCCTAAACGACAAAACAACTGAAAATGTGAGCATAATGCTTAAAAAAAAAAAAAAAGAAAGAAAAAAGTAATGGTCCAAATCAAACATACAGTTAAAACAAAAAATATTTCCTTTTTCATTCTTTGTAATGACCATGCTAATCTTTATATGTCTAGCATATAATGTGAATGACTGTAAAAAGTCCACACCCAAGTCCAAACTATAGCATTTACAGAGCTGTAACAGATTAACTAAGATTTGGCTTAGCACTGAACTCTAATAAATGCCTGCCTTATTAAGAAATTGCTATTTGTGAATGGTTCCAGAAATCCGGGAGTACCACCCTGTGAGAGGGCAGTTGCTGGGACTATGAACACAACTGTGAACCTTGACCCTGGCATCCACATTGATTGGTTCTCCTGGTTGATTATTGGGTCTCTGCCAGACTGTAAAGGACCACATTCTGCACATTACCTCGACTTCTAACGTCTTAACCCAGCATGCAATGAAATGTTTTGTGGCCTTTTGGGAACGACTTACGGAAAATCAGAGGAGGCGAGTGGCCATTAGGCCCGTTTTGCAACCAACTGGTGCCAGAATCGCAGCTTTAGAAAAGCCGACTCAAATGAGAAAAAAGGAGCGAGACAGCAAAGAGATTTTGCTGTTTTCCAACCCCACTGGGACCAGGACTGGGAGCTGATTCTCTGCCTTTCTTGGATTTGTTTCTTGGTGAAAAGTTGTCTGTCGTTTTATGCTTGGCATTGAAGGTTCATCTCACCCGCTCTTCTCCATCCCTCATGCTTTAACATGCGGTAAAAGAGATGCTGTTGTCATGAAGGATTCTTGCGGATTTTTCCATTTCAAAAGTCCATGGCGTCATCGTAACCACACAGATTCCTGAAAACAGAATGTGAACGCTAGCAGACTGTTGGAGTTGGTGGGGTCAGGGTTTCTGGAGGAGGACGGGCTTTGTTTTAGATTGAGTGGGACAAGACAGTGTTGAACAGTGGTTTGAGTGCATAACATCAGCCCTGGGAGAGTTGGGAGTACAACTGGAAACCGAGAAATATATAAATAATTAAATAAAATACCAGAACCAAATGATTTTATTTTAAATAACATTCAGGTCCAGTGAATGGTTATCATATTAATTTGCCAGTGTACACTAATACTCTGAAAGTGTTTTATTTCCTATTTAGGTTTATGTATATGCTTTACTTTTGTACAATTTACTTTTTTTTCCCCAGCCATTGTTTCCTGTCTATGCAAAGATTTGTTTTCAAAAGCAGTATATGTCTTGTTATGGATTTAAATCCTGTATTTAACTTCAAAATGATCTCAAAGTAAGTGTGCTGTGCTGATAAATTATTATCAATATAATTAAAGTAAGTGTGTTGAATACTACTGTAAGGTTAACCCTGCCTGGTCTCTTTTCTTTCTTCAAAAGAAGGTTCACAATGTATAACCAGATTATTTTATCGAAGAAGTAGATTTCAGTAATGTTGCCGTAATTGCCATGCTATACCAGCTTTGACAGACAACAAAAAATTGTGATTTTAGATTTTTTTTTATTGTGTGCTGGCGTTAATAGCTTCATGTCTGTAAGGTACAGTTGGCACATAGAATATTGTTACTTAGCTTTTTTAAGAGTGTAATTGACAAGAGCAATTACAGGGTGCTTTATAAGGCCCAGGTCTATAGGGAACAGCTCACACATACTATAAAAATGACTTTCATTCAATAATTATAATTTGGAAATACTCACTGTAAAACCTTGATGGTTTTGCAATAAAATCACACAGAAACACAAAGGAGCTCTGGTGCCGTTTCGGTGCACCAGCAGTACTGTGTATGTGCTGTGTATGTGGTTTAGCTTTTTATACAGGGGGTATTCAACAAAGATACAACTCAAAGTCAATCTAAAGTGCTTGGCTGATAAACCGCAATGTAAATTGTTGTTAGCAAGATGCTGAAAGGGTTGCACAATAAATAAATAAATAAAAAGATAGATAGATATAAACATCTGGTGCAACATGGAGCAAGAAATACAAGCTAGAATTCATTTAGACAGTATTGTGCAAGTAAAGACGTGATAATGACGGTGTGTTGAAGACTAAATAGCAGAAGGGTGGTGCTGTTTCTCGCTTCTAAATATGACCGCAGACAAGTGTAATGCCATTATGGTTTTAATGGAATTTAATTTGATTCTGAAAGCATTGTTTGATTAAGTTTGGTAGAATGCCAAAGAGATCATTGGTAGAGATCATTATGATTTTACAGTTTGTGCGTAGAGCTACGATTAGCTGACACTATTTTGAACTCAACACTCACACAGCTCATACTTTTGATGTTTGAAGCCCAAAAGAAAAAAAAAAAAAAGCACTCCTGGATATGATTTAATAACCTCTGACACATAAGGTGTTAGTCTTTTTCATTATGGAAGCACTGGCTCAAGGCGAAATCCTTTGCTCTGGATTCAAAGGCATTCTTTACAGGTCAAACACTAACTGTTGTGGAGGAGTGACAGATTTCGCTGCCATTATGGAATCAATACCTTGTTTTTGATCATTTTCAGTCTGAACACCATGCCTTGAAAGTCAGAAAATGTTCACTTTACAAGCTCTGCATACCAGGCCCTAATGATTCTGAACAGGGAATAATACCAAAAGATTTCCCCCCTCTAAAACGAGGGGAAATGAAGTAGTGGGCTCACTGGTTGGCAGATGTAACACACAAATCCTAAATTAATTTATTTTATGAAGCATAATAATCACAGCTATAAAATCCAGAAATATTGTTTTTGACATTTTTTCACTGATACCATTCCCCTCGGTTTTATAGAGGTGAATGAAAGGTTAAGGAAATTTGGAGGGAACTGCATTTTTGCAGAAGTGGAAACAAATGTGAAATTAAAAAAAAAAAAAAAAAAAAAAAGAACATCAAACAGCAACAGGATATTATATCACAAAGTAATGCGAGTTGCCAGTCATTTGATCTATTAAAGTGTTTTGCGATGCTATGATTCATAAAGTTCACAGGTCATCTCTTTTTGGAGGCAGCGTACAAGAAACTGTAATAAATTGATTCGAAAAATAAAAAGTGAAATTAACATGACTCACAAACTTTTCCAAACCACATTTTCAGACTGGACAGCGTTCCAGCGGATTCCAGTATTTCTCTGAATGGTAATAAAGATGTTAACCACTTTATTACTTGAAAAAACAGTTCCTTCGCCACACTGTATCATTTTCGTTGTTTTGCATCAGTAAAATGGAATGATTAAAATGCTCTGTCCAGATATGATTGCAAAAATTGCTAGTAAAACACAGCTGATGCCATAGTCTTTTGTCTTTGGTTTAAGAAAGCTTCTGAGAAAATTGTGCGGTGGATTTGGAAGCGTCATACTGATCAAACTTTAGGTCATGCAGAAAACCAGTTGGCTTTCTACAGATATCAATATGTAGACACATGTTCAGCTTATCATTAGGAATAGGAACAGTCAAGAATTTCATATTTCAGGTTCTGGTTTTTAGCAATTAATAACTTTTCAGCAATACATATTTGAAAAATGTTTGTCTTTTGTTTGTGAATTGAGTTGCACTGGTTGCGCTATCCATTGTATGCTATAGATTCAGTGGCAATGTCAAATTATTTCAGTAAGGCATGTCCGTATCAGAACCATTAACAGAACTGCACATCATTTATAATGGGATTTACATGGAGAGGGTAAGAAGCAGATTAAAAGTAGACACTCATTTTTATGATCTGTCTAGAAATACAACATGAAAACGACATACAAATGGCACTTTCGTCCTCCCAGCTGATCGGAAACCACCAGAATGTGGTGTTTATGAAGGTTTGGTCAGCTGCTCAGATGTTTCCCTGATTAAAATGAAAATCTCTGTAAATTTAATAGGGCTTTCGGCTGTAATTGTAAATGGGAACATTGTACACTACTGATGTAAACTGTTATTTAGCGCACTGTTTTGCTGGAAACAAAAGAATTGTGGGCACATTTGAAGCTTGGGTAAAAAAAAAAAAAAAGAAGTGGTAAAATCAAATACCGCTGGGGACTACAATGCAATTTCCCACAATAAAGAAACACATTGTTCCGCCTGAAGAATACGACGCAAAGAGCTAGATGCTTGAAGCTGGAGTTTACTCTCCCGCATTATAACTTCAAAGAAACTGGCATTTTTCACTTCCTGTTAGCTGACCTTTAATGTTTCCTCCTGCTGCAACGAGAGGAAAGAGCCTGTCTGTGTGGAGCTTGGTTCCCAGACATCATAATGTGAGACTGATGCCTTCACATCTGAAATACAGCCAGCAACAACCAAGCGGTCACAAGCCACACACTTGTCTTCCATCACTAAAGGTCCTGTGAGGACTCGTCTGAACTTGTCTTTCCTGTTGTCGTTTAACACCCTTGGACCATTCCGCCTTCAGAACCACAAAAAGGTTTAATTCAATGTATTAATAATCAGCATCCTTCGCGTTCCTCAGATTGCTTTTCAGTGACTTCATTTCCAAGAATTTTTCTCCTTCGTTTTTTCTCTGCCGCTTACTGTCAGGCACTGTGGTGGGTCCAGATAATAGCCGGCTTTGGAGGTTTTGTGGATGAGAACTTCAGACCTGAAGCAGGAGCTTTTATTGTCATGGTTGAAACTCAAGGATAGGCTGTGAGCCAGATGGGTCTGTAAGAAATACTGAGTGGGGCATCACATGCGTACCATCCTGCTGCTCGCAGAATGCATGAAGCAGGCAAACAATTATGCACACTGCTTCATAAAACCCACCTCCACTGTGGTTCCCATGTGTGTGAAGGGTGAGAGGGCACTGTAAGGCCACCCGGCCTGTTGTAACGGGAATAGCCCAGAATACAGAATAATATGGCTGCTCCCAATATCAATTAACAAACAAAAGATCCAGTCCAGTCTCATTGGTATTCTTACATGTATATTTTAAAGCACATTTTGTATGTTTGGATATGCTGAAATGTACAACACTGATGCACTGACAGCATTTCAGATATATTTACAAAGTGAAAAATATGCCCAGAAGCATAAACACGTTTGTGCATTATAATATGATACATGTGTTTATTATGTGTTATATATTTTAGTTACAAAATGATATTATATAGATATTTGTAAGCAAGTATTTTGTGTATGATATGATGAACATTGAACATATTAAGCAAATACAATAAAACTAATCAATTAAGTTTTTAGCATCGAAGATGCTGTCATATTTTTCATTAATATATAGATTTGTTTAATATTTTATGCATTTTCATTTTAAGCAATTTAGTTTACACTTTTATTTGTTTCTTTGAAATATAATTTTAGTTTATTTCAATTAATGAAAAAGGTTTTATTGTTTCATTTTAATTCACTGTAATAACCTTACCTATTAATTTCATGAATTTCTATGAACCTAAAAGAATTGGACTTGCTTATGTTTCAAAGGGGCTGTCAGTACAATGTATGTTACAGTGTCTTTACACACTTATGCACCTATGATAATAAAATTATTTTGACTTTTTTACGTGAAGCTGAACATGCTGTCTGCACATTTCAGTGTATTTGCACGCTTCATGTACCTATAACTAATTTGATTATGTTTGATGATCAACTAACGTCCAGAAAAAAATGATTTAATCAAAATAAAATTACTTGAATGTTTCGAAAGTGCATCATTTTACTATTCAGAGAGAGCAAACATGCTTAACCTCAGGCATTGTCAAAACAAAGGCAAGAGAAACAAAGGTGACTCAACACATCAAAAATCTAGTGATTGCTCAGCTTGTAAAATTATATAGCTTTTTCCATTTCGCAGTTCAAAATTCCACCTTGTTTATTCAGTTGATAATTAAGTGTAAAATGAGATAATACATATGTATATGCTCGCAAAATGCACTTTAAGAGGCCACTTAGTGAGACTATTATTCAGTTTGCTGCCATAAAGGCAGAGAATAAACATGCAACAAATGCAAATCCAAAGATGGCTAATTATCAAGAACCCACGTCCAAATTCATCCATTTCTTAAAGCACCCATGATGTTCCCATAGTTCTGGTGTTATTAATCCATTAACGTTGTCTACATGGATTTGGTGATAGCGGCTGGGGGCAATCTTGGCAAGGTCAAAGCAGTCAATGCAGATGTGGTTTTATAGGAAAGGCTTTTTGATGTTGACTGTCTGAATTTTTCCATGTTCTCACTCAAGAAACATTAAAAATAAGTTCTGTTAAGCCTAGTAATCCTTTTCCATGTGGAGAACAAGTCACGCCTTTGCCTCAAACATAGTAAAGCCCATTAAAACGCAAAAGCAAAGGCCTACTTTAAACCAGGCTAAGATATATTTAATATTAATATCAGTCAATTTAACAAATATTGCCAAATTTTTCCTCGTTTGCATCAGGGGCCTAATTTGTAGAAACCCCTCAGCTGGTGACATCTGATATTTCCCCAAAACAAAGCAGAGACCGAAAGTGGTGACAAGAGTCTGGCTCCTGCCTCCCACCCATGCAGAATGTGGACAGCGGTCAGGGAGCACAGGAAGTTCACTGAGGCTGAAATAACACACCCAAACCGAGCTTGACGTTCACGTGCATGTTATCTACACAGGATGGAGTGAAGAAACGGAGTAAGCGGGAGAAAGGCAGCAGCAATTAAGGAAAACTAGAAGACTGTTGAAACAAAGTTACAGTCAACGGTTTGCAGACTTCACAAGTTCAAGCACAGGTTAGTGAACAGCGTGGATTTGCTGTTCAAGCGTTAATTGACATGACTATGATGTCAGTTCCTTTAAAGAAAGCTACAGTAGGGCACAAATCAATACCTTAGCAAGATTGAGTTGATTTGGAACTCAAGAAAATGGCTGTACAAGCCTTACTTCCCTCCTCTATAGAACTAAATCTTCTGTTCTCCTGTTTGTATTTCTCAAGTGTCAATGAGTCTGATTTTGGGTAATTGTACATCAACTCTTGCATTGATAAAGTTATTATAGCACTGAATAATTCTTACATATTACAAATTTCTTTCTACATGAACTGTATGAAGACAGAAGATGTTATTTATAGATTTTCTGAAAGAATACATTTTGTGCTCATGAATGCCAATAATGTCCACTGACCTGATTTTCTCATTCATTTTAACAAATCAAAAGGAATACTTTATTTAACTTCACGTAACTTTTATTTACTTTTACTTTAATTTTATTATGTATGCAATATATGTATATGTATCTAGAGAGAGAGAGAGAGCAAAATATACAATTTAAAATAATATCACCAAAGTTTTTTTATATTTTATTTATTTTATTAAAGGTTAATATTTTTTCTTATTTTTGTGGAAGGAGTGACACCTTTTTTTTCTATTAGCTTCTATAATTTTTTGGTAGTACCTAGGATGGCAAAATCCACTAAAGGAGGTAGAGCTTTTTCACATTTTGTCCCCAAACTCTGGAATTTTACAAGCTTCAGGCTGGATCAAACCCTTAAATGATCTGAGGTGACCGAACACCTGGGAAGAGATGATGTCAACCCTCTCAGAGGACCTCGGAAGATGCAAACCCTCAGACAACATAGGCTACAGAATTACCACACTTTGCAATACGTAAAATATATTATGTTCCTACAATATATAAACATATTGTAGAAACTTAATTTCCTGTAAAGCTGCTTCATAAAAAGCGCTATATAAATCAACTGGAATTGAAATGAATAATTAGCAGAAAGTTCAAAGAATAGATTTAAAAATTATTTGAAATGTTCAAATAATAAAAAAAATATGTTAACACTTCAGAATAGGGGGTCAGAATAATGCATAAGTTAATCATTAAATAATGGTTAATTTGTTCACAAATAAGCATTAGTTGAGCAAAAACACACTATTAATTAATGATTAAAATGTTAAGTTAATCATTAATTACTAGTATTTGCTCAACTAATGCTTAATTGTGAACAAATTAACCATTAATTAATGCTTAACTAATGCATTATTCTGACCCCCTATTCTGAAGTGTTACCATTATATAATATAATATAATATTTTTTAACTACATGTAATTACTATATGGTTAGGATTATGGTTTGTCTTAGAGTTACTTGCATAAACCTATGCATAATTAAGTTATTATAATAGTAACCACACGTAACACGTAAAAAGTACACATTAAAATGAAGTGTTACCAAAAGTCACTATACATGAACTGGTGTCCATGGTCCCATTCGGGTTGTGCTGCAGCAATACTCAGAGGTACAGTGAGGATGTGGTTTCACTGGGTGCCAAATCTATCACTCTGTTATAACTTGCGCTGGATACGATGATATAGCCATTTCTATATTTTGAAACCTTGTTACAGTGAGTGAGAGAGTGCGAGACTTCACAACGGTGTCATGCTCACCAGATTTACAACGTTATAACATTTAACATTTCCTCCCTACACCATTAAGAGTTAACAAGACCCATGTACTGTAAGAGTACCCTACACCAAATGAAAAGTGAGTATCAGAAATACACTGTATCATATTTTAAATCCCTCACTTTACAGAACAGCTGCTAGAAAAGCAAGAGCAAGTTGCCCTCGGCTTCATGAAACCCTGATTGGGCGCTGGAGTGCTTCTAATTTGCTCAAACACCCTGACCAGTCTGTCGTGGTTTGGCTTTAAAGGTTAAATCTGCTCATAAGGTGGTCCATGGATCTGCTGGGAAAAAAAAACAAATAAAAGCAACACAGTTCTGTAGAAGAGACCTCAATTACATCTGACTCAAAATGAACAGATAAATATATACAAAATGGTATACAGTATATAGGTATATATTTGACCATAGCGTATTACACAGTGAGATACAAATACAATGGATTTAACAGTGAATTGACAGCCGGAGCTTTAATGAAACGACGTGCATCATTCAGAAGCTGATTTAACAGAAATATCCATTTTGATTGTCAAATTAAGAGACTTACTTAACTAGATGCTCAGCATAGGGATTTGTGTTTTGCATAAATCAGATATATACTGTACAGTATTTGGCAAGAGATCGCTTAGGCAAGGCTTTTTGGTTTATGTTTTATCTTATTCACTTTCCTTTCATAAATCAGCGATATTGTGAATCCACGCACAGAAAATAGCTATGATGTAATCGCTCATATTCTTCATTCTGTAACAGAGATAGGAAACGCATCCTTTTTCCTGTCAAATCAGTGACTTTATGGAAACATCAAATCCCTTCTTCACTACTTCTGCTCTCATTTTTTTAAATAAAATGTAAACACTTCCAGAAATCCAGCAGGTTAGGTCAGATTAACCCAGATTTCTTGAAGTTTCCTGTTCGTAGAGAAGCTCCATCACATAAATGCGATGTATAATGCAAAAAGTTAAAGTTTGGAGATTCCTGTTTCACTAAATGTGAAAAAACTGAACTAGGTAGAGGCGGAGCTCATGACCTGGTCATGGAGAGAAAACAAGTAATTTGTGTATTTTATCATGTAACAGCTCCTTCACAGGCGTGTTTAGAAGTCTGGCAACTTCTTCCAGATGCGCCTGTTCATTTTCATACTTTACAGAGTCAAATGCAAAAAGGCACAAAGGCAGCGGGGCGTGAGTGTAACATTTGCACAAATAAACAAGTCTTTTATCTCTCACTCTCGTTCGCAGCCCACATTCCACACGTATACATACATTCACACACATGTTGCCAACCCACAGTTGACCCCGAGTCCATTTAGTGGGGATTTTGCTAAAGCAAAATAACAGAGTGTGATAGTAATCAGAGAGGTGGGCTTGCTGACAGCGGGGGCTCAGCTAATAACCGGCCTGTCTCGGATCTTACAGCCTAACGGTACAAATCAGGGTTTAACCTAAAGAGCCAGCGCTGTTGAAAGGAGAGGAACGAATGGATGGGAGGTAGTGCGACGCGGCTCTGTCTCTGCGTGAAGGAAGAAGAAAGAAGCATCTGGCTGTGAAGAAAGAAGCCAGTTTTACAGGAGACATGAAAAAGGATTAAACCGGCAGAGGGATGAAAGTGTAAGTGGGAGTACTGAGAGGGTTCAGGACCGGGTCAGATATGGGGCAGCGAGAGCGGCGTGTAATACATGTACAAACACACACCGACGCTACGCAACTTTCATGCATATAGAACTAGAACAGTCAAATACTCTCAGCCTGCGTTCAGTTTGCTCTTGGCTCGTGAGTCGCGAGGACATGTGCACAAGCAGCGCAGATGTCTCCAGTAGGATGGACAGAGATGTGTGGATGGAGTTTTGGTGTGGTTAGTAATTGATGTGAGGGATTATGTCCTTTTTCTCATCACAGTCTCACTGCATTCCCTTTCCCACTCCACTGAAGGGTCCAACCATCTTCATAGCAGCATAGTTCTGTAAAAAAAAATAAAAATAGTAATATTTTAAAATGCAGAATTCTAGCATATTTTAAATTCTATTAAAATGTATGAACATATATGATACATAATAAATGATGAAAATATATTTTTATATTCCACTAATGTTCAAAAGAAAAAAAAAAATTGACAGTAAATCCCAATGTAATATATTACTATTTTAATATACATTATAGTTATATTATTATATACTATTTTAATATATCTTATATCTATATATCTAAAAGTATTTTTTTCCTGTGATGGCAAAGCAGCCATTAGTCTACAGTGTCACATGGTGGTTGTTTGATATGTAAATATTCTGTAACATTATAAATATATTTAGTCAATTTTGATCATGCTTGCTGAATAAAATTATGAAATTTACTAACCCAAAACATTTGAATTGTAATAATATAGGTTGTTTTTTTAACATATTGCTAATTGTAAATGCAATGTCAACAAATGTATGTATGTTACACAGAACAGTGTGAAATGTCTTCAGTGTGTCTACAGCTCTGAATAACACATGCTGCATTCCTGAACTACGATCAGAGACACGCATCTCTGATCAAACAGTTCATGATCACAGAAACCGCTATTTAAACTTTAATCCTCTTCTTTTCTCGACACAATTACTACCACTGCACACATACTTACAGGGAAGGCGTAGAGAAAGACTCCAAGGAAGAGAATAATGAAAAAGAGTACAAAGAAGCCCAGAATGAGCCACTTAAACCTCCTCCACACAATGAACTTAAACGTCTTATATGGGGATGAGAACCATAAGAATGAGGTCTCAGGACGCCTGGGGAGAGAGAAAATATATTAGCAACCTTATATTAAATTCTGTTATTCCCACCTTGAGCTAAGCGCCAATAATAAAGCTGAACGCTAACTTTTTGGTTATTTGGTGAGGGTGACCATTGTGATGGGTGCGCTCGACTTACTGAGGCTCGTCTAGATGGGGATTCATGTTGGGCTCATCTCTGCCGAGTCCTGCAGGCCTCTCATCCTGTTCCTGCTCTGAGATGATTTCCAGCGACATTTCCACCTTTCCCTGAGTGACAAAGAGCAGCTCAGTTAGCAAAAACAAGATCATGGGAATACATGAACTGACTGATCCATTTAAATCTGCAATGTCACATTAAGATGTCCTTGTTACATGTTGCATGTACTTACAATATATTTCTACGACAATAAATTATGCATATTTACATTAAAGTAAGCCAAACCCTAATCCTAACCCTAACTGTTTATTCCTAAATGGTTAACACCTGCCATCTGATTTTAGTTGTAAAACAAAAAAGGCGTAGTATGTGTCACCATAGAAAAACAGAGCAGTTCTAAGATGAAAAAGTGCTAAAATGAACCATGATGAACAAAATTCTAAACAAAGAAAGAAAGAAAGAAAATTGTGAATTTCTCAATCATTTCAATAATAACCCTCGTTTGTGGAAGTAATAACCCTTACTGCAAGTATCTTTTCATTTTCTTTGTGACACACGCAAGGCCACCAGCCTTTTACTGTCTTCTGCTCAAACAAAGACACCGGTCTGTCCTGGGACTGAGAAGACATCTCAAGACCACACTTCTCTGGAGACTTTGCTGGACTCGGCATTTGGTTCAGATCCATTTCCAAAGAGCCTTAGAGCGAGAGTAAGAAGAAATATAGCGAAAAGTTCAATTCTTCCATTTATTTGTCACACACAATGACACATTACAGCAGTGAGACAAAAATGCACATTAAATATAAGAGAAGATTTTGAAGAGAAGAATACATGTAAATGGAGATCATCTATGCACAAGAAATACAACTATAATAGAAGCAACAGTCAGCAAGTGTCCTAATCTTGTTTTTCTCAATCATTTCCCATAATATCAGTCAAAAACGTCTGTGACCTTCAGACTTTGCAGCTGGCAGTCAGTGGTTTGCTTTGAGGTTTTCCCATTGCGGTCGGATGCTAATTATTTTACAAATGTACATAGATCAGTGTATTTTATAGAGGTCTTTAAGGAGTCGAGTCATAACTTATTTCTCTTCCAGTTGTGCTGACACGCTGGAAATTAGGTTCAGCTGATAATAATAACATTAGCAGTAAAGATGTTGTAGAGCACTCCTGTGGTCTGCATGATGTATTTGCGTTAAGATTGTTAAGCGCATTTATGCTGACGGTCACGCTACACAACAGTGCGGTGGGTAACCTCACACAGGTTAAGGAGGGTTTGGTAACCATCTCCCTGTACGCACATATTCATATAGACAGAGGTATAGGTTAATGACAATAAACCACACACATGGTCCTATCAGTGTGGTCCAGTTCCACAGAACGTTTTTCTTCTGTCATGTCAAGGCTGAGAAATATGCTTGAAAAACAGCTTTGCGGTGCTTTGCAAGGTTAACACGACTGAATTTGCTGAGGGTGGCAAAGCTGCGGAAGAGAGCTGAGGAGTGATCTGGCATGAGGGACGACTATAGGGTTTTGGTCTTACCAAGGAAATCATCAAAGGAGAACTTGTCATTGTCCCAGATCTGGATAGTGAGTTTAGGAGGAAGTTTGGTTTCAACTTTATCCAGACTCCAGAAATGCTCCTGTAGAGAAAAAAACTGAGATTGAGAGAGGTACTAACAAAAGAACTGATTTCACTTTTGTCAGTTGAACTTTTATTTCATTGTAACTGTAACCGTTTTCTTATGTAAGCAATGTGAGCTTAACTTGTACTGAACCTGAAATATGTGACCCTGGACCACAAAACCAGTCTTAAGTTGCACAGGTATATTTGTAGCAGTAGGAAAAAACGCATTGTATTCGTAAACATTACCGATTTCTCTTTTAGGCAAAAAAATCATGTTCCAGAATATCACTTTCCATGATATTTAATACATTTTCTTCTGTAAAAAAAAAAATATATACTTTCATTAGTAATATTAATTTCTAAGGACTTTAAAGGCAATTTTCTCTATATTTAGAGTTTTCGCACCCTCAGTTTCCAGATTTTTAAATAGTTGTATATCGGACAAAAATTGTCCTATCTTAACAAACCATACTTCAGTGGAAAGCTTATTTATTTCAGATGATATATAAATCTCAATTTTGAAAAATTTACCCTTCTGGTTGGTTTTGTGGTCCAGGACCACATATTATTTTATTTACCCAGACTTGAATGCTAGAGATGCGCAAAATTACCATTATAACCATTTAGACTAGTCAATAATTATATTCATGCTAGAGTTGATTGTATATATATATATATATATATATACACATATTGTAGATACTGAAAGTATATTTTCTAAATATTTGTATTTATATTATTGTTTTAAAATTATTAAAGAAATGAGCATTAACAATTAAACATTCAATGTCAACATATAAATAAATTTAATTATCTCACATATCATCCAATAATCAATGTATCGTGCATCACTACTACAGTAAGTGCCTTGCTCGTGAAATCTCACCCAACCTATTAGTACCCAGCAGCACTACAAATGAGCTACATCACCTCGGAAATAAACCGACAGACCAAGACAGCGACTGAGAAAGACAGAGTGAGGAAATGATAGCGTGAATGTGTGAAGCAGAATTAGAAAGAAGGTGAGAGACAGAGAGTGAGTGAGAGCCACCGAGAGCGACAGAAACGTCCCAGTCAGAAAAGAGTGTTAGCGACTCCCACTCCAGCCCTGAATCTGCACCCCACCGCCAGACAGGATTCCATCTGCGTGACAGCATCCCCACCATACTGTACCCATGATGGATGTGCGGACAAACACGGCAAGGATAATGAACTCACGTTTCACAGAGCTGCACTGCTGCCGTTCACCGGTAAACAGGCCGCGTCGGTCTGCACATCCTGCCTGACAACCGCATACAGTGCCATCAAAACAAACACTCACTTCTAATATATCACAGAGGGCCATGTTTCACGCAAGATAATCCGTTTCACTATGTATCAGTTCTATTGTGTGTGGCGTCCAACGAACTTCAGCCAAAGTGGATCTATCTTTTGACAGCTGCCGCGGGCTGCTCTCAGTTTAATGGGTGGAACCGCTATCTTCAATCTTACCATAACTGATCTCTTGCCTGCCAAAACCTCACTTTAAGTGCCTTGTCCATCACAACTGTTTTCCCTGAGATTGCTTGGCTGAAGTCTGGACTGTCTCGCAGTTACAAGATGTTCGTGTACCACGTTCGGTAAGTGGAAGCGTGCCAGATGCTGCCTGCAACATATCTGGCTTTGAAACATTGCATTAAACACCTGCCAACTGCAGTGATATCCTTCAAAATGTGGGCGTTGGACTAAACCTCGGCAAATCACGCAGGATGACCTGCGGATCACCTATTCAGATTCAATCAAGGCCGGAGATTTTCATTTCAGTAACATAGCTGAAATGCAGAGTGCGGATATAAATGTCGACAGGCCTAGCGTCACTAGCTAACCACTAAACAAATCCGGCTCAAGTTTTCTTTTTAAGTCTTTTTCAATTGACAATTGACATATTCCACTAAACTCACAAATACAGATTATGTCCTACTTTCTTATCAACTTATCAACATGTCTTTCTCAATTGACATGCTGTCAGCTTCCACTTATATTGCAAATACGGAAAACATCTCACCTTCTTATCAATAGTGCAGAGCTGTTCTGCAGGTAAATAGTGGAAGGGGAAGAGAAAGCGCCAATTAAAGTTGCCTTCGCCGCCCAGTGATCGATAATGCACATCTGTTTTCTGCTTGTTCTCTTCATGGCCGTGCATCCAGCTAGGATTGAAAACATAACATTCACAATTACCTGACACTTCATTTCCAACACATTAGAAGACAATGCTGCTTAGCTGTAATTGGCCTACAGCTTGGGTCTATGGTTGCCTTGCAACTGTGTGTTTGTTGCTACTGATCGATAATTTTTGCAAGTCGTTGTTACTATTGGTCACAGTGGCAACAGACAAGCAACAGGCCCATGACATGGGAAACAAGAACTTCATTTAACCAGAGCTCATACACATAAACCCAACAACCCATTTATGACACCCAGATGTACCCTTTCACATAAATGTCACTCATCTTCTCCCCAGTAACACTGACATCATCCAAGATAACATCTCTTGTGTTCCATATAATACAGCGCAGGAAGAACCTGTGGGAGAAGCAATATGGACACGTTATGCTGCTAGATGTGTTTTGAGAACAAAATTGATAGATACTAAACCAAGGACATGCTCTTACTTTTTAGCTTTGCGCGGCGTGATGTTGAACGGAGGTCCTGGTGGACCTAAAGATTTCGGGAAAATGTCCACCCACATCTGCAGCCGCCCCTGGGTTTTGATAAACAAAATACCTCAATAAAGAGTGACAGGGCACATCATTAAAAACATAAGATGAGCATAGAGAAAGTTACATGCTATAACTGATATATGACATAATTAAAATAAATTGTAGATATTTATTTTTTTGCATTAATGAAATTGATTTTATTACATAATTAAAATGCATTTAAAAATTAAATAATTTATATTACTTTTTAAAATTGAGTATAGAATGAAATAAAATAGACTGCATACTTACTACAAGACAAAATTAATTATTACATTTACATTTTATAGAATGACATGAAATTTTGCATCTTTTAAAAAGAGAAAACCCATGTAAATGATAAATATAAAATATTTGTAAATAATTAAAAAAAATGCAATTTTGAGAATAGGAATATGCATCTTAGTAACCTGTTCTATATCTGGCTGAAGGGGGCTGTAGAGGGGTCGCGTCTCTACATGTTCAGGCACCAGACCCTGTCTCCGTAACACCAACAGAGCTAGACGCTCCATCACGGGTCCCAGGTGAGGGTTAAGAGGTTTCCCTTCATCTGAGGGAACAATCATTTTCAGCAATAATATTTGCAACAATAAAGTCACTGTAGTTCAAATTCATATTCATACAAAATGTCGAGGCACTTCAAACCTTTGTTTTTTCAGCTTAAAATTGTTTAACAGTTATAAGGAAGATTCCTCACAATGTTATTTTCCATTAAAACCATGAAATGGAACCACTATGTAACCTCTGATTTGATATGAAGAACATTTTGGCATCAAGTTTTATTAAGTCATAACCGAGAGCAGAAAAAAAGCCAACATTCATGAAGCATTCCACTTAAATAGTCGGAAATGTTTATCTTTCCCCGTTCCTCAGATGATGCGTTGATTTCACTGCTGTTGCTCTAAGAAGAGAGTTTCCCCTTGTCAAAAAGCAAAAAGAAAGAGCGAGGGAAGAAAAAAAAATAAACGCCCACTGTTGAGTTTATGGTTTGAAACCCTGTGTCACATCCCTGAGGGGGAAACATGGTTGGAGTGTGGAGAAAAGAGGAAAAAGGCTGAAGTGGAGGAAGACAATTTCTGCCATGAAGTTGGATGGCCGAAAAGGCCACCTGATAATTGCTTTGACGCGCGGGTTGCGCGGTTACGAGGGCCAAACAAAGAGATGTAGTATTCCTCTGCGGCGAGACACGGGAGCAGAAGGCTGAGGAGCCCGCCGCACTGTTGACCTTGGCTGAACATGCTTGTATGCTAGTTCACCATAAATCTGAAGCTTACTTCGTCCTAAAGCATCATGGAAGGGAAAATGGCTGGAAAGCTAGGCCCTGTGTGACATCCGACTGCTTGGAAGGCGGCCGTGGGTCTTAAAGGGCTTGGAGGTCAAACCAGAAGTGCTGGGAGGATCTGATAGAGGTAACGCATGAGTAAAATCAGCATAATACACACCTAGCAGTGAGCTAGCATTAGTTAGCCTTATCTTCCCCAGGGCACACTTTAAAACAGAAGGGGACGTCAGGTTGCTGTGGCAAGGAGTGATATATTTGCTGTGAATGAATATGTCAGAGGCGTTGTATGTTTACACAGGTCCTTCGTCTTTACAATATCGCATTTGTTTTTCTTCGCACAGAGGAACAACTCATTCTTTCCGCTCATAGCGCCGAGCAAGAACAGCCAAGCGGCCTCCCCGACAGCTCTGTGATCCCACACACACAGATATGATGTATGGCACAAGCCGAGACTTATATCGTTATTCTTTTTCTGCCAGTGTTTTCACAGAACCGCAGCCGATCTCGCGCTCGACTCGCATTTTTTTAATGACGGAAGATGTGATGGAGTCAGGCTGCTGCTTTGATTAGCTCTTACTCGTGACTAATGCTTTCAGCAGCTCCAAAGAAAAGACTTCCACTTTCTTTTTTCGCCGTCCAGCCCGTGGGTTTGATAGGTCGCGATGCCTCTGTTTATTCGTACGTGCGCGCCCACGCAAGAAGCCGCTCTCGGTAACGACAATCGCAGAATTAATGATCAGATATCATGAACATTATATTCAGTGGTAGGAAACTAGGTCTAGATGGAGTGTGTTTTTAGGACACTGACCAAGGTCTGCGACCGTGTACTCCTGTCTTCTGAAGTAGACTCTATCCTGCTTGTAGATAGGAAGTTTGTAGTTTTGCCTCTCGCACAGCCGATGAAGTAACTGGGATGGTTTCAGCTGATCACGCCACTGGTTTACTCCAGACCTATAGTCGACACAGAGACAAAAAGAGTTCATTTATAATGCAAAACTAACTGTCAACAGTTAATTAAAACTGTGGGTTAAAAGGGACCAGCACTCGACCACAGGCTGTTTGAAGTTATTTTTTAAACACGGATGCCCTTCAGAGAGTCAGTGAAGATCTAGAGGATCACAATATAACATAGGATAAAGTCAAAGTTTACAACATTCATTCCCTGTTTTTTTACACTTTCCTTAATAATGGAACTTGTATTGGTTTTAATGGAATACTTAATGGACCCTGTGAGTCTCTATTGATAATTGGTCACCTTCTATTGGTGGCTTGTTAAAGCCAATAAATCCTAAATGGAACACTTTCCAAAACACACTACACAAAACCTTTTTTATGGTTAAGCCATTATGCAATCAGAGACAGAGACATTTCTTACAAACAGTAGGACTGTGGCAGGCCGCAGCGAGCACCATGACGTGACAAGAAGCGGTTTTCCAAATCAATGACGGTCTCTCCGATTTTCTCATCCTTAGTGACCATGTCATAATCATACAGCATGATCTTTAGGTCTTTCTCAATGGGAAGAGAGCATGTCAGCTCAAACATCCTAAATAAAAAAAGCAAAAGACACAGTTTAACCTCTGCATACTTTCTTCGGTCAGAAATTATTTGGCTAAAATGTTTTCACAAGCAGTAATTCACACGCTTGCTATTCAGTCATCAATGAGCCACCAGATCAAACCTTCCTTCTCGCACGTATTCAACATCAAGACTCAGAATTAGGGGCATCATCATTATTATGAGTGTGGTGACCCCTGCTGGTATAACTGATCCTTGCAATGACGTGTTTCTATATTTGTATGTGTGTGAGTGTGTGTATGAGTGAATCTGTTCAGGGAAAAACAAAGAGAAACAACTTACTTTCCAAAGACAGGGTCCAAAGTACAGGGTATGTAATTGTCGTGGTCATCGACTGATTTCTTGCCAAGTGTGATCTTAACATAGGGGTCACACTACAAAAGAACAAGCAGTGCTTGTTAGTATGTGTTAACATAGCCACACACTTGCACATATATGCTATAAGCGACAATATCCAAAACAGCACGCCCTCTTTTTGTACTTAAAACAAATGCTCTTTGCTCTTTTGGTGGAAAAAAGCATCAAATCTCTGTGATCAGTGTGTTTCATAGGCAGCGAGTACATGTGTGAAATGTTCCATATCATAACTCCTGGCCTGAGTAGGTGATGAAAGCACGTCATCTTAGCATATTCGCAACTAATGAAGGGAAAGCCCATCTGACGCAGGGCCAGCGGTGGTGGCGTGTTGGCCAGGTCTCGGGCAGCAATTGCGAGTTTATGGTTGTGGGTAAAAGGGTGGCTCCATGTTTTCATAAAGCAATTTCTCAGCTCTCTTATGACTCTGGCACTTCGCAAAGGACTCGCCTGGCTGATAAAAACCCCCCCAAAAAACTAGAGATTTGTGAATGCGTCTAGTGAAAATACAAGGGCTGTTGTAACAACATCTCTCAACCCTGAGCCATATGCAAGGTCACTGAAAAACTTGTTCGCGTGTTCCTTTCCCTTAGTGCCCTGTTTTGATTGTCTTGTACCTACCTTGCCATTGGCATCTTTGGGCTGTAAACCATAGGCCTGGATGATGTAGACGCGTACCAGGCACTCCTCTAAACCGTTCAGGGGGAGTTTGCGGAACTGTCGTGGGGGTATGGGCATTGAGGGATCGTCAGGTAGTGGATAGATCTTAAATGAACCCTGAAGGAAGACAGGAGCCAGTGTAACTCATGGTGCAATTCAGTTTTACTTTTTTTTCTGGTGACCTGCTGTCTGGGGCCTCCAGACAAACCTCAAATTACACTTAAATCCCTCAAATTTAGTTCCCTCAAATCCTACTAGAACTAAACCAGTTGTAATCCAAATAAACCAGGAAAAAGCATCTAGACTCTTTAAATTAAAGGTTCCAATTAGAACCGAAATGGGTTTTACAGCCCTATGCCAGATGCCACAGGAGGGTATTTTTAAAGTTCCAACCCCATATTACTGTCATACTTATAAATATTAAAACATTAGTAATACTACATATGACCAAATGACATAACATTTACTAAAACTTTAAATAAATTAATCAAATTTCAAATAAATAAAACCTACATAAATACATAAACATACATAAAAGCTATTCAACATACTGTATCCCTAAATACAACAATAGCATAGCCAATACTAAAACATCATATCATGCAACACATTAAGTATGCTCCCCAGGAGACAATAATGGCAAAATGATGACAGTGAATTTTCTTTTTTTTATTTCTCTATAAAAAACATTTATTCCTTAATTTTTTTTTTTTTTTCTCAAACCCATTCTGGTACTATACAGAACACAGAAACAGGGTTTGCCAAGGGGCTGAAATTTGTCAGTAAATTTTCAGTAACTTTCCTACAGTAGATAGTATCCCAAAATTTACCAGAAATATTCAGCCTCTTTATTACCCTACGCAGGAACTAGTACAGTGACTTGAAGGAACCACAATGTATCTCCAAGAACATTTTAATCTCCAATAAAACCAAACAGTAACCTCACCTATACAACAGAATACGTTTTTTGGTTTCAGAGTTCTAGACAGTCCACAAAAAGAATGGCATAAGACTCTGGATCTGCTGCAGAGCGCTCTAATTTAACAAATTGCTGAATGGTAAATTTGACAAAGTACAGACTGAACCTGCCAGAGGCAAGTATGTGATCAGTTTAAAGAAGGCTCAATTCAAATGACTTTTCATTAGCTTAGCTAATAAGCAACGACACCCATCCATTGCTTCATCTGGCGCCGTCGGAATGTTTTTCCTCTTGGAGACTGAACGAGAGCACATGTGATAGCAGTTGATAGTAGCTGAGAGGTTATGAGTGACCCTACCTTGAACTCTCCAACAACAGAAGGGTCTTCACTCTCATTTTGGACTCTTCCACGGTGAAGTTTAAACGTTTGACAGAAATCAGCCAACTGCTCAATGCCTTCAGTCTTCTCAAGTTCTCTGTCATACACCTGAGAAAGGAAGCACAGGGGAGTGTGTATTCTATGATATATGATTTGCATGCAGATCCAGTTCTTGCTGTAAACGTGCTGTAATCAACCCGAAAGGAAGCTGAAAGGACAGATGCTATGCACAAGACAACCATTGTTTGTCTTGCCAAAGCAGTTTTCTTTAAGAATCTTGGACTCTGAGATCTTTAATTGTAGGTTTAACATTTCAGGCGCAAGTCGAACTACCTCAAAAGCATCATTAATGTAAAAAGATCTGGAAATTCCTGATTATGAGAATGCTTAAAAACGGCAATAAAAATGCACAAAAACGATTTGTGCCCGAGGAAAATATGCTTCGCCATGACATTACACAACTTTTAACTAGCGTTGCTTAACTCTCCAACCAAGTGGCCACCCAGGAGACAACTTAGTGACAAATATATGAAGGAATCCTCGTAAGCGAGTCGCTGTTTTTCTATTTGACTCACTCAGGCCTGGTCCCTGAACGTGTGACACGGCACACATCACATGAAACTCTCCCCCAGTCTCTTTTGCTCTTTCCCTGCCTTCAATCTCTCCCTCAGGCACCATTAGCCCAAAATAACAGCTCATCTCAGCAGTTTTAGGGAAAGTGTTTCTGTCTGCTGCTCCTCCCGGTGCGTGGGACGCTCTCACACGGTGGCAGCCAACAATCGAACCCCGGGTCTCGCAGGTAGCCCTGAGACCCGAGCCCCTGCCAGATGACTAACGGACACGTTTAGATCGTAAAGGTTGGAAATAGTTGCTAAGGCAAGTAGAGAGAGAACGTGGTGACAGGGGAGATCGCTGACAAACCGGCCAGAGATCGAGGGATGATAGGGAGGTGTGGGCTGGGGGGAAAACGAACCGATGACGTCAGTAAAGGAGCCCTTGTCTGCACTTGGTTATCCCCCTGCGGCAACCCCGACATGAATTCATCGGAAAAGTTGGAAATCTGGCAGCCACGGGCTCTATTATAAATGGATAAGCTTGTGGGAAGTGGGCTGGAGTGGACTGCAGTCGGGGTGAGTGAGCATTTGAAAGTAGGCATGCACACTCCCGAGAGAGACCACAGGACTTTGAAGTTCTGGCATCGCTATGTTTGGTTTTCTTTGGGCACTGATAATGTCACTATAGTTACAATGAACTTTTGTTGTTAATCTCCATGTACAGATTTCATACCGCTGGGATTGTGTTAGATGTGTCTTTGGGGAGACATAAGGATGAATAAACAATGACAAAATGTTTTGGTTCATTATTTTTTCACGTTTCACAGAGAACTTTTTATTCTCTAAGAATCCATGTACTAGGTTCTTATTCCCCAAAAGTTCTCTTATCTCAAACCAGTATGAACACAAAAAATATTTTCAAAAATGCTTTAAGCGCTGTGTCTGATTGGACTAATGCACCATGTGACCCATTGCCACCATGCATCCTTGCTCTGTACAAGCAAGGATTTAATTAATAGAGCTTTCGGCCTGCAAAAGTTAAAATAAAACTGTTTCTTCTTCCAGTTCACATGTTTTCTGTCCAATGCGGAATTCCGATTTGATATAATGCTTAGTGTTTCTGTGTCTGTCCATATTGGGTGTCTCTTAGCATCTAGCCATTACATTCTAACATGTCACAAAAACTAACCCTCGTGGACAGTGTTTTATAACCTTAAGTAATGTTAATGTGTTTACTTTAGAATACAAATTCAGATATTTTTGATAAAATCTGAGAGTTTTCTGAACCTGCATAGAAAGCAATGTAACTGACCTGTTCAAAATAACAACTCGAACATTTCTTCTCTTACGGGTTTAGAGTGAGTGACAGTGCAGTTTGTATGAAAAAAAGACTGTTATACACATTTGGAACAACATGAAATACAACATTAGTTCAATGCCTTACCTGAAGCGTATCGAAGTTCTTCTCCAGATAACTGCCACACTTTTTACTCTCACCCGTGGAGGCATAAAACTTGCTCCACCAATCCATAAATTCATCCTGCTATAGACACAGAGCAAGAAAACAAGAGGAAGGACAGAAACATTAAAAGAAAGGGAGGTCAATATGACATGTGTGCGTGACACCACATCCCTCAGTTATTAGACCCTTGCTTGATTAAATAAATCATTTCATGAACAAGAACATCGAGTGTGAAAGCAATGAAAGCCTCCACTTACCCATCTCTCCGACTAAAGCATGTAAGGCCAATTCAACACAAACAACAAGACAAGGTTAGGAAAAGCGAAGAAAGGAAAAAAGTCAAGAGAAAATACACTCAAGTGTCAAAACATTTTAAGCAGACACATGCATGAGTGACAGTGACACCATCCACAGACCAAACGACCAGTGGAAACAACTCTTTCCATAACTAAATCTTTTCCATAAGTGACTGATAAATCGTCCCTCTGCTGTAATGCCTGTAAGCGTATGCATATCAACTAGCAGGAACGCTTTCAAATTGTCATTTTTTTCTGGTACTTTCACGGGCATGATTCAGGAGCCCTGATGTTCTGCTGCAATTTGACGTGCTAACCGCCACTGATACAGTCAACCTCGCCAACGCTCACTCACTCCATGTGGAAAGTGTGGGAATTTCTTCGAAAAAGGTACAAATCAGGCAGCCTTCACCTCAGCCAGCACCACATTCCCATCCAACCGAAAGACAAAAGAGTGTTGTTAATATAAAACACCCTCTGCAAGTGACAAAACGAGAAACAAAAGCGCAGTCTGATTATTATGTGAGTATTGTGCAAATACATGCGTTTGTGTGTGTTTGACAGATGGATGAAAGACAGACTAAGCCACCATGGCTTAAAGAACCCTCGCTGGCTGGGCACACACACTGCTCTCTTTTCCAGAAGGCCAGGTTCAACTCACCCAGAGGAGAGACTTCAAGTTTCGCTTCCATCCTTCTTTTAACTTTTACGATGAGGGAGGAAAAACAGTAGTGATGGAGCAATGCTGGGCTCCGCTGGTTTTTTTTTCCCCTTCTTAGTGGTTAGTGAGTGTGGCGGTGTGGCGTGCGTTTTGGTGGCCAGGCAAGGGGCCGACAGTGTTGTTTAAGTGGCGCACATGCCACTAACGATGCCAAGGAATGAATGTGTGTGTTTATGTCTGTGAGGGAAATATCCTCTTTAAAGTTACACACCAACAAACTGTTCACATGTGTACTGCATAGTATATTCAAGTTCAGGTAAAAAAAAAACATGAATATATATGAAAATTAGTTCTCTCTAAAATTAATACTGGAGCCATATAGCACACATCTCATCAACTCCCAATGATTTACAGTGGATGACATGAGTCTGAATCTAATTTGCTTTGAAAAGCCCAAAAGTCTTTTTTGTAGGCTTTTCATAATCCAAAAAAAACAGGAAAGCATTAGAAAAAAAAAGTTCTTGCTGAATAAATGTAATTATTTATTTTTTTAATCATACTGACCCAAAGCTTTTAATTAAAAGTGTACTTTATGTTCAATAACTCAAAAGATGGTGTTATTCAAAGCTACTTACAAAAAAACAAATCTACTCCATACTCCAAGGGAGCTCACAATAGAAGAGTTTCAGAATTTTACTGAAAACATGAGACAGCTTATTTTGTTCCCTAAACAGTAATTTTTTTTAGGAATAAAGCTCTTACAGAAGAGACGGGTGCAGCACATGTGCGGGACCAGAAATCAGAACAGGTTATAGCACTGCCAAGTTTGGTGGACGCAGATCGAAAACTCACAAAACCGTTGGAGGAATTACAGTCATAACGGTTTAAAAACAGTAAATCCAATCCTTTATGAAAGACATAACACGTTTACATAACTGGCTGCAACTAGAAACTCTGACAGATTTTGTAAACTTAGACAACTTCCTCAAACCAATAAAATTAAGCAGAGAAATGAATGACTCAGATGAGCAGAAGGTGAAGGTAACACAGAAGGTTGCATGTTTTCTCTGGGTCTACCCAAATGCGGCACACAGAGTAAATGGGAATGGGTGTGCAGCACGGATTTGCGAAGTATTGTGAAGTTGCCTTCAGAATCGCTTAGAGTGAGTTGGCCTGGCTGTGTGGCAGTCTAACCGGCCCTGAATGGTGCTTTTCATAGTACTGCCACATGTCTCCTCTTTTTGTCTGACAGAGCTATTAAAGCGGAGCCTAAGGACGCCGTGACAGCCATATTTCCATGCTAGCTACTATGTGTGTGCGCCTTAGGTGTTTGCGCGCAAGTTTGTGTTAATCTGAGTGCTTGTGAGTTAGGAAATAATGTTCCATTTTGCATGTGCGTCTGGTCACCCAGACACTTTGAGTGCACCAGATGTATGTGTTTAGTTATTCTATACTCTGCCCAAAGGTTTTAGGGCTTAGGAGTATTATCAAAATAAGTACTGCACCAGAGAAGACCTGGGTGTATATGTGCGTGCACGCTCGCAAAAAGGGAAACGCACCGTCAAAAGTGATGCTATACAGATGAAAAGATAATGTTATGGGTATGATATGATTTCAGACAGCGGGAACCTAGAAATTTCTAAAAATGAGAGGATTTCTAATGGCTGCTGTGCCCCTGGGCGGCCTGGTACTGGAACAGGGTGGTCGGAAAGGCTGAGGGAAAACAGTGAACTTCACTGCTCCTCCAAAAATTCATTCATGCAAAACCTGTAAAAATGGCTGCAAACATTCTCAATATCTGAGGTAAAGGTTACTGCAGGCCACTGGTGGTGTTAATTTAGGGTCTGAAAGGGCTCGTGTGCACTACTGGTGAAAAATAACCCAACAGAGTTGGTAATAACGGAGCGCTTAATAACCTTCTAAAATATGCTTTGTTTAGAATACATCAAACGGATATTCCATATGGTTTGATTGACAGTTCGTTCAGATACAATATACAAAACCACCTCAGGTATTTGTAGGTTCTAGAAGGTTACATTAGTCTCTAAAGCAGGTTAAATTTCGTCCGTGTATTCAATCCTTAGTTTTTCAGGAATGCTTTGATGGAGTGCAGTGAGACTGTCAGCATATACATATAACACATATACGGTAAAATGCATAGTACTTTTGAAATATGCTGGTTTGGTGCTGGTTTACTCAGTCAAGTAACATTTGAAGATTTAAACTTATTTAAGTCATCTTAAAGTCACTGGGTCCCTGGTTTGGCATAACTGCTGGGACGTAAACACTCCACAACAGCGAGTCAGCGACTGTTATAAATATTACTGGTACTGTGACAATTCCTCTATTCTAACTCTAAGTCACTTTAAATAAAAGCATCCATAATATTGCAATACCATAAAGCCAGCGCTGGCCTCCTCGACCAGGATTTTGGATAAAAGCTAAAAGGACTTTTGAACGTACATACATTTCTAACTGGATTTATTTTGGTTTGTTCACGTGTGCTGTACTGCTTCACTGTCTGCACATTTCGGCAGAGTCAAGGCATTCTTTCAAATAACCTTCAGCATAGTTTCATGGTCTGAAGAAAATTAAGCCACCAACCAATATTCCATTTTATGAGCAACCACAGTTCTGCATGTTTCTTTTTTCTCCTCTCAAAACTACTGATGCGTTTTGGATGTCAAGTACTGAGACTGGCAAAACTGTTGAAATACTATTTGTCCTCTGGAGTGTCTAAAGGCTTGGCCAATGCTACATCACCACGGTACAGGCCTGTATGCACACAGTTCTCACAAAGAACAGAACAGAACAGAATAGTATAGTTAGAAATGATTAGATAAAACAGGGCTTTGTAAACTTTTTGATGACAAGGACTTCATAATATGATGACCCCCTGTTTGAGACTCGTCTGATAATTTAAAGGCAATTATAAAATTCATGTACAGATATTAAAGCTAATTATTAACTAATTTTTAAAATATTATCTGGAAAATACACTCTTCACAATAAATATTTCTCCAAAGCAGTTTTTTTTTTTCGCATTAAACATATTTAATATTTTATGTGATCTTTGACAGCCCCAAAAGTCATTTAGTAAAATATTCACCTTTCAATTCTTTTACTGCCCTTCTAGCACCCTCTTGTGGATCCTGACCCCAGTTTAAAAATCAGTGAATGAGGAGATATGTAATAATGAAGCACATCTCATTAAAATTACAATGAGGGGGAAAAATGATGAACATCTTTTTCTCTCCCTCCTGAAAGCATCAGGACAGGACCATGCCTCATAGAAAATATCTACTGAATTTAATTAGAGGAAAACTGATTGAATACACATTTTTGTCTCTCTCTCTCTCTCTCTTCCTTTCACTCATTCTTTTTCTTTCTGTTCTTGACATTTGGCTATGAGGGGAAATGCACTGGGAATATGTTAACAGCCCTATTTACTTTGGCTCTGGTGGGAAAGAAAATTTGGGTTTTTGATCATCTGGTTTGAATGTTTTCTAATAAAATAAATATCTTTGTTTGCAAAAAAAAAAAAAGAAAAAAAGAAAAGAAACCTCTATGTTTTGGCAGGAGAAGGGAGAAAGTACTACATTTAGAGTGTGATATAAACAAGAAGTTTTATCAAAGCATTCTGCCTAGTCCTAGCCTGGTCTAATATCTAGAACCAAAGCCCAAAATCTATTGAGATCATGTGACCAAGAACAAATTGGACCATGCTAAGACCTGCACAATATCCAAGCGTAGACTGGCCTAAACACACACATTTACTGTATGCTTGCTTCTTTTATCACGGTCTCTCATTTACGATCCTGAATTTTTCACTTTTAGAAATGAAATTCCTGTAAATAAAAAAAAGTGTAGAAAGAAGGATAATTTGAATCCATTAAGTCTCCTTAATCTTAACACAAAACAGGATTCATCTCCTGGAGGAACCGTGTTCTGCAACCAATCAGAAGCATAACAAAGAGAACGCTACAGAGTCAGACACATAGCATGATAAATTAGCTTTGCCTCATAAATAAAACATTAAATAAAATAAATACTAATATTTAAAATGGTCTCTCACCCAAAGTTCCTACAAAGTTCCTTCCTAGAGTTAGAAATATTTGCGCAAGCACTCACAAAGCCAGTTACCGTAGGTCTCTTACTGGCATATATCTGCCTGATTAGAGGCATCCGTTAACTTAATTAGACTGGTGTAAATATCATTTGGAAATGCTCTTTATGGTCAGGAGTATGTGGATTCCCAAACACCACACCCATATGAGCTTATTTGAGCAATTAATTTTAAAACCACGGGTATTGACAGGGAGTTGGTCCTCCCTTTGCAACTATAATAGTTTTCAATCTTCTGAAAAGGCCTGGAACATGCTTGTGGGGATGTTGTGGAATATAGAGGATGTTGTAACATGGCTGAAGAGATTTACTCTCATTTAGATACAAGAGCGTGAGGGAGGTCAGGCGCTGATCTTGGGCAATGGGAGTGACTCAAAGTTCCTATTCCAATTCACCCCAAAACAAGTTCAGGTCTGGATGTTGTGTAGGCCAGTCAGACCATTTCTATATTGACTGCTTTTTGCAAGACAAGGGTCTCATACAGTGCACCTAAATAGCCAAATCCTTTCCATAAAAAAGGATGTTCACTTTTTTTTGTCTGTGTAGTGTACTTTATATTGCAGTGCCCGTATTTACATATTAGAACGTTCAAACACAGTTACTTACAGTAGTCAATATTGTGTAATTAATCATCCTCAAGTCATTCTAAACCTGTAGGACTTCCTTTTTTTATCTGAAAATGTGGTTATGGTGTACAAAAACGTATACAATTAAAAACCAGGCAATTTTTGGTAATAGAAATAAACCCAAAATTAAATTATATTGGTGTAAATTACCAAAATAAAATTCAGAGAGGTCCAAAAGAACATGGAAACCCTATTTGAACAAAAATGTGTTCGTTTAATTTCCACAAAAGGAAGTAAGGCTTGCAGGACAGAAATGATAGAATCTTTCAGTAAAATACTCAAATATAACCTTGTTGTGAAAAAAAAAATCGTAACATTCTTACAGTAAAAAGAAGAACAATTGCTTAGCGATACCGAGACAAGTTTTTTAATATTTTCATATTTGATATATCTTCTTTTTCCATTATTAATAAATCCTAATGTAAATGTCAGATCTTGGTCTGGTTGATGTCACTTGCATCAGCATACACCGAGAGCATGCATCACCAAACACATCACACATAACTTTTGTATGAATTTACCACATCCATGCTGACTAAATAAAGGTGACATTCCGTAGACCACAAAAAGAGACAAACACACACACATTCTTACTTATTAAGGACAGAATAACTTGGACTCAACCCATAGCACTTTCATGAAATGAGGATGAAATGAGGATTACAGAAAAATGGAAAGAGATGATGAAAGTGCTGATGAAGATACATACGTACATTGAAGCTGGACTGAGAAGGCGAGATGTTAATAATGGCAGAGCTGGTGCCGTCTGCCTGTTGTAAACCAGAAGCATTGGTTAGTTGCTTAACGTTAGTAAATATCTGTCCTTCACTAACACACTTTCAAAGTAAGAGAAACATTCACAATGACAAAAAAGCCAAGTCTTTCAGTTGTGCCATTCAAAGCCTAAAACAAAACAGTGTTTCATGGTTTATATAATAAATGTTTGAGGCTGCAATTGGAATAATATGAGATTTCCCTATCAAGAAAAATCTAACCGATGAACACTTCACCAGTTCAATCCTGGTTCTAGTTATCAATGAGGAATGACGTGAAAACAGAGCAGCACATTAGATCAGCTGTATAAGTGAATAAAGTAAGATGACAACATATATTACAGGGGATTGGGTCGCCAGGTCTGCAACTCCCAGACTAAGATGCAACAGAGAGTGTCAATGAGCTACAGATGGCAACCCTACCGACTCGAACCTGCGGTTTGCGAACTCAGACAGGACTGTTTCTAGCTGATAGATAAATCATTACCAAGGTCAGGGCCATGAAATGTGATTCCCCGATGAAGAATGACACCCCAAGATTGTTGTTTTTCCTGGATGTGAGTCAAAAGTGGGTTTTCACCAATAATAGCTCTAACAGATGAAGAGAGGGTCTCTACAGAAGGATGAGTTCATGCTGCAATGCAAGCGCTAACGCTAATTAGCTGCAGACATAACACACATTCATATTCCACAGCACTGTGCCTCCCGATGCTAAATCAAACCATTGTTTTCAATGAGAACGTGTCGAAGCGAAAGTACCACACCAGTAATAAAACAACACTGGAGAAAATGCATTAAACAATGGAATAAAATAATTAAATTCTGAGGAGAGCTCTCCAAGGAGTAAGAATAATTTAGCATAATAGTACAGTATATGTTTCAGTTTAAAGACGTTCATCCCCGTACGCATTGTGAAGGCGTTGTAATAAATAACATGCTCAGGGCAAATATTTTATATAATTCGAGCACAAATCTTGTCAACAAATGCTCCCCTCAAAAGCATAATATATCCTGCAAAACAAAACAACAGTTCTGCTGCTACATGAAGACAAGTCTGGTTAACTTATGTGTATGATAAAACATAAAAGTAGCATTCATTTACAATTAACAAATGTCCTACCCATACAAAAAAAAAAAAAAA
>JAUMHQ010000059.1:7918887-7941181 GCA_032361165.1 Enteromius paludinosus
ATACACACACAGAAGGATACACAAAAAAAGATATGTATAAACTGTACTTTGTTACACATGTATATAATGTAATATCAATAATAACTGATAAATATGATATTATTTTGTATCTCTTTTTTCCTGGCACAACAAACAAAGTCAGTATCCTCATGAATTTCCAACAAACCAATTATAAAAAAAAAAAAATGTAAAAATGCTCTACCTCCACCTATGCTCTGCATAATTAATTGTAAAAAAAATATATATATATAAATATTAAACAGAAAAAACTCACTAACTGACTCTGTTAAAGCAGTAAAATTGCTAACTGGAAAGAAATGAAAAACTAATATTGAAAATATATAAGATAAAAAAATTAATTAAGATAAAGCCAAATTACAATGCTATGGTATGCTGGTGAGCCGAGCCAAAGCTGTGTCTTCCCATGCAGCAACCACATCCTGTAGAAATGATGTGAAATCAAGCTTACTCTTTTACGCTGCAATCTAAATACAATCAAGATTGCTGGATGTAGCGTTAAACATCAGGAAACAAACAGGCTAGCTGTTCTAACAAGCGCAAGACGTGATCCATTCAAATAGAGTCGTATAAGAAACTGGGCTCAACAAGCCATCAGACTGGCTGCTCATAAACAGGGACCTGGTCGCGAAGGCCTGTCATCGAGCGCTCTCATTCCCCTAGAGTCGACCCCTAGCAGGGGAGGTGTGGGGGTAGGGGGTGGCAGTTATTGTGGCGCCGGTGGTGAGCAGCCAGGAGCGGGGGGATGCAGTTGCCCAAGACGAGGACTTACCACATCAGAGGGAGGACTGAACCCTCACAGCGCCTTCTGCTCTGTAGTGCCAGGGCATAATAAATACAACAAGAGAGAGGACTCCACGCAGCCACTCAGTAGAACAGCTAATTAGGACCAGGCCGCTTTGTTTGCTGTTGTCCTCCAACTAGAGGAGTTGCATTACAGAACATTTTGAAGTACACACATTAGTGAGACCGTTCGCCTCTCTCGCTGTCTAAAGGCCTTTGGGTGAAGCCACCGAGACGTAGAAACAAAATCGAACCTTTTCAGTAGTTCTCCCTCAAGTCAAACCTCAGAAACCTCTTCAAAGCTCCTCTACATGGGTACTTGCTTTTAGAGCCGTGTTTCAGAAGTATATCATTTAACCCGCTCAGAACCGTAGCAAATCCACAAAGCCACCAGATTGGTGTTACTTTCCTCTATGGGTTGCGTTTGGCCTCATCAAAAACCTGCTTTAAGTGACGAACCTGATCCAGGGAGCGTTTTTTTGGGGTTTTTTTATGAGACCGCTAGGGAATAGTATTTGGGGTCTGGGCCAAACCCAAGCAAAGGCTTTTTGGGGAGATGATGGGGATCAAGTTTCTTTTAATGCACTTGGGAGTTCGGACCGGCACTGCTCTGAATACCACCAACGCCAAACTCAAGACATTCGAGGTGAAGATATAACAAGTTATTGTGCTTACGATGGAATACGCAAAAACAAATTGCGCAGAGGCAGTGGACCAGCACACGCTGTCTGTTGAACTCAAATTGCCGCAATTCCCAGTCTTGGAGGTTGGTTCTGAATGCTAGCGACTGACTTTATTCTAGATGTGTATGAGCTCAGATGCGAAAGCCTCTAAGTATATGACGTTTAATTAAAATTAGCATTTCTTTCTGGCTACTTTGGTTTCTATGTACTGTAAGTACTCATACTTCTCAATGGCTGGAGGCTGGCATTTTAGCGCATGTGAAGTGAAAGTACTGGAAAAACATTCATTCAGTATCATTATCTCATTTTTGACCGTAATGGCTTTAAGAAACTCTTTATTTCTTTATATCTAGAATTATTAACTGGAACTATACAGCATGCCGTCACTTTACTGCTACGAACCAGGATATGTTTTTCATAAAAACATTAATCAGCACAACTATTTTCAGCATCAATAAGTTTCTTGAGCATCAAATATCCAAGTGATTTCTGTAAAATTTAAAGTAATTGCCGTAACAGGGATAAATTCAATTGTAAAATATATTCCAATAGAAAATAAAAAATATTTCACAATATCTCACAAAAGTAATGCAAAAGTAGGTGTTTTGTGCCTTCTGCACTCTTGTAAACAGTTTGATTTGTTTGAACGACTGTAAAAACATGGTTACTGTAATCATTCTCTGATTATAGTCTCAAGACAAGAGAAAAGATATGGTCTTTTCAAGAGAGCTTGGACAAGCAGGTTTGCCATTTTCTCCTGTGTACCTGTGTTCTGATTTAAATATTCAAACAGTACTGTGCCCATTGTTAAACAGGAATTTCATTGGAGATATTGCTCTTAAAGAAGCAAGAACTGGACCTTTTACTGCCATCAGGATCCAAACAGTAGCCACAGAAAGACAAACAAATGTTCCTCTTTAAGTCTCCTTGTTTTTCCTGGTTTCTGAATTGATCACAGCAGCCTCAGGCTCCCACTGGAATGCTAGAATCATGCAGGATTGTGGACCGGGATCAAACTCCTGTTGCTTCTAGTGCGATAGACCCCAGAATCTTTACTCTGATCCAGTGCAGCTGACCAGAACTAATGACCTTGCTACTGTTAACTACCTGAGATGTTGTCATTGAATGCTACAATGGTATAAAACAGAAACTTACAGTGAAATGCAGATGAGCTGCCAAAACTGCAAATCAAGTGCATGTTCTGCATGTGCAAAAGAAAAGCAACTACACCCTCAAGCATGTGATGAAGGGTGCAAAACCGTGCAACAAAAGCCCCTCTTCACAAAACCTAACAACTGACATACCCTTTTCCCACAGTTCCCTCACTTCATGTATT
Organism: Enteromius paludinosus; assembly: GCA_032361165.1. Lineage (NCBI taxonomy): Eukaryota > Metazoa > Chordata > Actinopteri > Cypriniformes > Cyprinidae > Enteromius > Enteromius paludinosus. Next base: position 7,921,708 of record JAUMHQ010000059.1, read on the forward strand.
CCTTCAAACATTTCTGATAGACAAAAATGAGGGTCACTGGGGATTCTACCACAGATGACTGCGGTTGTGGTCCCTCTTTTATTTATGTTAGCCAGAACGAGCCATTTGATGGCAGTCCTCATACAAATGCACATTTATAAATAAAGCCCATAGTGCCGTGGTCACCAGACATCTGAAATCAGGAGCAGAACTGGAGGGGATGTTTACTGTGTATTCAGCAATACATTTTCAGAGTCAAACATGCGGTTACATTCAACTGATTTCAGTCAAACCGCAAGTGGTGTGCCCACTGATGCCGTCTGAATGGCCTTGAGCATTTGAGCTGAAGTCCAGGCCAGTGGGCACTATGTTGCATGATATTTCGAGATCATCTTTGGGTTACAGATATATCAATGTAAGTTGACCGCTTCACATGCTGTGGAATACAATGAAACCAAATCGTGCTCCCGGATTAGATCAACGGAAAAGGTGGCAAGTGCAGAAGAAAAGAGCCCCATTAATGGCCCTTAACTAGAGCTGGGCGTGGGCTTATAAAACCCTTCTCAAAAGGGCAAGCGTGAAGTATTCCGCTTTCCACTCTGCAAACGACAGAACACCTCACATCCACAGGGAAGCACTGCCAGCCGGGCTGGGAAGGTTGAAAACTTAAATAAACTGGCTTTTGTGAGTACGATCCATTTCCAAGGAAACCAAGTGGGCCATGCGGTCCCGAATCTGATATTCTAGTCTCGTTTTCTTCCAGTGACTGAACAAATAAAGGCTGAGAGGTTAAAGCAGAGACATGGAAACAATTTTTCAATTTTCCTAATCCCCCTTGATCATTTTTTTTGTTGTTTTTATTTATTTTTTGGGAGTATTTTTAGGCCGTAGTTATGAGAGGGAATTGATGACAGCTCGAGGAGGCGTCATTAAAGCTGGCCTCTCTTTTCTCAGAAAGCGAAGCGTGTCATTGTCTCAAGATGGTGTGAGCCTTCATCATACATGCAAGCGCCAAACAGTATTCCATCATGTTACTGAATTCATGATTTCATCAGACACCCACCCCCAATTATGCTGTAAGTTGACTAACATGGCACCATAGCAACATCACAAGACTAGATTGGCCAAAGTTTTACATCTCATCTTGAAATTACAGACTAAATTTAAGTAATAGATAATTTTTTACAGCATTTCAGCTCATACCCAATAGAACTCAAGTCAGTGCTATGATACCCTTTGTCTCTCAGTGCTTCAAAAAATCAGCCTTCTTCTAGTCACCGTCTACAAAGTAATGTTTTCGGAGTGTCACAGACACTGTGTCTCTCTGGGGTAATGCTGTAACCCAGACATTATAATGGACAGGATGTGATTGCCATGTTTCACTACCAGAATCACACTTTAACTCCACCAATAAATGCATGGAGAAAACTACCCCTAAAAGACCTTATAAAGTGGTGTGTATGCTCAGAAGTGTTTAACCTTGCCATGACAGCATACCTCATTCTCTAACAAGGCTCTAAAGAGACCTGGAGAAACCCAAGCTATGTGACCAACGACCTACTGAATAGCAGCCAAGAGGACTAACATCATCACAGACGACAAAAAAGAGTGTGTATTCATAGTTTTCCAAAGAGCATTTCTGAGGAGGTTTCAGAAGAGATCTGGATTGAGCACACCTTGTCAATTAGCACAAGAAAAACATTTTGAATTTGCTGGTAAAAGGACTGATCATACCTGTCCAGGAATGAGAGGTTCCTTATCATCAATATCAACCAGTACATCATCTCTAGGTGTTTGAGCAAGTGTCTCTGTTGATGGAAACACACCATAAACACTGTAATCATAAAGCATAATGTTAATCCACATTGTTAAAGAATTCAACTAAATGGCAAGAAAATGATTTGCTTTGTGGAATTTTTATTGAATAACTGAATAGAGCAGGTAACTATATTTTGGGTATATGTTATACTGTATATACCCTGAAAAAGCTTGACATAAATTGACTTTCTCCAGTGTTCTTCTTTCCCTTGGCAGGACACACTTTTTTTAAACATAAATTGTAAAAACATATTTGTTCATATTGTAAATAAAAGTAGTTAGTATTAGTATTTTACTAAAATTAACCATACTAAAAAAGTATTGTATTTAAGATGCATTTATTTCATAGTAAGTATGCAGTAGTTCAAATCTATTATGTCCAGATAAATCACTCAAGACTGAAAAAAAAAAAATTACAAATGTATTTGGAGTACTACTTGTTCAAAACACACATTTCTTAGTTTTAAGCCTAAAATGTGTTTTAATGTTATTATTAACAATGACTTATGATCTTTGAATACTATCATTCTTTAAACGCAAGATATTTAAAGTACACTTAAGGTATAGTTGCAACAATTTCACTTAAGCACAATCAGTTATACTTCAGTATCTCTTTAGTTGGACTTCAGCACAACTTCCACACAATTAAAGTGCATTATTTACTAAATCAATTAAGCATACTAAAAGTACAATTACAGGGTATTGTAATAAAGTACAGAAATACATCTATTTTTAGTATATTTAGCATGAAATAAATGCATTTCAAATACATTTTAGTACATACTAAGGAAGATTCATACTTTACTAGTATTTTACTATTTTATCCTTTCTACTTAAAATTTCATAATTAATTCATTGTAAATATTTATGAAATATACTAGTAATTCCTAAAGGGAAACCTGTTTCAAAGCCAATTCTAATCAGTGTGTCTATTGTGTTTACAACATCCAAAATATATTTGATGTGCAGTTTAAAAGGTATTCATTCCCCTATTCCTCACCAAATTCTTCTTCTGTAGGGTCTCTGTCCAGGCTCTCTGGCTGGCAGCGGAACTCATTGAGCGAGTGGACTGTGCACTGACCCACTACAGGTTTCCTGCCAAACTGACGGTTATCTATAACCTTGATCACCAACGGAGGCATGTAGAGTTCTTCCTTCGGCAATCGCTAGAGTGGAGAAAAGATTACAAATAACAAAGATATGAACATAAAGAGATGCAAGGCCTTCAAACCTTTAACTTATAACGTCTTGTTTACTTCTCCATTTCAGTTGTTATTCCACAGAACCTTTCCCTCTCTCCTCATACTCTGTGAAAGTATTTCACACCCTAAAACGAGGCAAACATGACACAAGGCTGACCACGACTGACAGTGCAAATAACTTTGCTAGTCATTCAGCATTCTTTCCATGCGATGCCTTCCAGCCTTTAGATGAGCATTGGAACAGAATCCAGACTATCTTACGTTTTAGAATTAAGAACTGACGCTCATTGCTGGGGAACATTGTTACTCTGCCAGTCATCACTCAAGAAACATCCACCATGTGAAGGACACCGTGACCACATTGTATATAAGTCTGTCTCAACTGCTTAGCAGCATGCTGTAACACCAAATTTGATATCTTAACTGGATTTTTACATAAAGAATCTACAAGAAATCTGAAGAGGGCTCAGCCAAAGGTCAACTGTATATATTAACCTTTGATAGTTACAATAGATGTGTTATTTTTGCTTTGATGAATGCTCATAAATAGATGAATACGTTTTTTCATTAAAAGAGATTTGGATAAATCTGGTATTGCATCGATTTGGATCACCATGGATGCTCTGCAGTGAATGGGTGCCGTCAGAATCAAAGTCTAAATCAAAGAAGTCCAAACAGCTGCTAAAAACATCATAATGTACAAGAAATGTAATTAATCGACAGACTGCATGTTTATAATAAAGAACCCAATTCTTAATGTTTTTAACTTCAAACATTGTTTCAGCTAAAAGTCATCTAACCAGAATCAGAACATTGTTTTCTACAATGGAAAAGGCATCTCTTCTGAATCGGGGAAGAAGTATGAAATGACCAAGCTCACTTTAAAAGCAAAAACAGTCCAAAACAGTTGTATGTCGGTGGATTTTTTTCACCAAAGAAAGCATTAATATTAATTAAAATAACAGTCATTTTGGCCAGACGTGCTGGTGTAATGTTAAAATTCCTTAGTGATGGAGTTGATTTTCAGAAACATTCTGAAATTTGTGATTTCACACATCGTTCCACTTAACAAGACAATATTTGCCTGAATGGAGTCTGGAGTCACCCATTCACTGCAGAGGATGCACTGATAAGCAAGTGATGTAATGATAATTTTTTTTCCAAATTTGTTCATCTTGGTGGTCTGAGGATGAGTAAATGTTCATCAGTCTTACATAATTTCAACTAATCGTATCCTATTGACCAAATTTTTGAAAAACATTAAGTATGTAAAACAAACAAAACAAGATCCAGAGCTTACAATGTCCATGAACAGAGTGTTGACTTCAAAGTTAGGGTTCTTCTTAGTATTTCGAATGACGCAGGACTGAACCACACTTCCTCCACATTCCACCTGAAGACTGGGAGATGTCACACTGGCCAGCTGGAAACTCTTCAGGTTACGCAAACCCCACGCCAGAATCTAAGAAGTAAAAGGTTAAGTCACATGACCTAAAGTAATCGTGGATGGTAAAAAAACAATGTCAGTGCTTTACATAAGGTTCAAACAGCATGTACTGCACTAGAAGCTTTAAATTATAAATGGATAACCCAAGAAAAGGTTTTGGGCCCACCTCAATAGCTGTGCGTTGTAGGACAGGTTTTATCCCCTGCGGCACCATGTAGACATTAGGTTCCCTTTGTGGAGGTGGATACGGCAAATCAGAGTCCTCTGGCTAAGAATGAAAAGTAAAGCATAATATGAGTAAATATACACTCTAAAAAATAAAGGTACAAAAGTTGTCACTGGGGTGGAACCTTTCCAAAAGGTACACTTTTGTACCTATTAGGTTCAAATATATATATTTTAAGTTCTAATATGTACCTTTAAGGTACCAAAATGGACTCTTTGGGTGCAAAGATGCACTGTACCTTTTGAAAAGGTACTGCCCCAGTGACAGCTTTTGTACCTTTATTTCTGAGAGTGTAACTGAAGTTAATAAGGATCAGGGTTATTACTGTTAAATAAACTATAAATTAAATAAATATACATATTTATATAATTTTATTAAATTTTATTTAAAAAAAAAAAACATCAATCTGCTTCAGAAGATGTGTTAACCCCCCCAGAGGCATATAGGTTAGTTTTATGACAGATATGTAAGATTTTTTGGAGCTTTAAAATAATGGCTACTTACAACCAGCATTACCAAGCTTAGAAGAGCTAGGATTAATAAAAAATAAATTTAAAAAAACATATACAAAAGTATATATAAAAGTCATACACACCTAGGATGGCGTGGGGGTGAGTAAAATATGGGTTAATTTTTGTTTCTGGGTGAACTATTAAAAGCACAAAAATTGCCAGAAATACATAAAAATGTATTAATCTGCCAGTAAATAAAAACTATAATAATAACAAAAAAGACAAAATTATAAAAAGTAAACTAAAACTGAAATGAAAGCTGAAAATGCAAAAAATAAAAGCTCATTTAAATATTTTAAAAAGTAAAAAATTTCATAAAATGACATTGATATGGATATTCTCCATTTAACTATATTCAATAAGCAAGCAAAGATGGCTGAAAATGAAAAAAAAAAACATGCAAAATGTTATCTGCACATAATTGAAGGAAACACAGAGTACATTTAGAGAACTCAGTTTCACAAGCACTATGTTTCCATTCTTCTCTATAAGTACATTTGAATGACGCACCCAAATTCAAAAATGGGTGTGAAAACAAACAAGGAATTGGTTACTAATAACAGCGACAAAAAGTCAAACATCATGACTTCACATGCCAATCAAAGTTAGCAATCAAGCCGCAACACACACACACACACACAAGGATTAGCCAGAACTGTGTTGTGCCAGTGCAATTGTTTGATGAATGGTACTACTGTTGAATACAATGGTGCTCTGTGCAAAGGGACCTTCGGAGATATGCTTCAGTCATGGAGAATTAGACTATGTAATGTCTAACTTCATTACGTTAAGGCAAGGATTTAAAAGAACATCATTAAAACAGACACACCTTCAAGGAACCATTGCTAATCGACTTGATAAATGACTACATTTCCCGACAATTATACAATCTCAGTACTCAACATGCTCAAGTCTTTAGATACAAACAAATCACTTTGGAAAGCCCATTGTATTCAAAGGTCAAACTGAATTAATCCTATATATATTACATTTATGTTTACAGTTAATGTACTTAATGCACATAACATTCTAGATTTACAATTAATCGGTTTATGTTTTCCTAGTAATCAAATCTATGACCCTAGTGCTACTACTAGCACTATACTGTTCTATTTTGGGAAATTTAAAAATATTATTGGAAAATTGGAAACCACATTTCTCGTATTTTCACACTGCAACAATTGTATAACCAATAAGTACTGGGAATATATACAATGTTATACATTAGTTACTGTATACATTATCCAACTACATTTTTGAGTCAGTTTAATAAAACTATAATTTATTACATTTGCTGTCATCTAACACTCACTTTAGGTTCATTTCTAATCATTTATTAACACTGCTAATTGCAAAATCTTCCAAATTAAATATTCATAGTGATTTTTCTTTTTTCAAAATGTTTATTTTAATGCTGTGATGCCTAAAATCATTTGTAGTATTAAAATAGATTTTAGTTTGGTTTCGTTTTTTTGGTAAAAAAATTTCAGTTCTTTGTTGATTCAGTTGAGTTTAATAACTGTGTAAAGTTTATCAATTAGGGAATAGGTTCAAATAGTTTATAAAACAACTCTAGAGAAAAAAAATCCAATCGTGTCTGTGCATTTAAGTCCATAATTTCCATTTTATTATTTTATAATACTACACATTGTATTATTGGTCATTTAATATCAGTGCATCCCTAGAACTTAATGATATCATGCTGTTATTTCCAGCAAAACAAAGACAGTAATTTGGAGTAGAGAGGAAAGGGGAAAGTGCAAGACCGTGAACCATGTATTGCCAATGTTTTCCTTTAGTATTGGCGACTTGCAAATGTTTATGTCCCTAGTGTGTTTGTATCTAATGGAGAGCAGCTATTATGCAGTCTAATAGCAGCATGTTAGTTCCACCATTAGTCTATCACTGTGTCTTTTTGAAATGCCACTGCAGAACAATACAAATCTTTGTGCAGATGAAGCAGAATCCAATAGATAGGAGAGCTGGGAATACAGCCGGATCAGAAAGGCCTCTAAATTTCCAAGCCATATCCCACAAGATCTTGTCCTTGGCAGGCCTCATAAAAATCAAGGAGGTGCGTAGTAGTACACAGAGTTCTGGAGGAATCTACCCACCAGCGATAAAACTAAAATCTAGAACTCAACACTCCATATCCGCAGCCTAATGAAAACCAGTGGGAATGACATGTTGGAGCTCTAACTAGACTGGTTCAGCTCAATGTCTTCAACTTAGTGTCTTACAAAGGTCCGAAGGACTTAATCATTAGCTCTGGTTTAACATGGTAGAACCACGTCCTGTTTTTTTTTTTATTTTATTTTTTTTTAAATCAACTAAATAGATTGAAATGTGTTTGCGTATGTGCATGCATGCTGAATTGTACCCATTGCTGTTGATTGTCAGAGAGGAACCCTGGAAGCACAAGCTTGAAGATGCCCAAAATAAACAGAGAGGGGAGAAATGAACAAGAGAACAGAAAAAGAGATGCTGTGGAAGAATTGCAAATAAGATTCATTGTCTATTCACAGAGTCCTACAACAGCACTTACCTCATCCATGATATGCGAGGGTGGTATAATATCCCCCTGCAGAAAAAAAATACTTTTAAAATCAATAAATAAAGTGTTACAGAGTGGGCATTTGTTTGTGTGTGTGCGTGGGTGGGTGGTTTGACTGTTCTCTAAGGGTTCACTTTAATTCAATTTCCCTGTGATTATCCCACTCTAACTGATGCCAGCTGGACAGGTCTGGACTGGGTGGGGCCTCTGGCACTTTTAAACTTCACTGGCATCTCCAATCAGTCTCCTGGCTGTCTGCATTGCCCAGAAAGGGCCGCTTTCCTGAACTGAGAGCTGCTGAGCGGTGTCAGTCTCCAAACAGACAGGGCTAGTGAAACCGGTTCAGATACAGTGATGTTTATGTCATTTACAGCAGCTCTATCCAATTACTCAGTCGTGCTTGACAGAGAGAACAGGGAGTGACGATGACTTGGAGGACAGGAAGTGTGTGTCTGTGCATTTTTTAAAGAAAGCAAAGGAAAAAAGGGGGAAACTGAAAGACATATGACTAACCTCTTGACCGGGGATGTGATGAACTGCAGGCTATGAAGAAAGAATGAAGAGCAACGACTAAATTATTTCGTACAATAAAAACTGAGAGAGCGGTTTTGCATTTTAAATCATATGTTGTCAGGCGCTATGCATACAAATACAACTGCGTGGGTGAAAGAGCCACTAAACTTCCTCTGCGGTGCTGGAGAAGCTGTGATATGTGCCATGTAAACACTTGTGGGTTAAACTCATAACAAAAGCATTTCTTTCAACAGATATGTTGCAGAGAACAGCTGGGCTAGATGTGCCGAGAAGACGAAAAGAATACTCAGGTCATCTTTATTCTGACCTTTATGGCTTTATGTCACGTGTCATTCACTGAAAATTGGAAAATTAAGGCCACAGGTGCCAGTTATTACAATATCACAAATGTCTGTGAGGAAGACAATTCATATAAGTCTTACTTTATCTCTGCGGATCAGTTCGAAAGCAGCAAGCAGTTGTCCAGCAGGCTTCCCAGCTTTCCCGATGGGATACCAGGCGAGGCGAGGGGAAGACACCATTGATGGTTGGCAAACACAACGACCCATAAACTCATCAGCACCCTGCAGGGGTCAAACAACTTATCAGGTATTTTCTGTTTCACAGACATCAAACAAAACCATGAGACATTTGGAAGCATGCATACTTGATAATTCATTATAATTGTAGTTGAATTAGCTTTCCAGTGGCACTTTCCACTCCAGTGGCAGAGATTTTTTTTTTTTATGAACTTGTTCTTATATGGCATATACTGTACAAGTAGTCAAGTAGTCAATATTATTATAAATTAAGTAGTCAATATATTGTCTGTAGCCATACCTATACATAAAATTATTTTCAGTGATTTTATTTTAAGACAGGATTGTTTTAGTAGTATTTACTATTTCAATTATTTATTGGAAATACAAGTCTCATGCCTGTAGGTAGATTATCAACTGATGCGAGCTTGACTAATGTGACCTGCAACTAATGCTACGATTGATTTTAAAAATTTTATTTCCGTTTATTGCCAAGGCAACATTTCTAATTTCAGTTTTCTATGTTTTATTTGATTTCAGTTAATGGAAACTAATAACTAATTTTTGCTAACAATAAAAACATTGGTTTAAGAAGGGCATTATTCAATATACCACCATTGTCAGACTTCAATTACAAAATGTCATTATAATTTCCTTTAAAATGTGTTACTTACATAATTTTGTCAAGCAAAATTATGTCTTTCAGTCATTCAAAAAGATATCAACTGTACTTGCATGTTGTTATGAATAAGACTGAGCAGCTGATTTTAATCAAAATGAGTGATTATTGACCTGAGCAAACTGTAAATTGGACTAGACTTCATTTCACCGTTTGAAAGTGTAATTAATTTGACAATAAAACACACCCATTTATAAAATAACACATACCAACACAATGAAAACTCACATAGGTGTCTTGATCGTATAGTTCCACCACAATGTGTGGAGGGTTTCTCTCAGTCACAAGATGGTCTCCAAATATTTCAACTTCATAAAAGATGAGGGTCTGGTCCCAGGTGGGATTGAGCGTGTTCCGAACAGTCACCGTCTTCTGGCTCTGATGCAAGAAGGACACGATGGCATAGGAATCTAATCAAAGAGTCAAAGCATCAAAGATCAATGAATTGCATTTCATTTTCACAGCATCGGTAATGTGCATTTGTATACTGTCAAAAATAAGATCTAAACTGTCAACTGAAACAAGAACGGCTTAATCAGGTCAAATAAAGGTTATTGCCACATAGATGGATAAATGAAATGGAAAGAACTGCATCAAGAGTTAGGAAAGATGTGCAGATCATTGAAGTCTGTTTGCCATCAAGACTGAGGCAGTGATTTGGTACATTCTCCTCAGAACAAGACTTTCAATGCATCAGTAAACACAATAAACACAAGCATGCTTTTATTTGGTTCTGTAATGAGGGTGACTTTGCCAAGAATATAACATCAATTATGGAAGTGAAAAGAACCAGAGATACCCTAAGTTATGGCGTAGGGAGGGTGAGAGCATTTTTGAACTTTAGTAGGTCTATGTAATGTCTGAAAGATGATGTGTGGTTGTGAGACAGAGAAAGGGGGGAAAAGATGAGTGAGTTGAGCCAATGCATGTCCATGTGTGAGTGTTTATGTATTTAAGTGAGGGTTTTATAGAGATAGTTCACCCAAAAATGTTAAAAATCTGTCATTGCCCTTCCAAATCTGTACATAATAATCTAGAGAGAGAATTTTTTTAAGAATAGAAATAAAGAATGTTACGTTTGATTTAGGCTGATTTGAAGCCATTTAAAGGTATAGACTGAAAATTATGATGTTTTTGTAGCTTTCAAAATACACTTTTCTACATCTACATTTACTACATGTCTCTAAAGAAGCCAGATTTGCATGCAAGCACAAATTCACACTCAAAACATGAATTTGAACAAAAACTTTAATATGACTTGAACAATGAATTTAGAACTAGAACCGCTACTGAAAACTAAAAAAAGTGTGCATTCTTCCAAATGTCTCTGCAAATGAGGATAGCATATGTGTTTTTTTAAGAGTAAATAATGGCAGACTTTTTATTTTTGCTATTCCTTCAAATGACACAACATCCAAACATTTAAACAAACATAATGCACTTTAGGTGCTGAAAAACAAGAGAGTGACATCAACTACTTAGGAATGCCAGAAATTGGAGCGACAGTCAAAGTTTATTATTTTAGTCGACGTAAAGCAGCCTCAGTGGGATAGTTTCACTTGGGAGGGAGAAACAGACACTTTTCCCAGCTCTTATTAAACTAGCCCACTTACACACACACACACACACACACGCAACTTCCTACTTCCCACAAACACAGTGGCTCAAATAAACAAAGGGATAAACAAGCTATGGGGAGCGTGCACTGTTACCCAGGAGCCAATGGGAAATAAACACAGGCAGTGTCTAATCTGGCTGCTTACAGTGAACAGTAAATAAACTGTCTTCCCCAAGGGCATTGTGGGACTGGACATGTCGACGGCTGCCCACGTGTACGACTCTAACATGATACATGGCCCTTGGGAACAATAACATGCTTAAAGAAAACAGGGAAAGGCAACCAAGAAATGCAGCTAGGGATCCTTTCCCATATATCAAAACTGTTTACAAATCATATTTGAATGCACATATTCGAAATGTCCAGCTAACGACAAAGAGAGTAAGATGATAGACTGACAGATAGATAGGTGGATAGATAGATAGACAGACAGAAAGAGGGGCCTACAGCCATGTAGCATCTGGCTCAAACTTCTGACTTCCTCTTATCCAGTAGCCAAAGACCTGATGCAGCTCTACATTTTTCCCTCCTTTATAAATATTGTGGTCCATTGATCTTTTTTTTTTACCAAACTCCATCTCAAGCGCACCAAGGACAAGTGATTTCTGCCTCCAGCTTGATTTATTCATTTTCCTCGGTGCTCAGAACCCTGTAAAAGATCTAGGCTGGGTTTTGTGCATTAGGAGACCGACCCAAAACTATTTGTAGATTTGTAATCAGAGCGCCAGACTGGCCTGATTTATACCAGGCCTGTATTTTTAAAAGGATCCTCAATGTTTTCTCATCTGTGCTTGCGGGTTCAGAATAGCTACATATCCAAGATTTTGCAAAAAACAAAAAACAATATACTTCAGATCTTTCTCCACCTCAATGTCCCTTTTTTTTCATTTTCATCCTTCCCATTTTTAGACTATGGTTTTTTCCATGCATAGGAGATTTCTACCAGACATTTCTAATGGGTGATAACCAGTGGGCGTATTTTGCCTGCATTTTAATGATGTGGAGCACTCTGGGTTACAAATTTCACTACCACAACTTAGAGCTTTAGACCATGGCAACAGACTCGCTATGGTTTAAAGGGGGTGAAAGACTGCTTTGGCGTTGCCAAGAAAGCCCTTTTTCATATTTGACTTTTTAAGTGACTGTTTTTTTGCCAACATCAATAATCAGTGTCACATTTTGAATGAAAACTCACTTCATGTATATTAATAGGTAATACTAATAAAGGGTAATAACAAGGCCCACACGGAATCTGCAAATTTATGAGGGGAATTCTGTGAAATGGATTTAAATATGGTAAAATGGCTTGAACACAACTGAGAGCACTTAAATCCATTCATGAATAAATCTTTCAAATTAGAACTCTAAAAAGAAAAAAACAATAAACAAAAGACACAAATGGCAGGATGGTGTAGAATTTTGGAAATTACACATTTCGTGGACCGGCAAAGCTTTCTGTAGATTTTTGTGGGCCCAGAATTAATTTGGAGCAACAATTCAACAATATTCATTATACAACTATACAATAAAACATTATTCCTGATTTGTTTCTTTCTTTCTTTCTTTCTTTTTCCATATAGAGTATCATTTTATGTTAAAAATTCATTGTTAAAATATAATTAGTATACATATGTAAAAATTTGTATTGGAAATTTTGTGTCAATGTACAAAACCATATAAGATAAAATATGATATATTCATTTTTTTTTTTATTCTAAAGCCAGTAAACAGCAAAAACAACTGTAAAAGCAGTTTCACCTGACAGTTTACATCAGCATGAACGTGCTTATGCTCTAGCATCAGTCCCACAGTTAAATCCCGTCCTTTGACTCTACAAAATATCACGTGCATCTAGAATAAAAAAAATACACACAGTGCACATGCTATATGCTCACTTGTTTTGATACTTCCATGGACACAAGTCAAGGAAAACTACTATAAAAACTTAGCTTGGCAAAAAAGGAACTAGTGCCAGTTAATCAAAAAAAAAAAAAGTAGAGCAACAAATTCAGCAAATAATATCTCATTATGATTAACCTTTTTTTAGGGCTTTTAGGACTTTTTAAAGTTCAGAAAGTCATAGGGAGAGAGAGAGCAGGGTAATGGGATGCGTTGCTAGATTCAAACCTTCCCTTATCCATGAGAGCACTGGCACCAGAGCTTGTGAATTAACTGCTAGAACATGGCTCCGACCTAATTTGTTTTACTCTATGTACCCTCTCTTCTCAATACAAATGACATTTTTTACATCTTCGCTGCCAATGTCTTCTCTCATGGACACCATTGTAAATCTACTTCATTTCGTTTCTCTCTGGGCTACACTTGACCAGAACTGCCTCTGGCTAGTCTGTGCCAGGCACAATATTTCACCCCCTCTGACGTAAGCTCAGTTACGGTTCCTCTACCATTACATCTCAAAAGACCTCACTTTTATGATGTTGTTATTTATAAAACATTCCTATTATTCTAGGCAATACTGACTTCTTTGTTTTTAGAGATATATTTATCAAATCGAAATTATGTTGTGTACGCTATCATTAACAATATGCTTCACATTAAGACCACTGACCTCAATTTGTGCCACCACATGACCTGGAAATATGAAACGTATTGTATGGAAAAATATCACTGGCAGAACGCACTTCGTTCCATGTGGTATTGTAGTAAATGTCTTAAAAAGCAGATTTTGCTGATGCCTGCTGCGTGTCTGAATGTCACGCTAGTACTGTGTTCAAAAGGGTATGTTACTCAGAAACCATGCAAATAACCACAAGTTCAAGATCTGAGAGGTCACAGTGCAAGACATGTAGATTCTGCCAAAATAAATGCAGCTGCTTTACAAAATGAATGACTGGTGCATATATTTATTGGTACTATGCATAGCTTTGATCAACATTTTAAGCATCAAAAATGAGTTGCCAACAGTGCTTTTGCTTATTTTTTTTCATTTGGGTCTTCAACATTTTTTGGAAAACTTGATTTATGCTGGTTTATGCTGTTCCTTTGCTGGATAATGCTGGTTTAAGATGGTCCTATTGTCACATGCTGACAGGACCAGCATAAACCAGCATCTCAGCTTTAAAACCTACCTAACCAGCATATGCTGTTTTTTTCAGCAGGGTGGTAAAATATTTAATAGATCCCTAACCTTTGAATGGTGTATGAATATATATATATATATATATATTGTGTGTGTGTGTGTGTGTGTGTATATATATATATATATATATATATATATATAAAACATTTAAAATATTTAAATATTGGAATATTTAAATATATTCCAGTGAAAATAAAAGTCTTTGTTCAGTACACTGTACACAACCGTTTATATGTTTGTAATTATTTACATTTGTGTAATGCATCTACCTTTTTCCGCTGGCTCACAGTGAAGGTGATATATGCTCACCTGAGAAACTGTCCTTATCCATTGGTAGCAGGTCTCTGGCCTGATACAAATAGCATCTCAAATGATACAGGGTCCCATCTAAAGGATCAAGAGGAAAAACATCAGTGTAGTTTCAGCCACCATTTAAATCTGTCATTATTATAAATGAAGGGAGAAAACTGGCATGTTTGACTCACTATCGAAGAAGCAGGAGATGGTCGGGCGGTTGACACCAAAGCTTGCTGTAACTGACTTATCGTCATTCTTTTCATCACTAAAGCTGCTCTGTAGACAAAAAAAAAGAAAAACACTGTGAGACACATTATGCTCCTTCAACCTAAACAGTAGACTCACACATTTTGGAGATGGGAAAAGATGGGTCATTCATGTTGGATCAGATATCACAATATTCCAACCAAAAGGATAAACAGAGAACTGTATGTGTTAATGATGACTCTGCTGTCAGTTGTGGAAAGGGCAACCGTATATGCACCACAAACCACTGGTATGAAGTGATTACATGTCACGCCCCAAGACACTCGAATATCATTTTGACACATACAAAATTCTGACCTTCTCTGAATAAAATGTCTGATTATGTCTCTTAACCAGAGTGAAACTGCTATGTCATTTGTGGCTCACTATATTTACATAACCCAATACCCTTGTACTGTATGGTTTTGAAGAAAAAAAGAAAAGAAAAACACCCTCCAAAGTGTCCTGAAACAAGAACAGAATTTTTAAATTAAATTCCAACGAGTAGCCATGTACCAAACAGCCGTGCTACCAAACATCTCTATCCCACATGTAGCTGTGGAAAGTCTGATTCATTCTTAATCGGTTTGATCTCACTTAATCTCATGTACAGTATAGCAGTGAAAAGTCTGATTCATTTTTATCAGCCATTTAATTCTACATGGCTCTCCCTCCTATGCAGATTAGTAAAATCTGATTCATTTTAGTTAATCATTTGTCCTAAACAGCACTCAAATACTGGCGGAGCACTTTTAGCTTAGCATTGATCAATATGATTAGACAGTTAGCATCTCACACAGAAATGACCAAAGAGTTTCAATATTCTTCCTATTAAGAAGACTCTTCTGTACTTACATCGGGTACTAAGACCGACGGAAAATGAAAAGTTAAAGAGTCAAGAAGCTGCAGTTAAAAGTGCTACTGCCAGACCCGAACATCGGCTGAATGGATTAGAAAACTTAAAACTCAAATGTTTAACTCTAGGGGAGTTGGTAAATGAGTTCAAATTTTCAAAAACAGTGGAGTGTTCCTTTAAGCAGTAAAAAGCCTGATTCATTCAAGTGAATCAGTTGGTCTTAAATAACTCTACCATATGCAGCATTGAAAGGTCTGGTTCACTCTAGTCTGATTCTGATTCAATCAGTTTGTCCCTAACTACTCTCTTCCTCTCTTTCTCTCTCATTCAGCAGCTTTGAAAAGTTATTCCAATGAATCAGTTCATTCAGTTATTATCTAGCAGGGAAGCTATAGGAAAATAATGAAAAAAAGAAGGTTAAACATCCTATGGGGATAACTGAAAATTAGTAAATGAAGTATTTGAAGTTTATAATTGATGTCTCTGGGTCAGAGTTTTCAGGTTCACCTTTGCAAGGCACTGGGGCCTTTCACTTGCAACCATGGATTCAATCCAGACCCCCGTCAACTCACAGTTCTCAAGCCTTCCAAGCCTACATGACCTCTCGCGCCAAACTGCCTGGAATAGATCCGTAACAATGGACCCAGCGGAGCAGACTATGAGTAAAAGAATAAGCATACTAACTAGGCTTTATGCATACACCGTCTTTCACACTCACTGTTCCATCTCTGTCTCCCTGTAAATGATATCCCAAGATGCCCGTATTTTACCAGGCTGATTCCACTTTGCTTGCCCAGTCTCTCTCAGCACCTCCGATTCGTCCAAGCTCAAAGCCCTCCACACCCATTCTCGCCTTTGCCTTGTCTAAATTGCATCTCACCCTCGTTTGATTCTCTCCGACCACTTTCCTTTTCTTCCATTACTGTCTCTCTTTCTAAATCTCAATCCAATTCCAGCTCCACATCATTCAAATAGTCAACCCTCATTACCAGCGAACACTCCAAGGAAAAGATGGCCGCCGGCCCCGTCTTTTCTAACGGCTCCATACGGCATCTCCAGCGCCGGCGACGGAAGGAGTCGGTCTTCTTCTGCTTAAGGTGAAACTTCCAGCCGAATAATGAGGCATATTCCCAGCCCTCACGCTCCGACTCGTCCGGACGCTGCTGTAGAAGAGAAAACACACAGAGAAAGACAAATGTATATAATTAAACTTGATTATATTAATGTATTATTTTCATTGTGCGTGTTCTGTGTGATCCTAAGCAGCGGTTCTCAGTGCAATAAAAATGAAAAAGGACAAATAGCAGATCTTTAGGGTAGTGAGGAAAGGATTAGCGAGGAATTAGAGTTCTCTAATAGAGGAGAAAGATGGGAGGTACGACTAGACAAATGTTTTTAAATCTGTGCTTGAAGAGTGCCACCATGAGGACAACTGATTTAACTCACAGTGACCCTAAAAATGATATGGACACTTTAAAAGATACTGTATGATACTGCATTCTTTTAAATATCTAAGTGGTCTAGCTATTATTTATTTTTAAAAAGTACACATTCCAGGTAGAACATTTCAATAAAAGCTATTAAATAATAAAATGACGGTGAATAAATGTTTGACATCTATTGGAAACTGCTTTCCATTCATGCCAAATGATAACATATTTTAATAAGCATATTAAAAGTAATTGCAACATTCTAAGAAAATGTCTAGCATCCGTTGTTTGCAGATGTATAATAATTTCATTGCATTAATAATCCACCCTATTGTTTAAAAGTTTAAAAGTAAACATTCATATCTCAACAAAAATGGTTCTTTAACGTATTAGAATGATTTTTGGAGGATCATGTGACCTTTGCATGACAGGAATTTACAATATATTTTAAAACAATTGTAATAATCATAAATAATAAATTGTAATAATATTTCAGAATATTACTGTTTTATCAAAATTATTTGAATCTTACTGGCCCCAAACTTGGTAGTATAATAGTACATTTTTAGCCATTATTCAGTTGTCATTTTTAAGTATATAACACAATCTAAACCACCTTTTGTACCCGAACCACTTTCTCTCACAATTTTTCCTCTTGGGTCTTTCTTTGCTTTTATTAGTCCTACTTGTTTCTTGCACAGCACCGAATATACAGTACACACACTGAGCTTCATTAAATAGTTCTTGAATCCATTCCTTTGTAAACTGTCTTATAGAATTGAATGCGACATTCTATGTAAGAATGGATTTAATTCTAAATTTCTTCCGCCCTTGTTTTATGAATGAGGCCTAACGCCATTCTCGCCGACTCCAGAAAGCAAATATGTTAATGTTCTTCCGTCTAATATCATTATCCGAAACAGCGATCTCAAAAATGTATTTTTGGATGTTTATTACTAAGGTGTGTTTTTTTTTGCTTATTGGATAAAGACTTTCACAGGATGAAGGATAAACTCTTTATCTCTCTCTCTTTGTTACACACCCTCACACAGATGATGAACATTAGGCATATTTGCAGCAGGACTTTATAGTTGGACCCAGGTTTCCCTGCCAAGTGGATTAGAGGTGTGGGACTGATTTCAGATTATTCTCAGATGGTATGATTAATTAGGTGTCCTCTCGAGCTCCATCTGCCTCTCACCAGATGCGTTCAGGGACGGGGAAGACCTCCTGAGACTACACAGCGCTCTTTATGTCACGCCACCCAGAGCTTTACCAGAATCCCCCCACAATTCAAAGAGAAAATGAAGCCAAGATTCTTCTTTTGTTTATCACTCTCAATATGAAACTTTGTTATTTCCCTGACTGAAAACAAACACTTGGCTAATGACTGATGATGTACTTTTCTGAGCGCCTCCATTTTCTGCATATCTCTGCGGCGGAGTCGGATCCAACGTCTCCGGCGGTTGGTGTGGTACATCTTCTCGGATGGAACCCAGGACTTTGGCCGGCGGTCAGGGGGGAGGGTTATTCCATATTCCCACCCTACAGGTAGAAGGTGATTTATTGTAAAGGCACAATATATTTAACAGTGCTGTATGTGTGTGCAGGAAAGACTCCTCAAAGTTTCCATACCTTGATCATCCACTGCACGCTTCAGGTCCTCGCTCCACTCAATATCCTCCCACACCCAGCCGGGGGGACACTCGATCTCATCTTTAGACATGGCCTTTTCTCCATTCTGCCCCCCAGTGGACACATAAAGAACAAAACGGTCAGTTCCTGCCAATTGATTTTAATGAAGAACACATTAGTCTGCTTTTTAAAGTATTTTTTAAATACTCTTTGACTGACTACTCCTCTGCGGCACATGAATAACACTAGGAACTAAAGGTACAGTTTTGTTATGATACAACCACACACTGACCACATCTGTGTACCCCTCCGGCATGCCAATCCACTGTCCTCCTGGCAAACGCATCTGATTTTCAAACACCTCCTCCAAAAAGTTTATATGACCTGCATCAGTGTCATACAGCATTCTGGCCAACATGAGCAAAAATACAAATCCATGTTACACAGATTCAAGTAGTGTTTGATAATGCTTTTATCACAGATAAGATTGTACTCACGTTTTCTCTGGGCTGACGTACCACTCTCCCGCCCAGCTCCATCCTGGAGTGGGTTTGAAGCTCTCCTTTGGGAGTCTGATTCTGCCAGTCACATCACTGAACTTGGGGTATGTCAAACCTGTCGTACCCCAGTTCCCCACCAGAGCCAACTTAGTCTGGTTTTCATACTGTAGACCAAAATAAAAAAAATAAGTATATTATGCTCCTCAAAGCTCTAGTATTATACCTTATATCTAGAATCTGTTTATTCTGATTTGTTGCTTAAAGGGATAGTTCACCCAAAAATGAAAAATTGATGTTTATTTGCTTACCCCCAGGGCATCCAA
>JAUMHQ010000059.1:7973057-7985703 GCA_032361165.1 Enteromius paludinosus
CTATTTGATAATGTTCAGTGCTTTGCTACAATCTGTATTGTTAAAAGCGCTATATAAATAAAAGTGACTTGACTTGTCTTATACACGACATGCGATTCTAAAACCATGTCGCTCACGTCATAGGAAGCTCAGCTGAAGTTCAGCTTTAAAAAACGCAACACCAGACCTTGTAGGGTTTTTTCATCCCACTACCTCTAATGCAAAAAAGCATTCTTTGTGAATGGAATAGCCTCTAATTCTCTGGCCCTCTACAGTGCGACCTGTGTGTCATTCATTGTTGTGCGATTCCCTAACAAATAAATCTAATTCTTTTTAATGAATTAAAAACATACTGCACAGCTTGTGTAGCCCGTTTCTTTTAAAAAAAAGACATTTATGTTCTTTTTATTGAATTAAAAACAACCAGTTCAGTTACCACTTTAATTTGATTATGTTTAGTATGCCATTACATTCTGATATTCCTGACCTAACCTAAGAAAGGTGTCACGTTACAAAATTACAATGGGTTGGGTAACCTCACGTCTACTTAAAATGAGTTAATGCACAATTCCGACATATTAACTGATGTATATATGTGTTTGCGTGCGCTAGCACATGTACATGAGCAAAGTTCATGCTGTGATTTCTGACACACCCTACTGACTGGCTCACATTGCCTAATGAGTGCAAAAGCAAACAAGGTGAGGCAGTTCATCAGATTTAGTTACATGTCTCATTCTACCATACAGCGTCTTTCCTCTCTTTCTCACTCTCTCTTTCTCTCTAATTACTCAGTTGTTGGCAGTGAGTTTTGTAATGTGGCAGTGCCAGCTTTGCCAGCAGGGCACAAAGGATTTACTGACCTATTGCTAACACTGGGAGCTTCCTCTAGTAAGCTCATAAAACACTGCACACACTTACACTTCAAAATCACACCATGCAACCCAGTCTCAGCATATGCTACTTACTGCAGATGAAACTTTGTGCATAAGCATTATTTATATGCATTTTAGCACATTACAGAAGTCTAGGACTTAAATTAGATACTGTAGCATTACATGTTCTACTTGTGTATTGCTGACTGTGCTTGCTTCGTTCATATTGTTGTCTTTTGTAAGTGGGGAAAAAAAGCTACAAAAAATTTAAAAGTGCATTTTCACAAATGGCACCAATTAGGAGTAATCCTAATCAATGACTATCAAAAACTAAGCATATTTTTCCTGCAGGGTAGTGCTATTATTGCTGAAAAGCAGTTGTTAAATGTCTCTTTTGATAATTACAGCAACTCCCTCTCTCTGAAAACAACAAATAGACATCTACCAAAGATATGACAGCAAACCTAAATGCACAAATTGATTTACATGGAAAGAGTGCTTCTCATTGGCTGGGGGTAACATGCATAGGCCTACACCGTTTTGCTGTTACAGAAGCATTCTGACTTCTTATTGTTAATGTTATCAATAATGCTTTGTTGAATTCGACTCTTACATGATATAAATAGAAAAAGAATCTTCAGAAAGCCTTTAAAGCACCACATTAAACAATAGAAGAGCCAGATAAAGAGTTGAAAATCCTTGTGTTGCAAGTCAACAGTCATCTGCACCTCAGGAAAAGACATTAGTCATCAAGTCAGTAAAAAAAAAAAAAAACCTCCAGACTTCACAAGCTGCCAAGAGATTAAGCCGGCTATATTACAGGTGACTTGTCAAATAGAACAAAGAACAGGTGCAAACAAAGAACAGAAACCATGACAACACAAATAACATTATGCTTATTTTCATGTATGTTTTTAACTACAATAGTAATAAATGTTGTAATTGCTGTTTTGTCATTACAGGAATAAATTACATATTAAATTTAAAACAGAAAAGTTATTTTAAATAGTCATAATATTTCACAATATAACTGCTTGGCTATTTGGTTTATTTTTGATACTGTTTAATGTTTAAACAGATAGGCATATTGGTCCGTAGATATGGTGGAAAACATACTGAAATTCTAGGTGTGCTTTAGTGGACCATGCGTGTATTTATATGCATATTGCAATAAAGTTGAACCTGAAAAAGAGAAAGAAAAGATCTAAGGTGCGCTTCTGCATACCACGGTACATTTTTTTTAGTTTAAGAGCTGCCTCATAGCAGGGGGCCTTTATAATCGCTAATCTCTCTTTGGCTTAAGAGAAAAGTTCTACGTTGTGTGTGTGTGTGTGTCTGAGTGTGTTTGGGGAAGATGGAAATTACAATTCAATAATGGGAGGCCTAAGAGCAGAGCTGAATGCAGTGGCAGACTGGTGGCTTGGAAAGTTCAGTTCTTGTTCTTTTGTCAGTTCTTTTGGTTTTGTGCTAATGATGGTTTTAGGGGGTGTTCTACCCTGCTGTTTAAAGAACAAAACCGAGAGAGGAGGAGAGAGAGAAAGAGAGAGAGAGCTGACCTTGGCGAGTGAGAGGAGAGGTGGGTAAATAGATTGTATTGAGGTTACCTTGACAACTGGCTATGCTGATTTTGGCCATCTCTGGGCCTATGGGAAAAGGAAAGAGGGGGAAAAGGGAGAGAGAGATGGTGAGGAGTCAGTTATTTTATGTGTGTGTTTGTATGAGCAGTAGAGAGAGAGACAGACAGAGAGAGAGAGGCTGCCAGGCATGGACTTCATATTAATCATTAACACAATGTTCCCGAAAGTTCCTGCCAAACTAATACGGAAGATATTCATGATGCCCTTTTTTTTTTTTTTTTTAAATCTCTCTCTCTCTCTTACATGCTCTGACTCTCTTCCTCGTTTCTTTTTCTTGTTCCTAGACTATGATAATTCTAGTGGAATTTACTTGCTATTCTTTTCCTAATATAACACTGGAAATGGAAGCACTTACTTTGGCCAAGCAATAATGATTTATCCCATGGCACGTATATAAATGTGTGCACGTTAGTTTTTCTATTATGGTGGGGTTTTCCATTGACTTTTATCATTTTAATACTGAGCTCATTATATTTTATAGCACTTAACCCTTAACTTGACCCAACCTCACACAAACCTTTCTGCATTTAAACAGTTTTAATGTGACATTTAAGACTTTTTTTAATTTAGTATGTTTATTTATCTATGGCTGGTCACTATAATGTAGGTGATTTCAGTTTAAACATCCATTGGCAGTAGGAGTTTTATCAAAATTAATACTTTTATTCGGCAAGGGCATACTAATTTAATTAAGAATGAGCGTAAAGAGATATTATAATGTTACATATTACACATTTTATTTTAAAGAATGCTGTTCTTTTAAAGTTTTTATTCTTTAAAAAAAATCCTAAAATATTAAGCAGCAATAGAAAATGTTTACTTAGCACTGAGTTAGCACATTAAAATGATTTCTGAAGAATCAAGTGACACGTAAGACTAGAGTAATGGCTACTGAAATGTAAAATTTTACAGGAGTGAATTATATTTTGAAAGATATTTAGAAAACTGCAGCCTTGGTGGGCATAAGAGACTTCTTTTAAAAACATTTGAATATGAAAAGGACAGGACGTGACATGTGACCAGGTATGGTTTCCCATACTGGGAATTTGTGCTCTGCGTTTAACCCATCCAAGTGCACATACACAGCAGTGAGAAGTGAACAACCACGCACACATACACAGCGTGAATACACACCCAGAACAGTGGGCGGCCATTGCTGCGGTGACCGGGGAGCAGTTGAGGGAACCGTGCCTTGCTCAAGGGTCTCACCTCAGTCGTGGTATTGAAGGTGGAGAGAGCACCACCCACAATCACTGCCGGACCTGGGACTCGAACCCACGACCTTTGGGTTCAAACTTCCTATCCATTAGGTGACGACTGAATATTAGTGTTGTGGGAGTGTGTGTGTGTGTTTATTTTTATATACATATATATATACACACACACACATATGATTTAATTTATTGCAAATTAATTTATCATTACATTTTTTTTTATTTACTGTTTTTAATTAATTTCTTAATTAATTAATTAGCAAATAAATGTTCCCATATATATAAGTTGGCTGCTACTTACTTGCAATATTTTGTACTCTGTGGAACATAGAGTAAAAATATCATGTTCTTAAAACTATATGATATTACCATGATTCTTTCTGGCACACTGTGCTTTAGAGGCACTGCGGTGCTGGTCCGCATTCATGTGCAGTGTGTGTGACTGCGCTAAAGTGTTACTTCGGCCCTCTAAGACTCCACTCAGCAATCATCAGTTTAATTGAATTCGCAAGGCATCGAACGGAGAAAATGTAACCAGCATTTTGCCTGTATCAGCTGTCCAGATGATGAATGAGACAGAAAAAAAAGAGTCAGCCTATGTGTGTACACTGTACATCCACTCCACACATACTAGACATGTAGAGGAAAGACAAAGAAATTAAGGGTGGAAAAAAAAAACTGGAGAACTCCCTAACACATAAACCAGCGAGGCCTTAACCTTCGTGTCAGCCTAACTGGAATGAGTGACATCACTGCATAAACACAGAGTCGATAGAAGGAGCGTTCTTAGACTACTCATGTTGAGCAGCACCCTCTCTCTCCCTCTGGCTGTGTACGACATTGTGATAGCCTTAGTATGTATGAGTTGGAACGTTCCACAATGCAGTTGGACACAGGGAGAAAAAGGGGGTGGGTTAGAGGGTGAAGAAGAGGTTTAGCACATTTGTAACCTGATGCGTATGAAGGAGTTGCAGGGAGTGTCTGAATGCTTGAGATTGCTATCACTGTGGGATTGCGCTTTTTTGTGTATGTTTGAGTGTGCTTCTAACCATGTGCACTGCCATGAAAGTTGTGGCATTATATCTGAACTACAAACACAGAACCACGAAAAAGATGAGCATATACAATTGAAACTGTTTTGAACTGATATCGAAGCTTCACGCTCTAGGGGCCATATCTTCCCAATGCTTGTCAAAACATGAAAAGTGATTAACTTTGTATTGTAAGCTTGTATTTGAATGAGGAGGAGGGTGGTGGTGGTGGTGGTGGGGGGCTCCTCTCTGTGTGTGCATTGTGTGTGAAAGAGCTTGAGAGAGGGGGTGCCTCTATGTGTGTGTGTGAAGCGCTCTGTAACCTAAACTCTCCTGACTCCAGGTGCAAGTAAAGGATTAGAGCAGTCTTTCTCTCTTTCTTTTTGTGCCAACATTGATATGAGACTGTTTTGTAGGTTGTATGTAAATATGTTCACCTATCTGACTCTTTTTGAATAAGAGCTGGTGCAACGAGTCATTTATAGGGCAAAACAACCCTATTGGAATAGTAATAGACACTTTATCTGAGTTTAGTGATCAGCTCTTAGCCATTGTCAGATGTGTGGTTCATAATCATAATGTAGATATCCCAATAAGCAGAAAATAATGTCTTAATGAGGGAAAAAGCCATTATTGAACTGTCTTTCCCATCAGCCTGTTTACAAAATAGTAAACTGATATGATGTGCACTTTTGCCTGAGAACTAATCCCTGGAATTCTCAAATTTTTCCACATTTGTGGGTATTATATCTTTATGTCTTTATATTATATCAAATATTTACTAGTACTTAATAAATAACTACTAGTACATAAAATGTAAGTACTAGTCAGAAGTGGAATACGTACTAGTCAAAACCGAATAGCTGATATCTCAATGACAGATCTCCATAGAAGTCAATGGCAAAATGTTTTCATTTGTTAGTAGTAAGAATATAATAGCTACAAGTCACTATTGAAATAAGTACAAGTGTCTAATGAAAAAGTACTAGTATCTAATAAATAAGTACTATTATTTGATCAATAAGTACTAGTATCTAATGAATAAGTACTAGTAACTTAACAAAAGACACTAGTACCTAAAGAATAAGCAAGAGTACGTAATTTTAAAAAATAAGTACTAGTAACATGAAAATAGATACTAGTGCGGTTTGTAGATTAAATGTTAAAACGGCTTGCCATAACTGTGCATATTTCTGTGTGTGGCACTTTTTATGATTCTGTTGAGTAAACTGTTCAATGATTCATTCACAACACACAAAAAGACCCTCGCTACAGCCTACCGATAACGGATTGATGCGATTCGAGTCAAAGGGATGAAGCAAAATCCCCAGCACTGCTGCGAAAAGCCCATACGCGTGTAAACTAGAGCACAGAGACGTAATGTCCCTTTAAGCGCAGACGGCGAGCGGAACATCTGCGTCTCCTCCTCTGTGACATCGCACAGAGGAGCGTCCTATGGACGGCCTGACTCCGCCCACCAGTCAGGAAGATACAGAGCTCTCTGATCGTAAGTGGCCGTGTAGAGCGAGAGCTGATACAGACGTTTGTGTTATTAGTCCCTGTTCAAGAGAATCAACATGACTGGCGCTTGAGCGGAATGTCAGATTAGCTTTCATTTGGACGCAATCCTCATTCCGAGTTGGCTGTCGCGCACATAACTGGGCGGTAGCACAATTTCAAGACTTCCATTAAGCTTCTTTTATTAGATTCCCAATCAGGCTTTTCTTTGTAAGACAGTTCACACATACTGAAACAAAGTGGATTTAACAGTGGCTACGTGGTTTACCCGCACTCCAAGATGCTTCTGGTCTCCCAGCGGCTAGACTCACCTCGCATGGACCCATTAGTGAGTTTATGAGTTTCATATTATTGGATTGCTTTGAATGGTGGCTCACGATCGTTTGGGTTTTTACGAGTATTATGTGTTGCACTTTGTCATTATACGCGCACGCCATACATCTCCACACTGGCTTTTACGCAGCAGTCGCTTTTCAAACTGTAACACTCCCACTGTTCTGCTTGAGGTCCACGGTGAAGTTTGCAAACTCGAGTGGAGAAATCCCAGGGTTTTGTGTGCGTTAGATAAGGCAGACAGAGATTAGATGGCAAGCTTGTAGACTGCATCAAAGATTAACTGGCGTTGTCCGGTGCATTTACGCACTCATTCCGAGAAAGTTCTCTCTAACACATTGATTTTGTTCGTATTTTTTATTGTATCATGAAGCAGTCATTCCGACCAGCCATATGACTAGTGTGGAGGCTATTCTAACATCACTGGTAGCAGTAGACCTACTAGCTTATCTTTTAAATACGTTAGAGATATAATAACTTTTAGTCTCTAGTGAACGGTTGTTATTTGCATCGCAGATTCCTATAGAAAATAGAGTTTGTTACAATTAGCAATAGAATGGTTATTTATTTGTCACTAACAGGATAGTGACTAGTAGCAGATGAAGTACTGGTGACTAACTGAATAGATTATGTTCACTGCCGCAATAAGTACTCGTGGCTGATGAATAGATCAGTGTGACTGCTTGTAATTACAAAAATGAGCTAGTAACATGAATAATAAATACTAGTTACTTGCCGTTACGCTCACAGTCTGCTATGACACACTCTGATTCGGAGGGAACAGCAGGTTGAAATGGACTCGAGATCCTATCAGCGCAGTCATTTAAACGGGTAGCATGGATTGCTTTATCGACGCACGCAACGCAACTTGACGATTGATAAAACCTTTGTTTTCATACATACGGCTGAAGGCAATGCAGAGTCAGAGAGGTAAAAGCCCCACACTGTTAAAGCAGCATGTGGTCTGCTTGTTGGAATGAAATGGCATTTATCAGACACTCAGCGGGGCTGCGCTCGCTAACAAAAGACTGAGAACTGGGGACTTGGACGAGAGCGCGGCTCTGGGTCTGCAGGCGCTGTGTAAATCACCTCAAAATGAGCGATAATGTGAGTTTTCACTGTCGGAATTGGGTCTGCGTTTAAGCCTGGTGTTTAACAGTTAATGTGGATTGCTGAGAGATAAGAAAGACAGACGGTGGCTAAAATGCGGGACAGTGCTGCCAGTGTGTCCAGGATTAAGCCGAGCTATAGCAGAATACGTAATGGGATTATAAAGGTGGCGGAGGGCTCGTTCACAGGCAGAATAAGAAAGACTAGAAGGCAGCACGCATCACTGATTTTCATATCAACCAAGCGAAAAGCTGTCTATGTGTCTGCGCGTTTTAGATCACGCTTGAGATCCCATGTAATTCAGTTTCTTGTAGATCAATAAACTAAAGGAGAACGTTCAACGACGAGCCTGATTTACGCGCTGCCCCCCTTCGCCTTCGCTTTGTCATGGATTTGCCCAAACACATCCGAAAGCTATTATTGTATTTCCACACAGATAGGCTACAGCATGTTTACCCTCGATGGACAGTCCCATATTCTCAGTATCATAAGTTCCCCTTCAGTTCAACAGGGAGATTCCTCGGATCGTTTTCTGTAACATTTGACGAGCAGTAACAGAAAAGACTGTTGAGGAATAAGAGATTGCTTTTGATTGTGAATAAATCATGAACAAAATGCAGTTGTATCAGTCGAGACTGTTTGTTGACATGACAGTCACTCATGTATTATTAATATTCATTTTTTAGCGGGCCCCGCCCACGTAACCCTTTGGACGTCTTTGACCCAGGTTAAGGGTTTCGATTTTTTGAAGTAGGTCATTAAGAGCAGGCAGCTCAGTTTATAAATGATATTATAAGAATGCCATAATAAAAGTAATTAGCCTATATACATAAATAATAATTATATTGTCGCATACAATTTTTTCTGGGAACTCTCAAAAAGGATTTTTTGATTGTAATTGACCCAAATTGTGCGTATTATAACACATTAGTGTGCAGTAATTAGCAAGAATAACACAATGGACCGTTGATTTAAAAGTAACTCAAAATGTGTTGTTCTTAAGATTGTGCTGTTTTGTGTTATTATAAAAAAATAATATTTAACAATTAAAAATAAATAAATTCAATAAAAATTACATTACAAATATGTATAAATTCTATGTTACTCTATGTTAATCTTGTTGTTTTTCTGGAATCGAGTATCACAGTTGTAGATTTCCCGCTCCGGATCTTTCTGCTCCACTCGATTTGAACTGATCTGTGGCCAAATGAGTCAGTGCTCTTTGAAGCTGCTGTTGACGGATGAATAAAAGGGCCAGAGTGGAATGCGCGCTCTGGTCTTCAGATCTCGTGCACGCACAGAGCGGTTCACTGTAATGCGAGCAGCGCTCGTGAATACACTTGGATCTCACCTCAAAGTTAGGTGAAAGTTTAAAACAACACATCCAACTTTTATCTTACCGACGTTTCTAGGATGAGATCACTGAGTCAGGGCTTGTGCGAAGGAATTTAACTCTGAGGGGTTTTTTTTCTTTGTAGAGAGACGGTGTTTGTGAGTTCAAAAGCAGTCTTCAAAGAGAGAGACTCAGCACACCCTCATACCACAAACGATCACTCTGTCATTTTCCCGCGCTAAATAAGAATCGTTCTCAGTGCATCACCTTGAGTGACTCGTTGTTCCTTCGTAAGGAGACAAGGGTGAAATTGTGCTGATTTGCAGGAGAAGCCATATGGTGGATTGAGGAGATAGATAAGGATGGGAGGGAGGGATGATGATAGCAGAGTGTTGAAGTGATTCCGATATAGACAAAGAAAAAGAGAGAAAGGTTGTGTTGTCCAAGGCCAGATGTTTTGCTGTGGTGGGTAATGGACATTTCTTCCTCATTGCCTCATTGTCAGGGGCAAGACTACCTCCAGCAGGCACAGGATATCAGTATCACATCAGGCTGATGCTGGACATGTCAGACAGATGTTGCATTATGGTTGAGAATGAAAATCGATTGACGTCACAACCTAAAAACAACAAATGTCAACGTCTGAAATTAACATTGACGTTAAATTGATATTAAATGTTGATCAAATTTAACCAAATATCAATGTCTTATGACATTGTGCACTTGGAAGTGAAGTAAAAAATTAATCATAGAACTGCATTAATTGTGTTATTCCAACTACTCTATGAGGTGTTGATTTTATGATGTGTCAGTGTAAGCGTGAAAATGTGGGAATGAGATTGTACGAATTCACATGAAATAGATACTAATTCGCCAAAATGTAAAATTGTTACGAATTGCAGTAAGACTGTGTGGTCCTTTTCCCAGCTTTAAAGCATCTGATTAAAGTTCTTTCGTGATACATTTAGCCACAATAAATGCACACACATTTCGTTTTTTGTCTGTAACCACACTCATTTTCATAAGTAGATCCATATCTAATCAATCAAAGTTTCCACATTAGTCATAAATAAAACGACAAACATCTTTTTCAGACATATTCAGAGGAACCTTGTCAGTTTCACGGCAATTCTTTGGTACTGACTGTTTTCAAAGAAAAGGAACTGAGAAAAATGAAAGAGTGAACGAGAGGAAAAACGCACGGCCCATGGAGGGAAACCCTCATGTGTTTCTGTTATCGCTCTGGCTTCCTGATTTAACGTCAGTTGGCGAGAAGGACAGAGAGAGCAACTTAAGGTGAGCAACGGAGAGAAAAACTGCGTCACTGTGATCAGGCAAGACCTCACCAGGAAATAACAGTGTTGCCTAGGGATGAAAACAAACAGGAGAACGTACAGAATATTGGGTTGAGTAATTTATTTTCCTGTCTCCAACACTTTGCACAAAAACTCAGTCGGAGGCACTAGACTGGAGAACACTCACCTCAGAGCTTTGCCAGCTTAAAATGACTCTCTCCGGAAACCCCTGCATCTCTCTGACACACGGAAGAAAGCTTACAAGCACCTGAGTTTTGTCAGAAGTGAAAGCGAAATCAGTGGCACAGCAGTGAATGAGAAGACGAAGTGTAAATCATAAGCCCAAATTA
This sequence comes from Enteromius paludinosus, assembly GCA_032361165.1. NCBI lineage: Eukaryota > Metazoa > Chordata > Actinopteri > Cypriniformes > Cyprinidae > Enteromius > Enteromius paludinosus. The sequence goes on from JAUMHQ010000059.1 coordinate 7,983,733, forward strand.
CTGAATGAATCGGAGAAGCAGAGCTTAGCTGCGAGGAAACATATGCTGCCTCTGGAGAAAACGTCAGAGGATGCGAGGGCTACAAAGATAGAGACTGCTTACTTTACCTCTGACAATCAACTACTGCAAAGCCCCCTGTGAACTCAGCATCTGTTATGGCTCGAGAGCCCAAAGGAACATCATTCATTTGGAGCATCATTTTAGCTGCATCAGCAACTAAACTGCTTTAAAAAGTTGCTTACTCTCCACACACCGATTTGAGAACAACCGCAGCCAAGTTTCTGTTTCTGTGCAGATATGTGGGAAATTTATGACTGATTCCAGGCCTCTGAGTAGAGTTGTTCTTCTTTCTCTAGTTATTGCTTATTCGTTAAGGCTGAATTAGGATAAATGTTTTAAATATTACAAATCAAAAATTCATATTGCTATTTCCTGACACTGGGAAGATTGAACTTGTACCACACGTAGCAAACCAGAGATTGATGTTAGCTCACAACATCTGAAATCAACCCGGTCTGGTTTTAGATGGGTTTAGAATGGAAATGTTTAGCAAACCATCTTAGGTTGGTTTTGTAGTGCTACTTCTGTTTCATCATGATTTTAAGTTCAGCAGTGTTGCTCAAGTGAAGGATCTAAACAAAAAAGGGAAGATCACATGTGAAAACAGTCAAGAGGGAAAAGGCAAAACAAAACAACGAGAAATGGAAATCTCTGTGAATGACATCATGCCTACCAATTTGCTCGGGTGCAGTGCTGATTATTTGTATCGCTCTGGGGGAACAGAGCAGTTGCCGTGGTTAAGTAGCTGTTTTGGTCTTCGTGTGTATGTTAAGCTGTCCGTTTTGTCTCATTTGCATGTTTAATTCAATAGTTTGCATATAGAAGATGGTTCAAGATCATCTGATTCGCTCTCCTCTCCTTTCATTATTAGACTGTGTTGCAACACTGTCTGTCTATAGTCTCACCGCATGGAATACAGGTCTTTGTTCGGCACCAGCAGTGGCTTCCCGCTTGCATCATCATTACACGCTCAGACTGTAATGAACCTGTGGCTGCTTTTGGAGAATGTAGGCATGTGCTCAGGGTAGATGAGATACAGTTTGTCTTACCTTCCACTATAAGCCCTATAAGTCGCTGGCAGTGATGAAATTAACTGCAACCGTTCTTTGATCAGACAGACATAAAGTGAGAATATCGAACAGTCCAGAAGCATTCCCAGAACATCATTGCAAAAAGTGCTGTAGAAGAGCAATGAGACGGTGATTGAATAAGTGGCATAAAGAGCAGCTCCAAATTTCTGTATTGTATTTTAGTACGTTTAAATTATATGATAACCAGAATTTCTGTTTGTCTAATCCAGGGGTGGGCTACTTCGGTTCGGAGGGCCAGTGTCCTGCAGAGTTTAGCTCCAACCCTAATCAAACACACCTGCCTGTAACTTTCTAGCAATCTTGAAGACATTTGCTGCGTCCGAAATTGCATATATAGTACGCGGAAAACAGTATGCGAGGCGAGTAGTATGTCCGAATTCATAGCATTCGAAATTCAGTAGGCTAGAAGTAGTGTGTCTGAATTCCATTCATACTACCCACATTCATGCTATATAGAACGTACTTTTTAATGGTCGGGTAGTACGTTCAATTTGAAATGTACTACCTACTTAAGCAGTATGCAATTTCGGACACAGCAATTGATTAGCTTCTTCAGGTGTGTTTGATTAGGGTTGGAGCTAAACTCTGCAGGACATCCATAATCTGACTATCTATTCTTTATAGGCACATGAAAATTTGTAACTTTAAAGCCTTATTTGAATGCATTGACAGAGTATACAATGCAATATCAAAAAGGTAGTGATTTAAAGGTGCCATAGAATGGAAAACTGAATTGACCGTGGCATTCAGAAGGGTCGATGTGCAATCTCAGAACAACAGGTTGTTCTACAAAATCAGCATCTTCGTCTGATACAGGCTC
>JAUMHQ010000059.1:7985803-7996200 GCA_032361165.1 Enteromius paludinosus
CCTCATTAATATTCATGAACCTTCCAAATAAGGCAAAAACAGACGGTTTCATTCTAGGGTCAAATTCTAGGGTTGTAGATGGAGCTGTAAATCAATTTCTGGGCATTTTGTCCCCTTACCTAAGCTACATACCTTCTTCTATGTACATATCAGAGAACAATTGAAAATATTCTCTCAATGCATTCTATGGCACCTTTAATGTTGGCAAAGCCAGTTGGACACACTGGACAAGAAACACTGGGACAACTCAGGATTGTCAAAACAGCTGGTGTGCGTGCAATAATGGAAAACTGAGCGAAATTCATAAATCTTATTGTTTCTTCTTTGCAAGTGAGACTAATCTACTGTCACTGACAGTATTTTGTCGAAGGCTAAGAATCATCGCAACTTCTTAGCCACTGATGTCAAACTAGGAAATCAAAGACTCATGATTTTGCACTACAACAGTTCCCAGAGATCTCAGACAATCAATATCGAACAGTGCACATACTAGCAAAAAAATAGGTTTACGAAATAGATGGGTTTTATGTTTTCACAAACTTCTTAAGAATGTTAATAGGGTCAGTTTTGATTTAATGTTGACTTTTAGAGAAATGTAAGACTTTAACAACCTCAATGGGTGTTCTTCCAAGAGTGAAGCTGAACAAAGATGCGACGGAAGATTAATCAGTACTGCGACTCGCACAAGACTTCAAAGAGGTCGTGTTGCAACAAAAGAGCAAGTAAATGTTTCTTGTTTGAACGTGTCACTACCATACACCGTGATGAATGGTCCTGCAAGACAGCGATCATGCCCACTAGAACGCACATGCATGCGAACGGCCGCGCTTTCATCTGCTGTCCAAAGTAAAAATACCCAGAATTCCTGGCACTTCATAATGCACTCATTCCCAGAAGCAGTTGTCGTAGTAACCTTGGCAGCTTTTCACAAGTGCAATCTTTTTCCTACTTCTTTCTAAGGGATACAAATGGAATAGGGTGTAAATTATTAATTAGTGGAGATGGTAAGGGAAGGATTTTATTTATTCATACACAAAGACATTTTTTATCTATGTGTGTACTCAATAAAAGAAACAAAGTAATATATGCAGAATTAAGTTGATATATGACTGCATGTGTAGGTGATTGTAGTAACGATCTATATGGGAACGGTGTTGAATTACTAAGTATTATGGGCTGTCTTCTGCATTGTTTCGTTGTTGTCTTGTCTTCTAGTGGTATTCTAGGTCACTCCCTCCTCCTCCCTCCCTCCTCACTTGTGTCATCCATTAACAGAGCCTGTGTGTGTGTGCATCTACGTTTGATCACAAGTGTGTGCTTGCCACTTTCATGTACTTCCTTTTCGTGAAGATGGATAGACACCTATTTTTCTAGGTTTTTATTGTTCCTCCTAACTTTCATCAAGTACACCCACATACATTTCCTTTTTCTTTTCATTGGCTTCCTTCCTTCCTTCCTTCCTTTTATTCTTTTATCCATGTATATTTTTTGTCTGTTTGTGAGTGTAAATGGCGAGGTCAGTGAGAGTGCCACTATGGCAGTAATGGGTCTATGTTGGTGTCTGTTTGCAAGCCCTTAGTAACAGATTGTGGCGCATGGTTCATTGAGTAACTTGATCCTGACATAATGTTTTACCATGGTTGGCTGTGGTTTGGCCAGTGACTCGGGTTACACACATATATATGCGTCTCCAACCATCTCTATCCACAGAGCATGGTCTTCTTGACCCCAGTAACCTCAGCCAGTAGAAAGGGGGGGTCTTAGTAATTGATATAAGTGATTAATAGCTCTCCATCCACTCTGTTCAATTTAAACATAATTGCCTTTTCATTTTCGTGTTGGCTTGAAGCCTCTCAGAAGGCTAAACTTAATGATAAGGGCCTGTCTTGTCCATGTCACACCTTTTCATCGCATCTCAGTGTAATTAAGTAAAGAGGTGTGATGAGAATGCAGCGTAGACTATTAGTGCATCAGCAAATGTAAATGTGTTGTCTTTTTTGTTTTCGTCCTGCCATAAGAAGTGCAGCAATGAAACGATAAGATTAAGAAATTGCAAGGTCTAGAGGGAATCTGCTGAAATTTCATCTGAAGGTATTGGTCGGTAAGAAATTAATACTTTTGTTCAGTAAAGATGCATCAAAATTTATTTAAAGTGAAAGTAAAGACATTGACAAAAGATTTTCCATTTTAAATAAATGCACCAAATCAACATTTAAGCAATTATTTCTGAAGGATTATGTAATACTGAAGAACGAACTAACAACTGCTGAAAATTCAGCTTGGTCATCACATGAATACATGACATTTATAAAAGGGGAAACAGTTATTTTTAAATTGTAAAAATATTTCACAATATTATGGACCCAAAGCTTTTGAACAGAAATGTATGTGGAATTTCCCCCTGGCAAATTATTTTTCTTGTTTTTCTCTATTTTCTTTCTTTTCTTTTTCCATGACACGTTATATGTTATTGTTCTTTGAATTATAATAATAAAAAAAAAATGTATGTGGAATTTAAATTTGAATTGTATACATTGTATACATGTAATCACATAATCTGGGAAAACATTAGCCTCAGGAGGTGTGGCATTAATATGTTTTTTTTTACACATTAAACAGTCCGCGGAAAATAAAATCTTTCAAAGCTCTAGTATAAACAATTTAAAAGGACACACACGTTGATATGGGATTCAGCAGAACTGTGAGGAAATCTGTAGTGCCTTCTGCAAAGTTCTGTGCGCACTTTTCATGCGGAACGGCAAATAAGGTGTTTGTTGTTTTAAGAAATTAAACTTGAAAAGTAGAAGAGGCTAGAGTGAAATTATACTTTGTATTCGGTTTAATTGGCTACAATGCCTTGACAATCCTAGATAAAGAATAAACTCTCTTTGAAAATCCTAGATATAGACAGCAAATAACAGATAAACTGTTTATTGTTGCAGTCATTTATGTTTGAGAAACTGCTCACATCACTATGTCTCTGTGGTTCTTGTGTGTGTGTGTGTGTGTGTGTGTGTGTGTGTGTGTATGTGTATGCCTCCTTTTTCCTCCACTGTTTAGTTATTTTTAGAGAACATGGGAACTGAGAGCGTGAGATGCTCAGTTTGGTGGAGGGGCAAGTTCATGTCATACTGTGATTGCATGCCAGTGACAGGAAAGTCAGAGCGACGAAGAGAAAGAAAGTGTGTGTGTGAGTGTGTGTGAGAATGAGAGAGATAATGAATCATTCACTACAAAAGCCATTTAAAAATCAGTCATACTTGTCTGACTCTCTTCCTTCTTCTGCATCCTTCAGCCATTACCAGAATATTAAAACATTTGTTTCCAGAAGCAAACTGAGAATTCCTTGGGCTGGTAAAATGGCTGTAAATCTGATTGCGTTTGTGGAAGCATCTGTATGAACTGCAGGAGGCGGTTTTATAAGTAGGCTATCTTAACCTCTTGTCCCATGAGCCTTACAAACAGATGATGATGTAAATTGAGAGCCTGGTCATTAGGTGGATTTCCACAGCACTGAACACCTACAGTATAACCACAGGGTTTCACCAGTGAACATGCATGGAGTTCATCAATGTAGACAATCCAAATAAACATCTAGCAACTCACCTTCCGGTTGATGGGGTCAGACTGTTGAATAGAGGACAGTTAGTCAGTCATGCTCTTTTTTTTCCCCCTCTCATTTTTCCATCCCTTACTTCATCTCATTTGATCATGCACACCCTAAAGTATTTTTGAAGGGGTTGCTCCTAATGGCTTCAATCACTGTTTGGCCCAGATTTCCTAAACCCCGGAGAGCTCTGAGATGAATTAAATCGCTAAAGACCCTGCCGAAACCACAAAATAGGGCGAGACATCAAAGTGGAGGATTTCTTGTGCGTTTGTTATCACTCTCACTTCAGAAATTAGTGTATCTAAAAGTCTGCGGTGGTGTTTTGCAAGTTTTTAGGAATGAGGCAGCACTCGGTTTTATCTGCTATCAATTTGACGCGTTGCTCATAAAGAGTTTATCGTTTGCGTTACGGTAAACATTCCCATAATTTGTGTCAGCCAAGAAAGACGACCGCAGACGAGTTTCACTTCAGCTGCTTGGCTGTCAAATGTAAGATCAAAATCTGTCTTGATACAGGTGAAATTGCCTCGTTCGAAGCGAAAAGCTTATCTCGCACTTATCTCCTCAGAGTCGGATTTATTCAACGCGAGTAATTGGCTTTGAGTCGAGCCATATCCGCGCTAACAGCGTGCCTGTGAAAACGCGCCGCTGGAACGCGAGGCGACGCTCTCTGAAGTGGCGTAGCGGCTGTCTCGCGGTGCGTTTCACTGTTGTTTGCTGTTGCGACAGAGCTGTGGGTGGAAAGGAGGAACATATTTCTACCTCGCTCAGACGTCCAAAACAAACAGCGCTATGAAGGCTGGAGCTACTCTCCGTTAGGACCAAAATTCCACAGCTACCACGCAGCCAGGGAATCTTATTACTCTCTTCTCTCTCTCTCTCTCTCACAGAGATTTAAATATTTTTTTCCACGGGGTTTTGAAGGGATTCTGTGTCCAACAATAACAGTTATGCACCTTGTTCTGGTGCGATAGCAATTGAAATTGCTGTATCTATTCAATAGGACAACAGCTAATGATCATCGGTGAAAGGACAGCATAGGGAAAGAATGATGGGAGGGGGGGTAAATAATATTAGCTCTGTAAAGCTCCCACTACATCCACTTATACTAAGTAAACAGCTGTGTGAGCCGGGGTGACATAGGGATGGGGGGCTTTATTTTTATTCCAAAGGTTCAGTCAAGGCATAGGAAAATTTTTTTGTTGAATCTGTGAGCAGAAAGTCAGGTCTTTGCTATCTATTACCACTAACTTTGAGTATTTTGAGGAAGTTGCATAGGCATGATGTACAAGTGTTTAAGTTTGTGTACTTTATAGGGTTTCTCAAATTTTAAGGTCCAATGCACTGCAGGGTTCTAACCCTAATTAAACACACCCTAGCATGCTAATTAGTGTCTTAAGGATCATTAGAAAAGCATAGTTTTATCAGGGTTGGAGCTAAACTCTGCTGTGCGTTTGGACCTCCAGGGTAAGATTTGAGAAACCCTGTCATAGAACAATATATTGGCTGATCAAATGAACAAATTTTGGCCATTTTTTAAACATCTGTATATGCATACTGTCCAGAAGTTTGGGGTCTTTTCTGATCACCAAGGCTGTGCCTATTTAATTAAAAAAACAATACAATAATAATACTCTGAAATATTATTAAAATTAAAAAATTGTGTTTTCTATTTGAATGTACTCAATAAATAACACGGCAAACTTTTGTTTTATGTGCACCAGCACAAACGTTAGGTGCACCCAGATTTTCATATAGGCAATACTGACATGTTTTAAATGAATAACTAGCCCCATGTCTACACTGAATGAGACTAAGTCTGTCAGTGGACGCGACAAAGCGACCATTGAAAATAATTTGAAACTTGTGTCAGTACGTCACAAATGAAACGCAGCATTAGTTTTCTTTCGGGGATTATGCCGCGCCACATCCAGTGAAGACAGCAGAGTAGGTTCTGTTCAATTTTGTTGCGCCGTTCTGGTCCGATGTAGACACGGTGTCACAATCTGGTCAACATAAAGTTCTTTATTTGAAGCACAATTGTACAAGAAAGGTGAAAGTGTTGGTGCTCAAATAATTCTTGGACGGATCAGGCCTCAACTTAACATTCCTAATAAATAAGTTGGCAGTGGTTCTGTTCATCTTCCGCGGCTACATCCACTCTGTTTATCTGACGAGGCTTCTCGTCCATCTTTCGCCGTGACGGACGTGAACGGGGCAGTTACGTTAACAACCCTTCAGCCTGCAGCATCTAGAGTTTCATGATTGAGCTATACATTTAATTAAAAAATGTTGCTTATATATATGGCATCTGCGTTTAAAAAACCAATCATATGACCACAAATTTGTGTGTCAAGGTAGCCAGACTGTGGCAATATTACATAACCTTGTATATGATCAGGGTTGTTTTACATTGTACGTAAGTGTTCTGGCACTGGACAAGACCCTTAATACACTCCATTTGGTAATTTCAGCTGAAATCTTCATCTTCAATATTTCTTCATCTTCAATAGTCTTCTAACAGTTTAATGGAGTTTCTGCCCCCAGGGCAGTGTGATTTGGGAGCGCAGCTCTAGGACTAGCTTCCACCTTCTCCATGTCTTGTTAGGTTAGATCTTTCTAGATGTCTCTCACTCACACCGCTTTCTATTATAACAGCTGGGCCGGGCATTTCTATGCTGCCACATCAGGACCTAATAAATGTGCCATACGCTCATTGATTTTCCCAGTGCATGTTTGTGCAGCTGCTGGTAATGACATCACTTTCTGAGTACATGTGGTTGTGTAGGAGTCAACGAGTGAGACAGCTACATGTGTTGTTCCTCAGCAGGATGTAGATGCCATCTTTGGCCCTTCCACCACCCAGCACACAGAAACGGTAGCACCGTCTCTGTTATACAACAAGACTGAATGCCACTCAAGCAATAGAGGCACTTTCCCCCATAATCCTCCCTGTTCTCTGACCTACTGACACAACAAAATATTGGCAGCAGCGCGCTGTGGCACAGTCGGTGTGTGCATTTGTGCTGATACAAAGCATTTCTGTTTTTCGCCATCCCCCTTTAAAGAGTTGCTGGCTGCAGGAATACAGTCCTCCTCTTTTTATCTGTCAGAACTCCCCTCCTCCCTCTCTTTACCTCCTCCTTTTCCCCACTATGTTAAATTGTTGTGACACTGTAGCACTTGAGCGTCTGGTGTTAAAATATTCCTTCTTAATGACAAATGAACATGTGGATAGATTCCTCTCCCTGGCAGGTCATTAACATTTGACACATTGGAAGCGGCGCTGATGCCGTGGCGCGGGCACAGTTCTCTCTGCATTGCAATGGGGTGATTGCGACGCTAAGCGCCTGGAGTATTAATGCATTTATTCATTCCATCAAATCCCTCTTCATACAGATTATCAGACCTCTCTTTAAACAAGAAGATGATTTTATTTTATCCCACAAGTTAACAACTGTGTGTGACTGTCTCAAGTGTGTGTGCGCTCACACTCGAGAGGTCCTTATTTCTCTTGTCTTGCCTTATTGCTGTGATTTTTCGATGTGTTTCAGGCTTTCAAACGTGAAAATCAACCTATCTCTGCTGACATAAGTGCGTAGATATCCATAAATATTCCAGCATATGGAAATAAGGGCATTATGAGTAGCTGTGAGCTTTCTCATTATACATTATCCAGATATATCATCCTTTGCCGATTGACTGCATTTGTATTAGCCACTGTGCTATATAGGTATTAGCATCAGGATTTCTAATGAAAGAAACCCATATTGATTGACCACTAATACTGACTAGTGTCTTACCAGCATTTTGGCATTCTTACATATATTTGGTCATTTTAGATTGTTGGTATCGGCATTGGCTTATAATCAGATATTTTTGTACATTGTGATAAGTATTTAAGCAAATGTGTCCATCTAAATTACATTAGCCACATATACCGGATCATATCAGCCATATGCCACTGAAAGATATCTATAATCGTCAACTCATAAAAGGAACCATCTTTTGATACCTGTTTGACACATGCATATTCTACATGCTGCATGATGAAAGCTCATTCTTTATTGCTGTTTTAATAAGCTTGGGCCCCACACTACATCTGGTGCGAGACATATGTACATCCTGACTGGCTGCTGTAACGGAAAAAAGTCTTTTGGCAGCTTTTATTAACAAATGTTACTTCCAGTAGACATATGTGGAATAATGTAAAACACTTTACCTGCTTTGGTCTCAAACAGCATTTGTGCATTTAAAGCAAACTTAAAAATGAAAGGGAATGCTATTGCACTATATAGCATATTATCCATTGCTGTTTATTTTATCATTGGCTATTTGTGAACTGCTCATCCATGCATGTTTAATTGTTTAAGTGTTTTTTGACCTTAATGTAATGTTAATTCGAAACTATAGTGCTGTCAATTTAATCAGGATTAATCACATCCAAAATAGGTTTTTGTGTACATAAGATCTATGCCTGCACTTTGTATATTTATTATTTATATAGATATACACATACATACAGTGCATTTATGTTCATATAATTTATATTATATGTAAATATATAAAAAAAAAACATAGCGTATTTTACAAAGACATTTTAAGTTTTCTTGCATTTCAACAAAAGAGATAACATAAGGCCATGGGAAAGGACTTTAGGTGGCAAAAAGGCTGACATCATACTGTGTACTAACACATGGTGTGATTTCACATTTGTGACCCTAGACAACAAAACCCGTCGTAAGTGTTAATTTTCCGAAATTAAGATTTATAAGAAATTATTATTATAAATTATTTAGTATAAAGCTTCCCATTGATGTATGATTTGGATGGATAGGGCAATATTTGACTGAGATACAACTATATGAAAATCTGGAATCTGAGGGTACAAAAAAAATCTAAATGCTGAGAAAATCACCTTTTAAAGTTGTCCAAATGAAGATCTTATCAATGCATATTACTAATCAAAAATCAAGTTTGAATATATTTTCGGTATGAAATTTACTAAATATCTTCCTGGAACATGATCTTTACTTATCTTTACTAAAAATAAATAATTTTTACCTATACAATGTATTTTTGGCTATTGCTACAAATATACCCCAGTGACTTAAGACTGGTTTTGTGGTCCAGGGTCACATTTGTATGTGTCCAAATACCTAACACTCCGACCTTCATACAGCCAGTGCTTTAGCCAGTTTTGTAATGTAATAAAGTGTTTTGTTTTGTTTTTTCACGCAATCTAAAGTGACTATAGAAACAGTCAAGAGTGTGTCATTTAGATGGCATAGGTGAACAGCAGTCAATAGTCGACTCTATTTGACTTTGTAGAATACTGTTGGGAGGACAAGGCAGAGGCATTGCTCTACAAGAGAAATCAAAAGCCTATGTGTCGTACAGGGACCTCCAATCAATAACCAGCTCTTCTCTTGCCCCCTCAAGGACGTTATCTCACACACAAACACACACACACACACACGGTGTAGGTCTATATGGCGCCGTTTTATGAGAGCTGTAATTGCTGTGACGCGTTTAAGGGAAAGCTACTGAGAGAGAACCATTCATGAGATTTATTAGAAAAGGGGGTCCACCAAAAGAGAGAGAGCAAGATGGAAAGGTGGAGGAGAGGCAGAAAGAACAGATGACCGCATTCAGTCCAAAAGGAAGAGATAAAGGAAGGAGGGATGGAGCATCAGAGATATAAAGTGAGCAGTGGACTCCGTCTGAGCTGGCAGACATTGATCTGAGGGCTCTAGAGCAGGCAGACCCAACTAATGCCGGTCCATTATTTAGCCTGCAGAGATAAAGAGACAGGAGGCTTCTGAGGTGGATGACTAAGTGAGCAACGAAGGGATACACCTTAACCACAGAGGACAAGTGTCTACTCAAGTGCGTGTGTGTGTGTGTGGAATGAGAAAGAATGAGCTTTGTGCAACTGTCACTCTCTGTCTGGACAGTTAGTCTCACTCATACACACCATGGGGGCTTTCCAATGATTTCTGTTGCTTTAATAGTGAGCTGACAGCATTTTCCGTCACTATACCTAACTGTAACACAAACCTTTCTGCAGAGTTTGTCAATTAAAACGTAATATATATATATATATATATATATATTATGGTCGAGTCTCAGTGCCGCGCGAGCGAGAGCTCTTGTTTTCCCAGGCTTTCAGTTAAAATATAAATCATGTTGCTTCTAACTCCATTTTACATGCAAATATAGCCAAAATCACAGCATCTGTCTATATCTTATGTATATCTGATTTCATTAGACAACGGCTCGATTTTAAATCAGGATTTTAATCCAGATTAACATCTTGTAAAATAGAGCTAATTTAATAGGCCTAATAATGGGGTGCATTTCAGTCACTATTTCATATTCATTCCGCAAGATAATATGACGCACTGATGTAATGAATATGCAAATTAACATATTGCGACATCTAGCGATTTTTCAAGCTGGCTTTAGCTACTTTCGATTGAAAAAAGTTGGCAACACTGTTGCGCTGTAGCCTTATTCGGACGGGACTAGGTTTCTAAACTGTACGTGTGAGCTTCGATTCTTATCACCTGAATCTCATGTACCATTTCGGAAGGGACTACCGATGAAGCTAAATGGCTAGTATAGCAGAACCATGTTAATGTGTGGTTACTTTATTTCAACTATTATGATTTTTATTTCGTAGTAAACACATGAGAAATGAATGTGAATAATCTTACCTGATACTGATATTACAATAGCCAGTCTTAACAGTTTACGTGATCTGGCTCTTTATTTGTATTTATTT
>JAUMHQ010000059.1:7996300-8006603 GCA_032361165.1 Enteromius paludinosus
TTTTATATATCAAAATATATTAAGCGTGTATGCGGTAAGATGAACTACGGCATATCGCGTTGGCTAAAACACACAAGGAAACACAAGGAAAAGCTGACATATTCTGAATGCCTTTGGTAGAATTCAAATGAACCATTTTAATCTAGATTAAAAAAATTAATCTATGCCCACTAATATATATAAATAGTATATTTCCCTCAAGTGAGCTATTAGCTGGTTCCCTTGATTCTTTTTAGGCTTGCGGTTTTCACAATTTTAGACAAAACCTGACTCAAACCTGGCTCATCACTCTTTTGAAACGGCTACGCTAATAGCTAATCATACTTTGAATTATTTGATAATAAATGTTTTGCCGCAGTTGGTAGTTTTCACGTGACTTCACAATACGACACTATGCTCCACTGACCTCCGGTTATTTTTTTCCGCAGATTGCGGCTAGTAAAACGCAGATATTAAAATGTGAGTAAAAATCTTATTGATGATGTATATTTTGTACAGGCAAGCAAATGAAGCCGGAACATAAACGCAATGTGCAAAGTTTCACGTTAAGTGGTTTCCAACAGAAAACCTTTGGAAGGAAAACACTTAGCAATTAAGCAGATTGTGGTCATATTCCGGCCTCACCTGCTTTCCTATGCATCATTGATGCAGAGATTACTGAATTTTATTAGTTTTTACAGTGTTTTGTTGCACTGTGTATTAATTGAAATATTGCCAGGGGGGCTTAATGTGGATTGCAAATTGCCAAAACTCATTCGTTTTGAGAGGTGATCTAAATATCTGCGGTGTTGAACTAGATGAAAAATTGTCACGCTTGTGCATCAGTTCTATGGATGTATTGCAGTTAAGGTCTTCGAACCAGTCACATGACTGAAAGCTATGAATAAATGTCAACTTGCAGGAAAAATGAGCTTGTAGCTAAGTCAAGTAAGTTACTCAACTCATTCAAGCCTTTTTTTTTTTTTTGTCATACTACTTTTCGAACTGTTGCTGGCATAAATATATGCATTGCGATTCTGAATTTAGCCATACTCTGCGTAAGAAGTGTGAAAACCGACGCTTCCAGCTATGCAAGATTGATTTCATGTGTTGTTGCTTTCCATGTCAGAGTGTAATTCATAGTACAAGTATGTGTTGCATTCTCAGCGTCGCCTGCGTTCATGTAAACTGTCTGCTCGCACGGTCAAGTTTCTCTACCGTCATACCAAAGAGAGTCTTGTTGGAGAAGCTAGATCTTACAAAACATGATTAGATCAAGCTACCCCGAATAATAACACAATGCAACAGATATTCACGGTCATTTGTGTATTTGTATGTCGCTTTTCACAAACAGTGTTCAGATTCGTTTCACTTGAGAACTGGGAGAAGTCGGGGGTTTTTGTTCTTCTCTCTCAATATCAGGTTTAAAAATGTATCACACCCACCTCATCAACAAAAACCGAGAAGGAGAAAGAAACTGAGAGATCAAGGTAATCTGAATCCCTCTGTGGCTCTTTCTGAACAGCCATCTTTATCAAGGCAGATCCGTTCTTGTCTGTGAGCAAAATCAAACAGAGATTGGAGACACACACACACACGCACCAGCTCCAAGTCTGCATAATCAGGAAAGAAGGGGTGAAAGGGGGAGAGGTTAGCAGAGGAAAAAAATGGAGGAAAAGTGTGTGTTGAGAGAGAAAAAGAACGAGAGAGAGAGAGAGGGAGGCCTTGAAGTCACATTTTTGTATTGGATAAGGAGAGACCCCATGGATTGGATCAAGGTCGGAGTGTTCATTTAAAACTGCCTCACTGACAGCAGCAGCGCTCGACATGAATATTAATACTGCTTTAACAACCAGCACAGGATGGCTGAGACCAGCAAGACAGTCAGTGATTCTGTGTGTGTGTGTGTGTGTGTGTGTGTGTGTTCCAGCACTAACTCAGGCAATTTGCACTGCTTTTATTCCCTCCGCTCTCTCGTTGGCCGGACTAGGATTTGGTGAACCTTGGGTGCAGAATTCCTGCTCGCAGTTTTCTTTTCGCTTCTCATTCACTCACGCACACACACATCCACTCGATTCGGTCGTTGTTTGTTCACATGTAAGTGGGCGAGTTTAGCAGGGTTTTTTTTTTGTTTTGTTTTCTGCTGAAGTCTTTTGAAAAGCATCCTCCTGGACTAAAAAGGAAACTTATTTGTCTAATAAGCTCGTTTGGTTGCAGCAAGTTTAACAGATTATTTTCTTCTTCAGATCACAAGAGAGGGAGAAATTCATTATTTGCTCACCCCCACAAACTGTTACGGCTTTTTTCCCCCTTTGTTCTACAAATTAAGATACTTTGCAGAAACTAATGTGTCAATACAATTAAAGTAAATAGGAACAGAAGCTGTAGACAGGTGCACATATTTGACTTTATTAGTTTGTTTTACGGAATCCTGGCTCCTTTGGTAGCTTTTAACACACTTTTATATATTTTATATATTATTAGACGGATATCAGAACATTCAGATATCAAAGAAAGCACAATAAAAGTCTCTATTATTAAAAGTGTATTTAATTTCAGTCTGCATCATACACAGCATCTGTCTCCATTCATTTCATTGTATTGAGGAGTGCAGAGTTAACATCCTTCAAAGCATTTCCTTTCAAGTTTCTCTAAAGAAAGACTTATGTGTTTGGAAATAATTAATGATATGACTTTCATTTTAAGATGAGCTATCGCTTTATGTGGTTTCGTTTACATCAGAGTTTTTCTTGAAGAAGAAAGAGGTGTATATGTACTTTTGTTGCTAAACCTCACACCCACCTTCTCTTTCTCTCACTCGTTGTTCCTGTTGTCCTTTGTTTGACTCTGAGTGTGTGTGTGTGTGAGTGTGTCCGTTGGGAGATCCCCTTAGTAATGGTCTAAGGGCAGCCGGTACAACAGACACAAGCACTTCCTCTTTTTTTCTCCATCCTTCACTACTTCCCTTCATTTATCATCTCACTATCTGTTCATCTGCTCCTCTCTTTACATTCTATCCTTCGAGTTTAAAGCTCTCTCGTGGACATTTTTAAAAGGCACTCGCACGCAGTGTTTTCATCTTCAGATTATATGTGGTTACTTAGGTTAATGTTTGTAGGAATAAAGATTTATGATGTTTAGTGTGCCTGTGTGTGTGTGTGTGTGTGTGAGCGCTAATGCGTTTTATGATTGTCTGTATAACCATCCTGTTGATTTATAGGTGTGTGTTTCTGAGTTATGAGCACAAGCGTGTGTGTGATGGCAGACAGCAGGTTGTGTTAATGTCACAGTGAGGTGAAGCTCATTAGTGTTATTTTCCTCACATTCAGAAGACTGGCCATGCACTGGTAATTAGAGAGCTTGTGTGTATTTTGTGTTCAGACCGTCACAGTGTAGCTGAGCTCATAGCTGATATCGTGGTCAATAATATAGACATTATAATTAAGTAATCTTTATAATTAAACAGCCTTGTTGTTTTTGTTTTTTACAGATTTGTAAAGAAATATCTTTTAAATGCAGTCAATATTTTGTCATGACATATTTGTTACTTTATTTTGGAAAATTTTACTCTAATTTTATCATCTAAATGTGCAGATTTTTTTCATTCTGTTTTCATTGACTAATGTTTTTTTCTGTCTGTAACTTTAATTGGCGAGATTAACACTGAACAGCCCTAAACATGTCAAATCTATTATGGCTTTGTGTGTGTATATGTTGGATTCCCTTTTGAGTTCTTTTGTGTAGATTGGTGGAATATGCCTGTATGTCTTTGTCTTTGCTGGCAGGGAGGTGTGTGTATTTGTACACGTGTGTGTGTGTGTGTGTGTGTGTGTGTGTGTGTGTGTGTGTGTGTGTTTGAGCCTCAGGGCTCTTCTCTGCTTGAGCTGGGCCTAGTGCCACTAAACCCAGCCTAAGCTGACCTATTTCCAAAGTGCCACACATACATATGTGCACAGGGTTGGCACTTCTCATCTCTCCTGCCTGTCGGAAACAATCAGACATGCACACACACACTTTCCCACACACTCACAGTGCTACTGCATGGCTCTGATCAGGACACATGTGTGTTTGTTTAGCGGGTGTGTTCTCTTTGTATGTGGTCATGTATCTGTTAATGTATATCCAGGTGTAAGAGGCATTGAGTGGCCGCTTGTGTGTTGGATCCTAGTGAAAGTACCCCCTGAGCCACGTTTTCACCCATATACCTGTGTTTCACCACTACTGAGGAGTGTAAATCTTTTAAAAGTATGTAGGATGCATGTAAATGTATATCTGGGGTGAGTGTGCATCAGAATTTAGAAGTAGCTGCTGATATTGGATATGTTGGGCCGGTATGGATTTTTTTTTCATGCCTGTTTTATTATTTAGACTACCTTTATTTTATTTAACTACTTTATTATTATTTTTTTTACCCAAAATTTTCCCCTTTAAGAGCAGCTTTGTTTTACTTGTAGCATGCTAGCTTTTTAGGGCATTTTAATTTTCTTTTTATGAAAATGTAGGGCTTTATACTGTACTGGCTATTTATAGGCTGTCACAGATTAGTTACATAATAGTTATCAAATTCCAATATCAATGCATCTCTACTGTATTATATTGAGAAAAAACTGTACTTGCATGAAAGAAAACCACAATTACAACAAGCCGCAATTATGAGAAATCAAGTCAAAAGGTTGACAGTGAGCATATACAAGATTTTTCTTGTTACAGTAAAGTGAGATTTTCATTCAGTTAGTGCGAGAAGACAATTTTTAATTACGGGAAATAAAGCAGCAATTGTTTACGAGAGTGGTATATTATATTTATTGGCAAATATTTATTGTTTCTGCATATTTAAACTAATTATGCCACCATCTAGCTCTAATAAAAGAGCTTGCTTTAAAATGATTAATCGCGATTAATCGCATCCAAAATGAATGTTTTTGTTAATATATGTATGTATATTTATTATGTATCTATAAATACACACACATGCATGTATATATTTCAGGAATTTATATATATATGTACATAATAAATTTACACAAACACATACAGTATATTATGCAAACAAAAACCTTTAATTTTGTATGCGGTTAATCGTGATTAATCATTTGACTGCACCAATAAAAGGTGTGTAATAAATTATGGCAAAGATTTAACCCTGTATTAACGTTTACTCTGAGAGTGCTTGTTTCAGCTGTAGCATACAAACTTTGTTTAATAAAGGGCAGCTCTACTGCAGTTACATTCACTGTAGTTGTGTAAGACAGTATTTGAACGTAGCCATATCACAACACGTGATGTTTGAGTTTCAATGAATCTCTCTCAAATATAAACTAAGGCTGACTAAGAAGGCTTACGTTGGAAGCAATGAGCCTGTGACATCATGAATGACGAGAATTCAGTGAAGGACGGAACAGACGGGAACAGTGTGTGTGCGAGTGTGTACATTTGACAGTCTCTGTAAGTGAGGTCAGGACAGTGTGCCTGCTATTACAGCGACGTTTCTCTCTCACTCTCTCTCTCAAATTTTCTTTATATATACACACAGAGACATATGCTACAGAACAGAATAATCTATCGCAAACAGACTCCAGGGACTTATAGTAAAGAGGTAAAGAAGTCTGCTGATAGTCCTGGCACACTTGACACGCAAGCAAGACCGTTTACGTCTAGTCTACCGATCCAAACCGGTTACCAAGTAACCTCAGGTTACTTCTGTTTCAAATATGTCGAATCTTATTATAGATTAAAAAAAAATCCAAAAAATAATGTTTTTGCATTTCCATTTCTACCTTGCTCAGGGATTCAGGTGCTTTTTGGAGAAATTAGTTTAGTAAAATATTTAAGTGATGATTTAGAAAAAGTTACTGACTTTGATAACATAAAAAATGGAAGGCAATGTCCTCTATAGAATACAAAATGTTTAGAATAGGAAATAAACGCATAATTATTAGACAAGAGCAAGAAGTTGCAGTTTTGAGAAATAAAGTTGCAATAATGAGGGGGAAAAAATAAGCATTCATTATGACCAATTTAAGGGACACTTTCAAGAATTGAGGTTGCCTTTACAAAGTTTCAATTGTAACATGAAGTTGCAAGTAATGAGCCCTACACATTACATGCAAAAAAATCTAATAAATTGCGGGCACGATTTACTAAAACTTGCTTAAAAAATGCTTAATTTGCTAATTTGTTCACTCAATTTTTTTAAATTGTACGCTCGATTTGCAAAATTGTGCACACAATTTAGCCTACTATATATTTCCTGCATGTAATTTCTTAATATGCACGTTATTTTATTTTATGTAATTGCACATTTATTTATTTCTATTATGACAAATAAAATCACAATTGTGAGATGAAAACTTAAAATGAACTTGTATCGGATTATTGTTTTCATTACTCTGAGGCGAAACCGTGCTTCCATTACGAAAAAAAACTGCTTAGGGCTACACTCCCAAAAACTGAAAACGATAAGAATAGGGGTTGCAGAAGGGATCAATAAGCAGAGGAAGAGCCTGGGATGATGGACAGAAACAAAGAGAGGAATGGGAAAGGGGAGCAGCTGCGTCTCGGTGGACGTAGAGCTGCAGGTGGGACTTCATCCAACAAAAGACACTCAGTCTCAGCGCCTCTGTCTTTTACGCTCACCCCTGCCTTTTCACGTCTTGGCAATATCTCCGTCCGTTTTCCAGCCATGCAGCAAATGAGTTTGTGCTCGAGCTTGCCTGAGAGAGAGATAGAGAAAATCTTTTTACCCTTATTTCAATGCCGTCTTTTGATCGTGGCGTTGGCGTGACACTGGCTTCAACCACACAGGAGATTAAGCCAGACGTACACCTGTTCTGGACACACACACACACACACACACACACACACTGACACATACAGGCTGCTGTAATTGGCTCAGTGCAGGTTAGTTCAGGTTAGTGTGTTTATGCAACATTAGAGAGGAGTGTCTGCATTGTTCTACCTAGATGCCGTTAACTACTAAACACGGGACACTTTCATAACACATCTGATACGTCTCTTCCTGTCCTAGATCTCGCAGACGGTCGCAATGCTGATTAGCAGCTTGACACCTGACGGGTGATCACAGTATGATAGCAGATCAAAAGACAGGAGAATGGTACATTGAGCTTTTAGCAATGAAAACGGAAATAGTAATAAAGTGATTGTTTAAGTCACCTGTCTCGCTCTCTTTTTCTCCTTTATATTTCTTCTTTTATTACTTTTTCCCTGAAGGTGTCTCTTGGGTGGCTTAAAGTGTGAATATACATCTGTTTTCGGTGCCTGTGTGTGTTTACATGCTGATGTTTGTGCATGTGTGCACTTTTGTTTGCACTTTGTTGGCTGTGAATGATATAGCACACACACACACACACACTCAACCACCCTGCGCTATAGTGTTTCAGGGGCATGAATGAGGTCTTTATGAAAGGGAGTTTCCTCCGGTCAAGCCGATCCACCCTGCTAATATCCTGACATCTGGAATAAACAGACACTCACTTTTTCCCCAGTCTTCTCATAGGTGTGAAATGAATAACAAATAAAAGAAACCAAGATAAACAAGTATGAAGAAAGGTATTTAAACTATTTTTCTTCAGCGTTCTATCCCACAACATAAAGTGAATTTTACTCGTGAGATTGAAAACGTTCAACATGCAAGAGGTGAGTTATTGTAGAACAATGACCCACTTAAGTTTGCTCAGTCAGTTTGTTCAGGCAGCCAGGTGTTGAAGCAGCTCTGCTAAATCTTTATGAAGCAAGTCCTTGTTAGCTTGTTGCAATAAAGTGAATGTCGTGAAATTCAGCATTCTTGTTAAAGGTTAATGTTTTGTGGGTTTGTGTGTGTACTATTGCTATAATTTTTTGGATTCTTTCAAGAATAGCCATGGTAATATCATGGTATATATATATATCCAAAACATAGTAGTGCCATGGTATCTCGTCAAAAATGTGGTAATAAAATGATACGCTTTAGTACTTTTCTGAAAAGATTGAGGCTGAAGAGAATTTAATTTCTAAGGCTGGGAATTAGTGGACAGTCGGCGGATTATGAAAATGGATCCGGAAGTGATAAATGAGACATGTAACCATTTGAAAGAGTCTGAAGAAAACAAGAAAGAGACATATGCATTTATGTCCTTATCTGCACAGGTCCTGCAGGGATCCTCTAGACTGTAGAGTTCAGCGGTGGTCTGCTCTCTGTGGGGGAAGGGCCCTTACAAAGCCATTTATTTTATTACTCTTCCATTCAGCCCTCAGAGGCTCTGTAATCTGCCATTAAACCATTACTGCAGGAAGAGAGAGAGAGAGGGACAGAGACGGAGGTAGGGGTGGGCAGTCACACTCAAGGGGCCTTCCCTGAGGGCCGGGCTTACAGTAAAGCAGCTGGGCATAGACACACATACACACACACTCACTAAAAATGCTCTGTCGTATGCCTGAATACACTTACTACCATTTGTAAATGAGAGCATTTGGTGTAGGAGCTCATTATGGAGTTCAAAAGGTCATGACCTTTGACTTCTGACGGTTTTACTGTTTGGTTTCGCATGCATTTCCGTCTTCACGTATTTGCTGAACAAGGATAACAGCATAGTAGCATATCCGGTTTCGCATGCACTGTCGGTTGTTTAAAAGCCTCGGGGTCAGTTTGACTTTGATTTGAATAATATTTTACTGTTTTGTTATTTTAATTTTGATCTAAAAAAAGCAGCCTTGGTGAGGAATTGAATCTTAATGGCCCAAAACTGTTCATTTTGACCTTTCTACAATGTAAGTTGGACGTATAGGATGCAGCTGAATTTAGATGTCAACACTGCTCGTGTCTGTTTTATTTCTTTTTAAGGCTATTGTTTCTTATCCTCACTCCTAAATGTTTTTGCATGGAAGTCTTAAAGGCACGGCAGCTAAAAAAAAACAAAAAAGGTTAATAAAACCTTGATTATCATTCTAAGTAGACCTCGGGAAAAACACAAAATGATAAATGAAAATAACTATGAAAATACTGCTGAATATGAATGGTGGGTTGCTTATTATTTTGGAAGAGTGTGTTCCTTTTTTCTCCAGCAGGATCAGCAGTTTCCCCTCCCTTCCCATCCTCTCTGTCTCTCTCTCTCTCTTTCTGCTTTCAGATTGTCTGTCATTCTTCATTCAGCCTTGTATTCATTTTGATTCTGCTCTCGCAGCTGACAAGTGTGAAATGAATACAGTATCTGTTCACTCCCTCTGTTCCTCCCTCTCTCTCTCGCACTCTCCGTCTCCCTCTTTGTGTGTTTTGGAGACTAGATTCTGAAGATTTGGCGAGTTGATTCTCTCTAAGCCTTTTCTTATCTGAGGAAGACATACAAAACTGAGTATCTTTCTTTAAGTCTATTTGCTCTTTCTCTCCTGCTCAGGGGGATAAACTCTGTGTGTGTGAGTCAGAGGATGAAACGCTACTGTAGAGGCAGCGTGAGAGGGGATTGGTGGAGATTTTTGGATTACAGGGTCACAAGGTCAAAATGTCAGAGGGTTGACACTCATACACAGCCTTTTAGCAGAGTGAAATATTTTATTATCTGTATTGATCCCTTTACGTTTACTGTACATGTACGTTGTGTGCCGGTAGCGGGTGCAATTGAACTGATTACAGAAACGCAGTCTGTGTCTGGACGCCCTCAATTATATGTTGAAACACAGACTCGCTCAGAATAGCTGCTGTGTAATCTCCAGTGCTACAGCTAAATCATATTTTGTTAATTCATGTAAAATGGCAAGCAGTGCAATTGAGAGTTGTCCAATTCTGTTGTACAGGACTTGCAGCACAATCAATGTTGACCGGATCAAATGAGTCGATTCATTTTAGTGAATCAAAAACATAGAGCTTGACCAGATGAGAAAATTAGCTGGTTCTTTTAGTGAATAGCAACAATTAATCGCTATTAGTCGCGTTCAAAAATACTTTTTTGTTTATATAACATGTTTATTATGTAAAGACATTCACATACAGTATATATTTACAAAATATTTACATCTTTTTACATTTATATATTTATATTCATATAATTTCTATTATATATATATATTTAACATATAAACAACATATTTGTCTGAAATGCATGACGTGTGTGTATTTCTATATACATAATAAACATACACGGTATACATACATATATTATGTACACAAAAAATTCTATTTTGAATGCAATTAATCGTTGCCTAGCACTAGTTTAAATTTATACTAACATGCACTTTCATTCAAAGTGACTTAAAGGTGGAAAACTGAATTGACCTTGGCATGGTTGATTAATAACAGTTCAGTACATGGACATAACATACTGTGAGTCTCAAA
>JAUMHQ010000059.1:8006703-8027127 GCA_032361165.1 Enteromius paludinosus
AGACTGTTTCATTCTAGGGTCAAATTCTAGGGTTGTAAATGGACCTGTAAAACCATTTCTGGGCATTTTTTCCCCTTGCCTAAGCTACATACCTTCTATGTACATATCAGAGAACAATTGAAAATATTCTCTCAATGCATTCTATGGCACTTTTAAATTGCATTCAGTTTATGCATTCCCTGCTTATCGAACCCATGTCCTTGGCGTTGCTAGTCCCATGGTCTACTGTTTGAGTTACAGGATCTGAATCAGTCTGAAAATCTGCAATGCATTAAATAAATATACCTAAATGAATAACACTTAGATAAAAAAAACTGCATCTAAATCTAATTTGGAAAAATGATTCTGATTGCTTTCCTATGTCTGTGTACGGCCTGACATTTTTACCAGGTTATCTAATGTAATAGTATCTATAGTACATGTTCGGAGCTGTGTTAGGTCTCATCTTCATGTGTGGTCAATGTCAGACCCCTCATGAAAAAGACAAGTATCTGAGTTTGTGTGTGCGTATGAGCGTGTGTCTCATTGCTTTGACGCAGCTGGAGTGTCCAGTGAGACTAGCAGAGCTGCTAAATTAGCCCTACCCTGCAGCTGCTATTATATATAGCCGCACACAAACACACACACACTCTATCTCTCTCCTGTTTTATTAATAAAAGTGCTCGGATGGACGTTAAAATGGGCTGAGAAAGACAACTGGGATCACTTTGCGCCTGGTCAAGATGACTAACAAATGCAGTAAAAAAAATCACTGAATGAACACTTCCTATCTTTGCGAACACAGATGTGCCTACACGCACGCATATCCAAACAAAGACGGGCTGTCTTGCCTTTCTTTTCTCCCCGTTTCCTTTTCTCTTTGTCCTGCGTTTATCTTTCGCTATTAAAAAAGCTGTGCATCTGTCTCTCTCCTCTCACTCGCTCGCACACTCTTCACAAGTTCATTGACATTCATTGAACACAGCACAGAGCGCTCAGACCTTCCGGCACTCTGCGCTCAGAGACTGTTTGTGTGTGTGTTCATCGCTCTAGCTCTGTGATTAGGATTGTTATTCTGTATCAATAAGTGAATTAAATCACAGTCACGCTTTTCTTCGAGAAAAATAACAGATGGAATCGCTTGATTTGGTGTCAGTGTGTTTGAACTGGATAATGTTTGTGTTTTTTAATGAGTAAAATTAATTTTTCATTGTCTGGATACAACTACATTTAGAGTGGCAGCTCTCATAACAGTAAATATTAAACACAGGATTAAAACATACGCCTTGAATAACATGGAAACCATACATATAAACGTTGCATTTCAATGTTCAAGATGCATTTTTGCTACTTTTTGTAATATTTTAGGATACATCTCATGCAATTTCACATATCAGGTGAATGAATCTTGTTTAGAATGTTTTGATATTTTTACTGGAAATCTCTACAAAGATGTTCATTAAAAACAATGTGGAGAAAGCGAGCGGAAAGTGTTTAGGGTATTCCCTCAGTCTGATCTCTCTGGTACTTGTCGCTCGTCATTTACTGAAAACAAAACCGGAAAAACATCCTAAAGTCGCACAAACAAACATTCGCACATCGCATGAGACTGACTATCAAGAAAGGAAAGAAAAACAAGCAATGACTCAGAATAAAAGTGTCCCAGTTATCTAAATCTCACTCTCTCTTCCTCCTGATGAGAATTGAAAGACTTCTCACATATGACTTTGTACGATATGTGTCGCCCTACTGCTGCCGCATGCTCATTTCAAGTCTGTAATATATAGAGATTGACTTCTCACTGGTTGGAGTGAACGACAAATGAATCCAATAAGCAGTTTAATATGACCTACTGTATAGGCAGACCATAGTCTTGACTAATTGGTATCAAGGATTGTATTATTTAAAGGCGATATACAAGCGTGAGAGGGGTTAAAATGTTGTTATTTGGGCTGGTTAGTTCACTCGTTGGATTTTTTATTTTTTTGGATGTGATCTACATGGTTGACAGATTAAAAAAGAATTACTGTTTGCCTTTCTTTGTTTTAGCTCTGATTTGCTCTTTATCTCTCTTGCTCTCTGGGGTGTTGGGGAAGAGCTCACTCCCCGCTCTCCTAATCCTCTTTATCCTGTCTGAAACCTACCCCACCTGTCGTTACACATCTGGACATGCACACACATGATGTGTGTTAAGTTAACACAGTCATACATACTTAAAATACATTTAAGGCATCAAGCTTCTAATATATATATATTTGTACAGATATACAAACTGCACTTATAAATGATGGATGAGCAAAGCTGTTTGTACAAAACACGGTTTGTTATGCATCGAGGCTGTCTTATTTATACATACAGATTCTACACTGTCATATACAGCTAAGATTTAAAGATGTAATGTATACAGTAGTTGGTATATGGCAGTGGCAATTGGGATTCCAAATAGGCAACAAATACATGAAATGCATGAGATAATTATCACAATATGGTGTAATATTCAATCAAACAGTGAAGCAGTTGCTAAATCAGTCACACTTTTAGTGTTTAGATTATATTCAAGATAAATGAAGGCTCAGAAATTATAATCAGTTCATATCCTTATTCAATTATACACACAATTATCGCTTCCTAATTGAGATTTGAACAGCAGTGTGGGTTATGGGGATGCTTGTGGCTTTTAGATGAAAGACCCGGGCTAGTAATCTGTCGGTTTGCAGTTCATGAAGTGTCGAATTATTGGGATCCCCCATCACTAGTGTGCCCTTGAGCGAGGAACTTAACCCTGGGCTGCTCCGATGGGAACAATCTCTGCAGTAGATGTGCTGTTAGGTAAGAAAAAGTCTGCATAAATGACAATACTAAGCATGATTTGAAGGTACTTGATTCTTTTAGTACATTACACTACTGATTTTTTTTTAGATATACTTTTTTGAGCAAGAAAGCACAAAAAAACATTTAGAATGTTACTAAATATTTATATTTCAAATAAATGCTGTTTTATGGAACTTGCTATGCATCTAAGAGTTCTGAAAACTATTATTGCGTTACTGTTTTTCCTGCGATTCCAATTTATTTCATACAGTTTTGGTGGGCATAAATCATTCAAAATCTTACTGACCCCAAACTTTTGAATGGTAATGTATATATTTCAATAATGCAATGCTACACTTCTATAGAGTGTATGTACAGTATGATGTTTTAACGCACAGGATTAAAATACAAAAACAGGGGCAGTGCACCAATATCTGATTGATATATCATTACTATATTAATATGTGTCATTTCCAGTCCATATTCTACATTAAACAAATTTTGCCTGTGTTAAAGAGAGTCACTTAAATCAGTATGATGTTTTTAACCTGAGCTTGTTAGCAGAGGTTTGCGAGAATAGTTCAGTTTTTCTTTGTTTAGATGAATTACTAATCAAGCTATAATATATTTCCTGCTTTTCATTGTCTATTGATACTGAGTAATTAGCAGATGATTGCATATCTGCTACTGTATAGCTCAGGCAATAGATCATGGCCTTGCAGCACCATTATCACAAGTTCAGTTCTGAACAAACATATATCTTGACTGCACTGTAAGTCTCTTGGTAATGTAAGCGAATGTTTTTGTTTTTTTTACATTAAATTACCAAAATATCAAGTAATTTATTTTCTTTGCTGACACTTATGTAACTAGACAGGTCACGTCTGAACAAATGCTTATCTGCAAGGTCATCTTGTTTGCGAGATGAGCGTTTGTGCTCCTGCCGCAAAAGACAGAGTTTGAGGCAGAAAGCATCGCCAGAGCCGAGCAGAAGACACCAACACACACATACTCACGGCGCACGCTCACACTAACGCAGTGGCGCATGGCTGCCGGGCTATTCTTTGTTTATTAGCATATCTAGATGACAGTGGCATCGCAGAGGCAGCGGTAATTAAGGGCACAACAATGGAAACAGTAATGATGATTGGCATACCATTACATGCCACAGGGAAGGAGGGAGGGAGAGAGGAAAAGAGAAAAAGAGTGCAGTGGGAAAAGAGATAAATGAAGAAAGCTTGCTCTTTTAATCTCAGCAGGGCTACTACCACAGTGTGCATGCGGGTTTGTGCGTGGGTGTGCGCGTGTGTGTTTGCTCTCTTGTTCGCCTGTGTGTAAATATGCGCCTGCTCGTTTACTTTCGTTGGGAAGTCGCTTGTTTTGTTTTCCCCTCCCTGTCACACAAGCACACTGATTTCTTTGAGATGGCTTATTCAAGAAAGGAGGGGTTTTCTTTTACCTCGTCTCACCTCTACTCGCTTTTAGTGCTTTATAACACTCTATCCTCTAAGTGTCTCATCACATATCATGCTAAAAGTCTTCTTTTGCTCCCAGAGCATTTGTGACTTTTACATTTCATACTAGCACTGTTTTGCGCTGAAAGGGAAAGTTGAATGAAAATACTCTCATTATGGACTGAAATTAAATTGATAGAATTTACCTTGATGTTTTTCTAAACCTGTGTGACTTTCCTTTTTTTTCTGTGTAACTCATACAGAATGTTTTAAGAATATCCTGATTAGTTTTTTCTACACTGCTGTTCAAAAGTTTGGGGTCGGTACAATTTTTGTCTTTAGAAATTTGACTCCGCAAGAATGTGTTAAATTAATCAAACATTGTTAAGACTTACATCATCTTAAAAATGTTTTTATTCAGATATAAAAAAAAATTATTCATCAAATAATCTTGAAAAAGGTATGTATCATTATCCTTTAAATTATTAAGCAGTTGTTTTCAAGAATGATAATAATAATAAATGTTTCTTAATCACCAACACAACATGTTAAATGACTTTCAGGGTCATGTGACACTGGAGATATGTATTAAAATATAACAAAATACTAATATATATATATATATATATATATTTAGTTTAAAGGTTTAAATGATAATAATATTTCAGTCATAATGTTACTGATTTTTTTTTATCTTTTATGTGAATGAGAGTTGGGGCTAAAAGCTAAAATAAATCATTAAAACTATACCAAAGTTTCCTTAAAATAATTCAAGTTATAGGTATAAGGTACAGCAATTAAGCAAGTACCCGACTGAAATTTAAGTCACTGTTCACAAATAATCTTTCTCCCCAATGAGATTTAACCACTGTGGTAGGAGTCATTGCGTCAAACAAGAGTTACCTGAACTGGATCAAATGATGAATTGAAAACATCTGACTTAAAACTGGACATTGTTCTCTTGTGAAGTTATTAATGTACCAAGGACAGCAATTGCATAACCATATTTTAAGTGAATAACATCTTAAATGCCAGTCTGTTAGGATTTAAATATAGCATATACGTTGCATGGGCTATTTTTGTGATGCTTTTATGGTGCTTTTTTGACCTTTTAGAACCCGGCAGCCCCAATCCTCATTAACTTTCATTATTTTGAAAAGAGAGTGGCAAAGATATTAATCAAAAATTTGCCTTTTGTGTTCCACAGAGGAAAGAAAGTTAACTAAACAATGACATTTTTGGGTTTAATTGTCCCACAGGGATCAGTAAAGTACCTCTATCTCAACACCTCTTTGAGGGAGTTTGTGAGTGTATGAGAGGTAGACTATGTGTTTTCCGGCACACACACACATATCCACACGCATGTTTATGTTGGTCTATAAGACGAAACTCTGTTTATATGCACAAAAAGTGTCTCCAGACCCCTCCCATTCTGTTTCTCTTGGCACAGACCTTCCCTCTGCCCTACTCTGTATCGCTATCTTTCTTTCTCTCACACACGCACTCCTCATCCTGTTTCTGTGTTCTCTTACAAGAGGGACTGTCCTTAATTACCCTCTTTGTACAGTGAAACGTACGAGTAGAAGTAGCTATCTTCAAAATCTTCCTCTTAATCATTTCTCAGATAACCTTCTGTTCTCCACAAACCAAAAGTGAGTATATTTTGGCTCTTCTGAGTTGAGTTGAATGTTTTTCTAATTAGTCACTGCACATTCAGTGATAATGGTACGGTGAACATTACTTAAATTATTTAGAACTCTGGTAGTCTGTGAAATCCCGTTAGTTGATAAACGGTGGTGGTTGAAGTTAAACCAACTTTTTACGAATAGTCATTTTGCCAGTCATTTGAATTACCGAATGAGTCATTTAAGATAATAACGTGTCAAAGATTCCATAACTTTGTCTTGGCATCTGTGAAGAGTCCAAAAGCTTCTGAATCATTGATTCGTTTCAGATGACTGCACAGACGGGGACACAGTGGTTGAATAATCAGCCGTTGCAGAGAGGGATCGATAGCAGCCGTCATGGAAAGCTGTGTGTGTGAACATGACAGCCAGGTCCAGACGCAAGAGGAATGAAGAAACAAATATAATAGCCTAGAAAGAACCCTACGCAGACCTGTTATTTACAATGATTTGAACAAATGATTCGAACGCACAAATCCAAGAATTCTAAGTAGTTCGATTAAAAGAACATGAGTACATTTTAGTGCCTCTTACTGCTAATCAGTATTCATTTTAGATCTTATTTTCAGGTTTTTATTGGATGCAGCATAAATGCATTTGATCTGGAGATATAAGGTTAGGGTTAGTTTGTACTATGTTGACATACAAATACGTAGAGAAAGGATAAAGATAGATAGATAGATAGATAGATAGATAGATAGATAGATAGATAGATAGATAGATAGATAGATAGATAGATAGATTGTAATGGTGGCTGTAGTATTTTTACTAGGCACTGTTCTAATTGACACTTTGGTCTCTGGGACTATTTGATGCTCTTTATTTTAATCTCAATACCCACCAAATCCATCAACCCAATTATTGAAATCTACCATTACACACACACTCAGACTGCACTAATTTACTAATCCCTTCTCATCACGGTACCATTCTGTTTGTTTAGCATCCTGCATGTGTATGTGTGTGTGTATTCAGTGCAGCTTTAATGAGAATCAGAACAATGCAATCAGATGTATGCCTTACCAGCCATAATTATGAGGAATATGCACAGCAGTGTGGATGATAGGTCTGCTCCCTCTCTCTCCCTCTCTCTCTTGCCAGCGCTCTGTGCTGACAGATGGTTGTGTCAGTCATAATGGGACAAATCCGATCGCTACCGAATGAAAGGCGTCCCTCCAGCAGGGAGAGAGAGAAAGAGAGAGAGAGGGAGAGAGACAGTCGATGTGTCTGTATTGATGTGTTTACTCAGGGTGAAATTGGCATCCATTAGAGAGAGAATTGTGTGTGTGTGTGTGTGTGTGTGTGTGTCAGTGAGAATACAGGCTCTAAAATGAAGGCTGCATTAATTCATATTCTGTTACACATGCACAGACACTCTTCCTTTTCGTCACGTGTTCACACTGTCTCTTTTTCAAACACACACACACATGCACGGCAGGGTGGACTGCGCAGACAGCTTGGCGATGCCGGGGAAGGTGTGTCTCCAGAGTTCCATTGTTCTAGTCAGAGAGGAATCTGTGGAAAACCTCCTAGATAAAAAGGGGGTGGGGGATGGGGGGATGAAGGAAGAGAAAGGAGGAAAGAGTGCTTTTGTAGGAAGTGGACTAGCAGTGTCCATAAGCCAGCTTCTTGGGAAGGGGGTATGAGGTGTAGTGTTTATATATTCCTGTATTGTATCTAGGCGGATACAATGTTGGGAGCTGTCAAGAATGTTTTCTCTATATGATATGTACAAGGCAATATTCTGTAATGGTTTTCCCAATGGCTTTTACAAGTCTGAGAAAGAGCTTAAAAATGGATAATGGTGTCAGAATCCTCATAAAATAGAGAGAATGCAGAAGAAACAAAAATGAAAAAATGCTGCACATTCTTCTGCAGCTGGAATGTTACAGTAAATTATTCATCCCGTCAAGAATCCATTTCTTTGGAGGTCTCTCTTCATTCGTCTCTCTATCTCTGTCTTTCTCAATTTTTCTATAAGGTTAAAAGTGTCATGGAACACACAGGATTTCTAGCTGCACTGGGACTCAAATCCACCAAGACCCTTTCTTTCCAGCCATCTTCCTCTCTCTTACTCTCTCTGTCTTTTTATGCCTCTCTTTTGGAAGTCCACTAGTCTCTTAAACGATAAAGAAAAAGGTTAAATAATGCATTGCTCTCATGAGCTGAAACTGCTAACACCTGATTTATCTGGTTTATTGTAAAACCAGAGCAAACACTTACAATATTAATTTACTGGCATTCTGTTTTAAGTTTCATTCAGTGCTTTGATCATAGGAGTTGCTTGGAGGCCACACATCTGAAAAAAAAAATGTCCAGGCAATGTTTTTTATATTATGTGATTTGCAAGTTTGCAAACATCTTCATTCTGAATGTGATTGAGGCGCTTTTGATTGGCGTTTTTTTAGTCTTCCGCTTAATCCGCTAAGAGGGCTCTCCAGAGGGCAAGAACTAGGGAGGATGTGGTAAGAGAGAAGGAGTTCAGGGTGCTGACCAATGCATTAATGGAAACGGTCTGCTAAATGATCCCACTTTTGGCACCATTGGACAACAGCTGGGCCCTTGGAAGGCTCAGACACAAAAAAGCCCATTTTGGAAACACGCATTCATACTGGTAGTGTTTGAAAGATAGAGCCTTGAGATCCCTACAGACCATTTGTGGGCAGTAGCAGACCAGTCAACTTGTGGCAACAATCAATGTGTTGCCGAAAAACTAAATATATTCTTGAGAAATGTGAATGAATGTCCACATTTGGACTCTGGGTAAATTATGTCACATAATATTAAACAATTCTGGTTAGCAATCTTCTGTGTGGGTTATTTTAATTTTTTTTGAAGGTCACCATTCTGTTTTCCTTGAAGCAACTTGCATTTGATAACAAGGCTGTATCTCTCTCTGTCTCCACAGCTGCCAGGATCCGTGAAGAGGAAATTGACTGGGCCCGTTGAGAGTTCTGCCTCACTAAACGGGGTCTCTGACACGTCTATGACCCAGGGAGGTGGCAAACGACTATGTCTGGAAGATGTCACCCTGGCCATGGGCCCCAGCTACCCTCAGCCCCTATTCCCTTCTGGGATGGGCAACCAGGGGGGTGTTCTGGAAGCTAATCGACTGAACAGCAACAGCAACAATTTGGGCTCTCCATATTCTGTACCCCCAAATGCTAGTCCTGGATCAACACCAGGCACCGGGGGAGGCTCAGGAGGCCTGACAAGTAACTTCAACCCAAATGGGAGCTCGGTCACTCCTTCAGTGGAACAAGAACTGCAGGAGATTTTGGATGAACTTACAAAGAACCCTGATCCCTCTTTACCAGAGCTTGACATTGAGAAGATCTTAGGAAAAGAAAGTGATGACCAGGCAAGTGCAGCTGGAGGTTTTGTCCACCCAGAAGGTAATGGCACCCCCAAAAGATCTCCACAGCGACAGTCGCACCTGGAGGCCCACCTCACTCAGTCCCCTGGTTTCTCTCAAGCTGGGTCCCCTCAAGTCGGTCCAAGTCCTGCTGGGGCACCATATACCCTACCACATCCTTCCAAACCAGTACCGTCTCCACTCTCCGCATCACCCCTGTCCTCCTCCTCTTCACAAGGGCAAAATCAAGCACGGTCACCCATGCTTTCTGCCGCCCTATCAAGCCGACCCGGATCCAATTGGCATGAAGTGTCCCGGGCTCAGCAGCTTCAGCAGATGGCTTCGAATAGTAAGCATCATTCTAACAACAGTGCAGGTCCTCCACCTGCACAGTCGGGAATGTCTGGATTGGGCCAGCAGAGTACTTCTTGGGCTGGTCCATCTCCACCTTACAGACCAGGGGAAAAACTGCCTAACTCATCACCTCATCAGCAGCCCTTCAGTCCAGCAGGAAATATTCAGAGCCCCCAGAGTTCTCTAATTTCTAGCATGGCTCCGGCCCCGTCCACCGGACCTTCACCGCCCTACAGGCCAGAAAAACTAGCCAGCCCAGCAATTGCTCAGCCCCCTTTCAGCCCCCAGAACAGCATTCTATCTGGAAATGCCCCACCAGGAGTTTCCGGCACTGCAATCCAAGGTTCTCAGGCAAGTTATCTTCCTGGTGTTGCCCCAACATCAAACAATACTCGACCATCACCTCCTTACCGAACAGATAAACATCCCAGTCCATCTGGGCAATGCCAACCAGTAACGCAACCTCCCACACAAGGACATCTTTTCAACTCGCAAAATAATCAAGCACCTGCAATGTCTAGTCAGCTGTTCAAGGCCATCACATCCAACCAGCCACCCAGTAGCCTCAAGCTCCTAATGCAGGCGCAGGGAAAACCTTCGCAGCTGCAACTAAACAAGACCACCACAGCTGGTATGGGTCCAGAACCATACTCTTTCAACAACACCAAGCCGTTACGACATTTTGACCCTGATCCCTCTGTGGCCAAGCTGGGTCCTCTGGCTGTGGGAGGATACCGCAATCCTAACATGCAAACCACGACACCCACCTCAGCCACAGGACATGGGCATCTTCTGCCACAGCGCATGCAAAGGGGGATTCCTGCTGGTGGTATCGTGCCTCACTGCAGAGATGTGAGTACTGTTTCATGCTTGTTAAACTTGTGTCATATAACATATTTTCACAAATAACAATAAGTCAGACAGCTAGTATAAAACTCAGCTTTAAATATGAGCTAACGATTTTTAATTAGATTAGTTAGGGAATTGATTAATGGTTTCTAATTTGATGTCTAACTTGATATGTTTAGCCACTTTATCACATTTAATTACCCACCTTCATGCCATTCCAAACCTGCAAGATCTTTGTTCATCTTTGGAACACAAATCAAGATATTTTTGATGAACTCTGGATGCCATCTGACCCTGCATTAACAACAAAAGGGTAGTATAGGTAGTAGTCCATGTAACGAGACTACAGTAAGTAACTTTGCAACTACATGTCAACTAGCAGTCATTAGAGTATTAGTAGACTGTCTGCCTAATATCTTCTAACACTTTATTTTGATGAGACCACAATATACAACATACTGCAAGTATGTTTACATATTCTACTAACCCTACCGTACTTATAGTTAGTAGAATGTGTAAAGTGGACTTTCAAAATAAAGTGTAACCAATACATTTCAACTAAAAGTTAAATTTTTTTTGTTTACAATTTTAAGGACTATTTTAATAACGTCCTTACTACATTTCTGGGCATTGAACATGGTAGTTAAACTGGGGTCTATGCAGAGTCTGAGAGCTCTCAGATTTAATAAAAAATAACTTAATTTGTGTTCCAAAGATGAGCAAAGGTCTTACAGGTTTGGAACGACATGAGAGTTAGTAATTAATGAGAGAATTTTCTTTTCTGGGTGAACTCTCCCTTTAAGTACAGACAATAGATTAATTCTGTAGTAAATGTTTTTTTCCTCAGACTGTGATGCATCTGTATTGTCTGTGCATAATTCTTGTTTTATAGAGTCGACAGTTGATTTAGCACATTGAAAAAAGACAAAGGAATTACATTAGACAGAGCTTCTAGAATTATGAAATGAAAATCCAAATATACAAGAAGAGAGAATTACATCCCCGGTTTTTCCATCAGCTTCTGGAGCTTTGGGTATGCTCTCATACAGGGGGAGACTGTTTTTGAGAGATGGAGTGGGCACCCTGTGGTGTGTACCATGGGAGGGGAGGGGAGTGGGTGTTTCGACTCTGATGTGTGTATAAGGGGGGCAGTTAGGAAGCTCCAAAGGTTAATTGAATGGACAGCTGAACAGAGAGTGAAGGAATGTGAGTCTTTGTGTGTGATTAGCATTCATGCTAAGAGGTTGAATATGCTAAGCCCATTTCTGTTAATTAGAATAGGGCCAAATAAACAGTTTTTTAGTTGTTTTGATAGTTTTTAATTTCTAAAACCTTAATTTCTTGAATCAAATAGAGAAGAATAAAACACATTTTAAGTAATTTGTTTTTGTGCAACCTGAGAGAAAACTTGAGTTTTCGTCTTTTTTTTTTTTTTTGCTCTGTAGTGATAGTATGTGTGTTTGTTTACTCAGTAAAGAGCAAAGGCTTTGTGACTGTGTGTGTGTGAGTGTGTTTGTATATCCGTGCTAAAGAGAGAAAGGCAGTGTGTGTAAATGCGTGTGACTATAGAGTTTCAAAGTACCGCTGTGCATTCTGTCTCCCTGCGTGGCGGTCTGTTTGAAGACAGAGTCCCCCTCTTTCAGCCTAGTAGTCCTCTTTCATCACTCCAATAAAAGATAATGAATTTTAGAGGAGACTGAGACTAAGGAAGAAAGAGAAAAGGAGGCCGGTTTCTTTAGTGTCTTGGCATGCATGGTTGCAAACTAAAGAGGGACTCAAAACTTCTTTCCCCAAGTAACTGGCTCTCTCTCACACACACACACACACACACACACAATCAGAGTTATTCAAACCCACATTTAACAACTCAACTCACAATGATTTAGATTTTTGTCCAAGATTTTTGTAATCTTAACATTTGAATGAAGTTAACATTATTAGTTAACTGAAGTTGCATTGAGTTTAACTATAAGTATATGTAATGCGTTTAATTCAATTTGCTTTATGCACACAATGCAAATTATATTTAATTAAATGTATTTATATTTATCACATACCGTATAGATTTTTATAATTATATAGTGTTTGCATATTATATAAATATATCATATTTTGTTCTATATGTAACTAAATTAATAAACATACCCTTTTAATACATAAGTCACCACTAAAGGAAAAAGTGTGACGTGACTTATAAAAAACACACCATGTACGTCTATTTCCTCAAGGAGCATAAACAAAAGTTTGATTGTTATCAAGATTCATGATTCACAAGAAATAGACAGCAACACATGTATTTTCCCAGCAGGAGTAGCTTTCTCGTAGTCGTTGACTCAAGTGGGGATTCCCTCCTCCTACTGAACACCTCTCTTTCTTCTCTCTGTCACGCTTACAGTTTGTGAAGGAAGTCTATTTGTCTGTGACCTCAAAAGCAGACATAAAATTGCCTATTTTTATTTTTGTAACCTCTGACACTCCTCAATTAGGTAAAGCAAGAAAAATCTTCAGAGTGATGAATTTATTCGAAAAAGCTTAAAACCAGGAAGAAGTGAGAAAGAAATAGGATGGGGACAAGACTTGTTAAACGTTGAGAAAGTACATTTCTATGTGGCATTTAGTTTGTAGTCAGTTCCAGTTTCCTAGACATGAAAAATCCTTTTATCCTTTCCTCTACTTGCTTTTTTGACATCGATGACATATTCTTTGTGCTGCATTTCTCTCCCTTTTTGCTGTCTTCTGTGCCTTGGTGTGACAGATTGGATAACCCTAGAGGTGTGTGTGTCACAGCAGCAGTGGACACTTGACCACATGTACTGAATATACACCCTCTCTCACATGAAACCTCCAGGCAATAAACATGGCTGATTTGTATCTGTGGTGTGTGCTAAGCATAGCTGCTTCTGTCCACCTCTCTGTGTGTTTAAATGGTTGCTGGAGAACCTCAGGTGTGGCTTTGGCTGATTGGTTTATGTGACTAGAGACATTTTTGATGCCAAATTGATCTGTAAGTGACTCAGTGAGTCTGAGGTCAGAAGGAAAGCGTTTGAGTGATGTCAAAGAGCAGTGGAGATGTGGTTGAATGGTGGAGAGAGTTTAATTTATAGGGCTTGAGGAACTGTGCTCCCTCTGCTGTTTATAGTATCACCTTTGATCTCTCCTAAAAGTTCATGAAATATAGAGTCATTGACACTCAGATGATTTGGTTT
Organism: Enteromius paludinosus; assembly: GCA_032361165.1. NCBI lineage: Eukaryota > Metazoa > Chordata > Actinopteri > Cypriniformes > Cyprinidae > Enteromius > Enteromius paludinosus. The sequence continues at coordinate 8,020,397 of JAUMHQ010000059.1, forward strand.
TTAAAAAAGAATTAAATCAGAAATATTGATATAAAAAGATTCTGTTAAGACTTTCCATGTCAAACTACAAAAAGTGTGTCACAATATGAAAGTAAAAAATCAGTCGCAAGTTTTACTGAATTACATTCTTCCAACTTATATTTACAATTTATTGGATTACACCTTTATTTAATTCATTTTAGTTAACGATAACAACACTGATCTCTGCTCAGCCCTGTTGGTATGTACATGCATGTATGGCTTGTGTTTGTGTGTTCATGTCCTTCCTTCAAGGCTGAAATGGTGGGGTGGGGGGGGATATATACATGGGAGAAAATATTTCATACCATCACCACACACACACATCCACAGCAGGCTTCCCAGCAGGGTGTGGAGAGTCTAACCTTGTTTTGCGCCTCTCTTCTGCTTGGGCACGTTCAATGATTTTAACCATTTTTTAAAGCTCTAAGTGGGTCAGCTGTACATAAATGTGTCTGAGAGAAATGCCGAGACAGACAGACAAAGGGAGGGCGGGTCACTGCTGCCACACATTTCCCCACATGTTATCTATCGGTTTTGTGCCATGCATGTGTTTGTTTTATATTTGGAAAGTTGATGTGTCCTGGGTGACGTTGTACTCCATCTAAAACTACTGTAAACAGAATTTGTCTAATTATTTGCTAATTTTATTCATTCATTTTTGTGAATGTGGCTTTTATGACTTTGATTTTCTATGCTTCATTCAATTTTCACATCAAAGGACCATTTAATATTAACTAGTGCAGGCAAATAAGGCTGCTAAGATGTTTGTTTTAATTTGAAATGTCATTGACATGTCATGTGCAAAACCCCTGACTATGACAAAAATGTGTGGCCACAAATGCAAAGCATGGAAAGCGTTTTGTGTGTCCCACTTGAGATTTAGATGTCATCTGATTAGAGTCCACCTCAATGCTTCCTGCGTGTAACTACAAACTCAGCTTGAGCCGTGATGTCCAATTCGCAAACTAATGACTCATCTGTGAACTTTGCTTTTTTTATCAGTTGGTCAAAAAGATTCATACAGCAGCTTAAACCTTGCTAGTTTGAAAGATACTCAATGAGTCCTACATTTCATTTTATTTCAGTTTATTTTATTTTATTTTTGATGTGTCAACTACCCTTATGTCTTACAGCTTAGCCCTTCCTGAAGAGTTCATATTAGGGACACAAATGATATCTTGATTTATTGTAATTAAACTGACAAGGAGGTCTTAGACTAAATGCCTCCTTTAATTTTATTCAGTGTGTGTAAGAAAGAAGCCTTGTTGTGTCAGCTTCTGTGCTTTGTACCCGGAGGAGACAGAGAGAAAAGAGAGACAGAGATAGAGAGGACATTCAGCAATCCAAGCCCTCATCAGTATTTTATTAAAGGAACGAGGGGGTTTTGCCTGCTTTCCACAAACACACAAATGCATATTCCTGCTCTTCATACTCACATTTCCAGCCACCAGAAACTACAGACGTACTCTCACTCAATGTCAAACACATTTACCTATCCTCTCTGATTCGTTGTTTTGTGTGTGTGTGTGTGCGCGTGTGTGTTGTTGCTGTTTTAGCAAGAACGGCAACGATTAAACCCATCTGCACCAAATGCTCTCTCTCTGTCTGTTGAAAGGCAGCTCATGTTTAATTCTCTCATTTTTTCATCTTACTGTGGGGGAAGAGAGGAGGGGACGGATGCTAGAGGAAGAGAGAGAGAAAGGGAGGGAGGAGAGGAGTGTCAGAGCAGAGACACTGAGAGAGTCTGACTCCAGACAGGAGAGTGAGGCAGACATACAGAAAAAGCATAGTGTGTGAGCGACACTAAGAAAGATAGAGCATGTGAGTTTAGTGAAGGAAGAAGAGAGAGAGGGAGAGAGGGAAAAGGAGGGAGGGAGAAAGTGGAGGCGGAAAGGGAGAGACAGACAGGAGGCAGACGGAGTGAGACAGTCTTGGCGACGGAGTTCTGGGAGCTGCTTTACACACACACGCGCGCGCGTTCTAAAAGTATCTGAGTGATATACACGGTCTATAAAAAATATCCACCTACACAAGGACTCTGATTGTTTAATATCAATGGACTAGCTCAGATTTATTCAAGACTGAGGCAAAAGCAGCCTCTTGGATATTCTGGTTAGTCATTCACGCCCGTTTAAGATGTGTACAATATGAAGTTATGTCAAGGCAATCATGTTTATTTTAAATATATATAACATGAGCATGCTTTTCAAGAAAAAAAAACATATTTAAAAGTGAAGCTTTACATGTAAAAACAATAAATATGCTGTTGTTTACAATAAAGACAAATATGATGGATTTGTTAGTCTTTACTATGATAAAAAAAAATTGCATGAAAATCTATGAAAGCGTGACCCTGTACTGTCATATTTTAATATAAAAAATTGAATTATAACTCAATAAGTTAAGTTGTAAAATAAAGTATTTAAACTGATTTTATTCAATAATTATGGTTAAGTATATCATAATTGTGACTTTTTTTGTTTATCCTAGAAACTATGACATTATCCTGTTATGTTCAAATTTGATTTACCAAAAAATAAATAAATAAAATAAATTAGCATCCATAGTAATCCTGTCCCATTCACTACAGACACCAAGTATCACCCTTAGTGTTGATTTACCAAAAATATATTGTTTTATTATTATTATTATTATTAGTTTATTTCATGTGGTGGAAATTGCCTTACATAGTAATGCAATGTCACTCACTGAAGACAAGTAGTATTACTAGTATAGTTTAAGTGATGAGATCCTCATTCACGAACTAGATGTCTCATTCAGTGTTGATTCAAGTTCTGAATTCACATTGAAAACAGTGACTTGTTCAGTGACATGCGTGTTCTTTCAGTAGTTCAAACAAATTAAATGTTCTCATTTCGTAATCAAAAGCTATTGGCTTGTGTTCCAGTTAGTCTTTGAAGGCAAGTAAAGCCAAGCAGTCCAACATTTTGAACAAGGGAGACATAAAATAAAAATACCAGTGCATAGAAGTGAATGAGAACTCTCCAGTTTTTTAAAAGGTTATTTGAAAACCACAAATTAATTCATGATTGACATGCCACTGTGCTTCACTCTATATCATTGTCATGCTGTAAATTCCTGTTTAGTCTATAATTCCTGACTGTTCCTAAACTGCTCTCTTTGTATATTTAACATCACTTTACACAAATAGGCTACATAACCAGCCACGTGTGTGATGACTTTTGGATTTGGTTAGACGCTGTGTTTGTGTTACAGCGGGTTATATAAATGTCAGATTGAGTCTAACGCGACATGAAGCCATGTGTTGACAGTGATGACTGGCTGTTTGACAGCTCTAGTGTATCTGCTTGCCAGATATAGTACATATAGTACCTATATGCATGGTGCTTTTTTATATTTGTTCATATCTTTATGTCAAATCTATGTATACTTTAGTACTGACCATGCTACCTCTGTTTCATATCAGTGCCTCTGCATGTAGAAGTATGAGTCTTTAAAGAAATAGTTCTGTCATCATTTACTTACCCTCAAGTAGTTGGAACTGTGTATTGAATTGGAAACAATATAGGATAGGACTTGATTTGATTGATTGAATCATTAAAGTGCTCCTATTATGCCATTAATATTGTTTTGGGGGTGTCCTAAAATAGGTTTACATGCATTCAAGGTGAAAAAACGCTTTTGCTTCCTCAGAATATGCATTTAATATCACCTCATTTTCCAGCGATTCTCAAACGGTTCGTTCGAAGCAGTTCTAAGATTCAGTCTCTCTAAACCCCTCCTTTCCATGAGCCTACTCTGCTCTGATTGGTCAGTTGGCCTGTCTGTTGTGATTGAGCAGTCGGCAGTAAAATGACGTGTTTGTTCGCGGCTGGCCAACATAGAAAATAGGCAAGAATTACCGAAATGGAATTTGAATTACTAACGACAGCTGTACAGAGTACAGACAATAACTTATTTATTGTGCACTTTCGGATTCACAACTTTGGAGGTCGTTTACATACAGCGACATTATACACCTGGAAATGGCATAATAGCGGCACTGTAAAAGTTGGGTTTAATATTGTATTATATTTTTACCACCTGAAATGAACTTGTTGACGTCAGCCGGAAAGAAAAAAGAAAATGTATCAACCTTACATCTGTTCTTTTTTATTATTATTGGCACATATTTGAATTATTTTTTAGTGTGGCAAAGGATCATGTTCGAAATGCCCTCATCCCTTAGAAACCATGAACAAAATTACACAAGCTAAAAGAAAATATGACCCAGACGACATTAAATACCGGTACGGGTTCAATTTCAGTGAGGTCAAACATGGTTGGTGCTTTGTTTAGTGAATTACTGTCTCCTGAGAGCATGAAAGTCAAAAGTTCAGAAGGCCATCAAAGTTCAAAAGACAACCAAACAATCCAAACTACAAAGAAGAGCCTGTGGTTAGTCAGATCTTAGTAAAATAAAGCAAATTATCAGTTTATAGTTCAGATTAATACCATTTAATGTTGTATTTCATTTTTATTTTTGCTTCATAAACAATTATGGGTCTGCGTTGGGTTGCCACTCAAGTGTTCTAATGTAAAATCTGAGCCTGAAGCCAAAGCGGTTGAGAAGCAGTGATCTAGACAGCAGCTCTTGCTGTGGTGGATGCTGATTCAGTCTTTTTTTTTTCTCTCAGCGCCTTCCTGCTCCTGTTTGGGTGTGTTTCTCTCTCCCGCTCTCTCACTTTCTCTCTCTCTCTTCTACCATTCATTCTGTCTGACATGCAGTCGTTTGTTGTTGTCTTTTCCTCGCCTTCTTCCAGACACCCTGTGGAGAGAGTGATGAAGGAGAATACAGGAGAATACAGAAGAGGGAGAAAATGACGAGGAGGGAGAGGGAAAGAAAGAGGGTGATGGCGTAAAACTAGCGCTGAGCGTTTGAGCCTTTGTTCTACTTTTATGTTGAGCAGGAATAAAAAATGCTGCGGTGCGGTTAGAGAATTACCAGATCTGACTTTGATTCGTGTGTTTAAATGTGCGCCGTAGCTTTAATAAGGATGTGTTTTCTTGAGCAGGTTAAAGATATCAGTCAAGTGCAGTGTGTCACTGTTTTCCGCAAAATTGATTTCTCTCTCTCGTGCCTTTTCTCCCCATCCATCTCATCTGTCCCAATAATGCACTCCCAGCTATAAATATATTATTTTAAGGGTGTAGTATGCAACAATCACAAGCATCTGTAAAATTGCCTTCATTTACTGGTGGTAGTTCGCTACAAATGTTTCTGTGCCTAATATCAGAGCATCAGTATAGCCTTATTTTAGACCCAAAAAAGCAATTTCAGGGTATCTTGGAAGTAGCTGGGAATTTCAACCATGCAAAAGAGTAAAAAGTAATGGAAATGTCTGAAGTGAAGATGCATTTTGTAGTTGCGCACCGCTCTAAATATTTCATCAGCTGGATATTGCTCTTCTGTAGAGTAAAACACGCTCACATATTGAACATTACAAATGATTGCTTTGAGTCATTCTTTTGAATCAATCAGTCAATCTGGTTCATAATTTGGTCTTAATGATTAATTAGCAAATCAGTCTAAATTGAACTGTTATTTATTAGTTTGTTTTAATTTCTTATCTAGTAACCACAGATGATTAGAAAGGTTGTGGTAATTCCACTGGACATTAACACAATCTATCTAATAGATTTGCATAGCAGAAATAAATACTCTGATTTATTGCATCTATTCAAACCACCGGCCTATAAACACCCACTCTTTTACACTCAAGCAAACATCCTCCTCATGAATAGAAATGATTCCAACAGGCCTAGTGTAGAGTACAAAGTCAATTCTTTGTGCAACACTGAAGATTCAGTCATAACACTGTGGTGTATTTTGTGAAATCTACTAAACTAGTGCCATAAGCCATGGACACACCCAATCCTATTGGCCGAGGAACATGCTGAGAGGCGTGGTTATGTTCCACCAAGCTACAAAGTTGACCACTTGTAGACATTACGCCCACATATATGTTTGTTCCTGTCTGTTATACATGTGTGTGTGAGAGAGAGAGAGAGAGAGAGAGAAAAAGAGAGAGAGACTACAGCATGGTTTGTGTCAGTGGTTAGTCAGACGTTACTTGAAAACCTCTCTCAGCTTGACCTTTTGTGTAAAATAAATATTCATTATACATTACGTGGGTGAAAGGAGAAACATGTAGTTGTAGATATTTAGACTTTCTTTAAGATACAGCAACCAGCATGAAACAGTAAAAACAGCAGTATTTTGAAATATAATTCGATTTTTATTTTTTTCTGGTTGAATATTTTGCAAGCATTAATCTTCAGTGTCACATGATCCTTCAAAAATGATGCTGATTTGGTGTTTAAAAAATATCAGTATATTAAAATTAGCTGTACTGCCTAATTTTTTCTCAGGATTCTTTGTTGAATAGAAAGTTTAAAAAAATAGCATTTATTAGATATTTAAAGCTTTTGTATCAATGACTTCAGTGTCTCTTTTAATAAAAGTCATTAATGTCATTTAAATGCTTCCTGGCAAAATAAAGATACTTTCTTTATTTCTTTATTTAAAGAAGAGAAAAAAAACCTACACTGTAAAAAATGACTGTGATTTTAATAGAAAAACCAGTTAAAGGGATAGTTCACCCAAAATTAAAAATTAGATGTTTATTTGCTTACCCCCAGGGCATCCAAGATGTAGGTGACTTTGTTTCCTCAGCAGAACACAAACG
>JAUMHQ010000059.1:8038080-8057670 GCA_032361165.1 Enteromius paludinosus
AATGAATCTAAAATATATGAAAGTCTAATGTTTATCAGTACATTACAGAAAATAATTAACTTTATCACAATATGCTATTTTTTTTAGAAGAACCTGTATATGGACATAGCTTGGGCATGTTTTATGCAAATTATTAGTTGTGTAAATATGTGTAAGTGCAGCCTTTGGAGTGAGATCTTTTCTGTGCACATAAATATGGAATTTGTACAAAAGTAAATAAGGCCTACTTTTTATTTTCTGCCAGAATTTTGCTATATACACTTCCATTTAAATGTTTTCTACTCTTTATGTTTCCTTTAAAAAAAAAAAAAAAAAAAACTTTTAAAACAAGGATGCATTAAATACAAAAAGAAATAAATCAAAAGACCTTTATGTTACCATTTCCACTAAAACATTAAATGGCAAGACTGTATTCAACAGTGATAATAAGCAGAGATGTTTCTTGAGCACCAAATCAGCATGTTTGAGTCACTGAAGCCTTTTATTGGCAGCTGAAAATTATTTTTACATTCAGTGACCTATTTTAAATAGATTATACAATAGCTCTGTTTTACTGTATTGTTAATCAAATAAATACCCCCAGGGTAAACATAAGAGATGTCCTTTTAAAACGTTACCAACCATAAACATTTTAACAGTGGTATGCTGAAAGTCAACTATTTATGCTGTTTTGCAGGTCCAAGTCGATCACTCCCTCCAGACTGTGGCGGATATCCTCTGGGAGCTTCTCAACAGCTAAATTCCTCCATGCTCTCCCATAGTGGTCCTTTACCCACAAACCGCATGGGTCTTTCCTCCAGCTCGGTCTCTCAGATGGGCCCGTCTGTTGGAGGATACGTGTGTGGCAAAGGTTCCAAACAACCGCTCTGCCACCCTTCGCAAGACTTTGGAATGGCGATGCAGCCTGGCCAGAGCATGATGGGAATGGGTGGGCCTCCACGTCAACCATTACATCCCGCTCACGCTGTGACTCGACCGGGAATGCCATGCCCCAACCTACCAAGCGGTCCTGTGCCGACCCACCACCTGCGGCAGGCATTGCACCAAGCTGGAACTCTTCAGTCACGCATGATGTTCCCTCCGCAGCAGCAGCAGCCCACGTCACAGTCCCAGCTCTGGCAGCACCAACAAGGGGTGCAACAGCATATGGACCCTGCGAATCACCCACATCCTTTCCCCATTGGAGGAGCCCTACCTGGATGCGGAGGTCCTCAGTTTCCACAGCGATCTGGCATGGCAGGTATGCCAGCCAACTTCCCTGGTTCCCGTCCTGCTCCTAATCAAGTAGCCCCTGGTTTGGTTGGCAGACCTGATCAGAAGATGCCCACCACCCAGCCGCTATCCTCCATGTCCCAACAGAACCTCAGAATGCGAGGTCCACTTTCCGCTCTAGCTGTTATGAAACCAGGAGGTCCATCCATGATGCACCCTGCCCATGGGATGGGCCCTCCTAGTTACCAGACTGCTTCCGCAGGGAAACACTGTTCGCCGCAGGGCTACAACCCAGGAGATAAACTGCCTTCCTATGACTACACCCCACAGCATCAGAGCAATGGGGCAATGGCAGCGGGATTACAAGGACCTGGAGGAGGAGGCGGTGGAGGTGCGGAGGTGGACTTCATAGACACTCTGGTGGGCAACAACGAAGACTGGCTGAATAATCTCACCATGATAGATGAATACCTTGAGCAAAACTCATAGGGACTGATCAAGAGCGTCTTAGGTTTGAATATCACTACACAGCGCAAGAATGGGTTTGTGAGGTTATCGCTTTGTAAAGGCATGTTCACACCAATATCGCTAACTATAACAAGAACTACATTAGTGTCCACATCAACAGATGGTAAATTTCTTTTTGTTATAACCGCACTGTTGTTTGCAGCTCCCGATATACTCACGTTATTGTTCTTCGCTTACTGAAAAGAAGTGTAAAATGCGCGATCGGCTGTATTCTGTTAGAGAACATCTTGAAGCCATGGACAAGCTGTTTTTGCCTGGTCAAACTTGAGAAACTTAACCTTGTTTTGGGCTGATTTTGTTCTAAATTATTAAGTGTGTTGGGTCCTATATACATGCAAACTTGCATGTATATAAGCCATCTGATCGGCTTAAAAAAACCTTTTAGTTCATTGTTATAATTATCATCTTTGGTGTGAACCAACCTTACAGTTCAAAAGCCTTTTTTTTCATGGCTAGCATTAGTGAGAATGTATAAGTGGAAATGAGGCACTGCTTAGCCACCGCTAAGCCTGGCTTTGGCCGTCATTAAACTGGCTTATATTATAAGATGCCATTTCCTTTTCTCAATGGTTGCTCTTCCAGTGCTCTCTGCACTGTTCTAATTATATTGCAATTATCATCAAATTTATTATGGAGTGAAACACTGATTTATGAAAACATGGGCTTTCCCCAGCGGTGTAAAGAAGTTCTCATTCAGGCAAAGTGATAGTTCAACCAAAAATGACAATCCTGTCATCATTTACTTTCCCTTAGGTCTTTCCAAATCTGTATGACAGAATACATTTTAAAAAACATTTTTTGCATCAGCACAGTGAAAGTTTATGGGGGTTAAAACAACCCTACCTTTTATTTTATGGACAGAACACCTTTGTTTTTAACATATTTGCATGGGGTGAGTAGATAATAACGGAATTGTCATTTTTGGGTGAACTGTCCCTTAAATGTAATGTGGTAACAGTATTGTTGGCAGTCTCATGCCAGACCAGGCTCATATGTGCAGCTTTTCATTCCTGCTATTTAAAAGCATATGAAATCATTTCTGTGATGAACTATTTGAGGGTATTGCAAAAGGGGCTTGTTGTGTACATAAAGTATTTTGTAAAATATGGTTTCTTAAACTGTAACATAAAAAAGAGAAGTACACATATTTATGCTTCTTTTCTGCTGATGAATTCTTCAGAATTTCTCTGTAAATAATTATTAAAAGAATAAATAAAACAAAAATGCAATGATGTAAAGAAATGAGGGTCACATTGAAATTGAAAATGAAATATTTTACACTAGGAAACTCTATTGTAATTTGTATTATGCAAGACAGTATGGTTAGTTTTGGAGTAATACTATGTATTACAAAGGTGAAAAATTTGTTATGTTTTTGACATAACTGGACTTCTGGTACTCCAGTCTGGCTTAAGAAGGTTTTTTGCTTTGGAGTGCAATATTTCTCAGTCTTGTTACAGCATTTCATTCTGACATAATTGCACAATCTAAAGGTTCTCTAACTTGTGTCATATTGCCATAGCATAATACATTTTACACTAGACACCAGTGTCTTTGTAATAATCTGTTCCATCTAACGATATGGGGATCTTAAGGATCTTGATGCATCCTGGACCAAGGACACTTTTCAGCAATTCTAGGAATGTCTTTTGTAAGTGCACAGCAGCTACACTGAAACGGCAGCCTCGTTGTAGCAGAGGGACAAAATTATATGATCACACCACCTATTATGTAATACAAGAGCAACACCTGTCACAGTAAGTGCATAAAACCCACAGTCCTTTGTGCCAGAGTCTTGGGTTTCCAGTAGTTCATGACCATGTAGTTGATGCCATGAACTGATTTGTGATTAATTGTGATTTATTATATTTTGTCTTCATATTTTTAGATTGGAAAATAAACCTCATAAAAACAAAAATGTCCTTGTTTAACCTGTTATTCATCTTGTTTATGTTTTGTTGTGTTATGAGTGAAATTTATGGCTACAGATCAATATTAGTAGCACACCTCCTTTAGTGTTGAGATAGCTACTATGCTAAAATGATCCCAAGAGCATCTCTTTGTGACTGCTTATCAGGACGAGGAGGGGACAAAACAATCAAATTTGTGACATTGATTTAAGAGAGAAAATACCTTTTGTTCACTACTGCTCATTTTTATTTTATTTACACTGTAAAAATAGATTTATTGGCTTTTGAAGTTATGAAATGATCAGTTTCATTTCCTTTACAGTGTAGCTTTTTTGTTGTGGTAAATGAAAACGCTATTATATCTAGAAGTAATATGTGAATGTTAAAATTAAAATAATAATTAATCTATTACAGGTGCTCCAAAATTCTGTGAGCCAATATTTTCTTACAATTATTCAGTCAGAGAACGTGTATCTAAATAGTTTGAACTGTTTTCTTTATTGCAAGCTAAAGGTTCTGCAAGTACAGTCTCTGTTGTTTTGCACTTGGTTTCCTTATTAAACAGAAGAATATAAATAGCCATTTTTGGTATAGTTCCTCTTAATGCTGTTTTATGGTTTTGACTGTTTCATTTTTAGATCAGCAGTTTTGCTTCCACGTAAAACGCAGCCTTTTTTTAAAGCTGTTATCTTCATGTTTCAGTAACAGATCAGAGCTATTGCCGCACAACAGAATTCATGAGTAAAATCACCTTGATAATGTGCACTTTGAAAGCTACAAGTATTTTGGATACAGAAACCCAATGCGCAACTTTGTCTTGCTTTTCAGAGCCATAATTTGCACAAGATGCTGTCTGGACAGACTCTAATGAAGTACAGTTAACTGCCGTCTGTAAGAAGTGAATGGAATGATTGGTATGGCTATGACACTGCAGGCGTCAGATTGCACAGCCATCAGCTAGACTTAGCGAGACTCTTTAGTTTGCACTTTTATTAAAAATGCTACCAGCTTAGTGGCTTAAATGAATACAGACAGCTTAATATGCAAGAACACTAATGCATAGTGTGACAAATATAAATAACTAGTAAAGGTAAAGAAAAGATGTGACAGGACTATAACTGTTACTGGTCATCTGTAATTATATTGGAAAATATAATCTCAAGGCATGCACTTTTTTGTGATTCTCTAAATGAGGTAATGGTGTCATCAGCTTAGACACACTAGAGGTTACTTGTGCTCAGGCAACAATGGAAACAGATGTAGGACTACCGTTAGCTACTATTAGCTACTCTATTTCTGACCCTATAGCTCCTAGCAATGTTGACTGTCAATATGGTTGAGTCATGCTATTGTGAAACATTTACACATATACTGTAGGCTATATATTGCTGAAGATGTGATCTTGCTCCGATCGTTGACTTTTTTGATTTTCACAAATACATTATTCCAAAGGCTATTTTTTACCATTAGCAACACTAATTAAATGTACATGAAATATAGTGACAAATATTATTTTTAACTCTTTATTTTTTTAATTACTCATTTTGCTTTTGCACATTACATAGATCTTGAAGTAGCCTATAATAATTTATTTATTTTGTGTGATGAAATAATTTGTCATGGTAGGATGCTTTTAAGCTGAGTATCTTCAATATTAGAAATCGACCGAAACGGCAGGATGTTTTAAGAACGACCTCCGTATTTTCACCGTCCTTATCAAAAATACAACTCCCTAAATTCCTTGCAGTACACGATTTGACAAGTAGCCAATGGGCGCCGCGACCGCTGTCACGTGACTCGGGCTGAGCGCTTCCTGCGGCGGTGCAAAACAGACTGGCGATCTGAGGAACGGAGAATTGCAGTTTCTGGGTAAGTAAACACATTTGCAAACCCAAGATTGCTCGGGTCGCACGTTATGACTTTTCGGAGAGGGTCTGGTCTGTATTTAGGGCTGCTTGGAGCGGACTCGGGGGTAAATGTAGCATTTGAGAGCTGTCGTAGAGATAGGCCCGAGCTATTTCCTGGTCCCAGTCCTGTGCTGGAATACATTCACAGTGCAAGAGCTTCCACGAAATCGCGAGAAGTTATAAAAGTGGACTTTTTAGACACCCGAGAAGCTCGTTGTGATGTGTACGTCGTTATCTGTCATTGTGTGTGAGTGGAAGTGGATATGTGCACGTATGGGCCAGATGAATACTGCTCATAATTTTCCATCACCTCATCTCATAAGTTAGTGAAAGTGTGTAGCTACTTTTGTCGTGATTGATCCGGGCATTTAAAGCCTCGGGGTGAGAGTTTTTGGATTATGAGATTTTTGAAGTAAACTGCTCTTGACTGATTGATTTCATTCCTCCCTCTTATCTCTAAGTTAAAAGCCATTTTCCTGGTAGGCAGCTGGGGAACAAGGCTGTAAATATGCATCGTCATTTAAGGGCTACTACAGTTCTATCATCATTATAAATAACTCTCTCTCTCTCTCTCTCTTAACCAGGCTTGTGCTGTAATCATTTACAAACCTGTCTCTGACCGCTAACCTCATGTGTCATTCCCTCAGGTGTCCATTTGAACCTCAGAGCTTCGTATTTGCTCTACAATGACTCAACGTTACAACATTACAGTTCATGACAAAAGTGAAAATTTAGTATGCAGACATAATGCTGAGACGTTTGGTGTCTACATGAAAAAGCGTGTGGCATGTTTGTGTTGTTTTATTAAACAAATAATAATTATTTTGGTTCTACTCATGTTACTATTATACATTTAAGATTATAATGGCTAACTAAAACAGTTAATGCCCAAATTATTATGGCATTGCCATGGCACAGTCAAAATCATCAAGTAATGATTTGACAGCATATCTATCCCACAATGCATCACTTGACAGGACGTTCATTAAGTTTCACAGCTGTGGTGTTGCTCTTTATGCACAGTCCGGGTCACATTTTCGTCTCACTTCCACTCTGAAACACCAGTGGTAGTTTCTGCAAGCAAAACATTGAACACGACTTTAGAAACAGCGGCTTGTGCTTTTTGAGAACATTAGGGATCGTAGAAGATGTACAATTTGAATGGCATGTCAGTCGAAGCTGGCCCAGGTTTGCAAACCATATCTCCCCCCCCCCCATCCCCCCCCTGTTTTAGTAGCTGCATGTCGTACTGTTCTGTAATTTCAAACTCTATACAGGGAGTTCAACATTGTGGCCTGAAGCAAATGACATTGTTTGGTTATGAGCTTGTTTTTGCCTTGCAGATGTAAATATTTGTATGTTTGTATTGCAAATTATTCATGTCAAATATGTTGAATTACACATCGTACCATGGTTATAGTTATTAATAATGTTGTTAATAGTTCATATGCCATGGCTTACAAAGGCTATCATTTAAAAGTTTGGGGTCAGTGTGATTTTTATTTATTTATTTTTTTAAGAAGTCGATTCTTTACTCCGCAAGGATGCAGTAAATTAATTGAGATTTAATAACAGTTATAATATTTGTAAATTTTGGTTTTAAATAAATGCTGTTCTTATTAACTTTCATATCCACCAAAGAATCTTGACTACAAGAGACTTCTTTCAAAAAAAATCTTACCGACCCCAAACCTTTGAATGATGATCTGTTCAATAATTTCAATTTATGCCATTTTTGCCCTGCAAAAGTTTTATTTATTTTTCATGTATTTGTAGCTGTCCTAGAGTTACCCATTTTAAAAAATGTAGATGTCAGAAATATATTTTTATGGTGAGTCAACTAAAAAAATGTAGACAGGACAGCCTACAAATATGAACTACTAGCCAGCAGGGAAAAAAACAACTTTATTGTTGAGCTGAAAGAAAAATGACTTGTCTCCTGTGGAGGTGGAAGAAGCAAACCCAGCGATGGCCTTGGCTCCTATAGCATCTTGCAACTCCAGTCTTCTGGAGAACAGCTCCAGCCCAAACGTGAGTGAAGCCTGTGTGCAGACATGCTGTAATTGTGCTGTCCTTTGACTGTAACAGATTGTTTCTCATTTCTCCCCCTTTGCTTTACAAACTACAATATCCTGTAAGTGTGCAATGCTTTTGGTAGGAGGGTTAGACTTTCGTTTTCTTCATGAATTAATAATGCACTTCACTGGTATCAATAGAGCTGCCCTTTGCTCTGCTTTCCTATAGTATTAAGCAGCCATATAGATGCTATAGAAGAGGCATATGCTTGAGTTATTTCAAACTGCATTTCCAAGGTCACATGCAGTATTGGCACAAAATAATTTGCTTTCATTTAATTAAGAATAGGGTTAATACAATTATATATGCATTATAATAAAATGATAAAAACAGCTGATGTCCACGTTATTTATCATTTATCATTGCCGACCTATTTTAAGAGCAAAATGTGTGCTCAGTCCAGCTTAGCTGTTTAGTAAATATATAGAGTGATTAGTAATACATGTGCGTGTTGCTAAATGTGTGAAAATGGAGTAATTTTAAATGGGAACTTGTCTTAGTGGTTAAATCGAAATAGATTGTTTCCGTTAAAAGCACAGGACCCCTCCCTACATAAACGTATGCATATGCAGTGTCTGGCTTGGCACATGTAACCTCTCTGGGCAGAGGGGATTCCAGGCAGACAGGGAGTTGGCACATCGCTAGCGCTTGAGCCAGGAGACTGCTGTTCCATACATATGTTAGTGGAGCTGTAACACCTGGCAGGTGATAGGCAGCAGAACCCGAGTCTCCTTTTTTTCCAGGGTCCCCAGAGGACAGCTAGAGAGATTTTGTACAGAGAGGCGTCCATCTGTCTCTGTGATTGCCTCTGTTTGTCTCTTTTATCTCGGTCTCCTTTCTTTCTCGTTCTTTTTCCTATCGCAGCTTAATATGCAGAAACGACTATAACCAAGCTATTTGGGCTTGATTTCCCAGATGGCTGTGAACAATTGCTAACGAATGTTGCAGAAAATACACACTGTACCTTTAAGATGTCTTTAACGCTGTCTCATTTAATCCTCTTACTAGTTGGCTGTTTTTCATTCTCCCCCTTCCTCATCTGTCCTCTACTGTTTACCCAGCTACCTCTTATTTGTGTGAACCGGGGTAATTTCCAGGCTACTGTAGGATCACGGTGTCTGTGTTTGGCTGCTCCATTTGTCATCTCGAGAACACGGGCTAGACCATTACCCAGAAGCCCTTGCCTAACTCTGCCCACAGGGTTGCGATGTGCAAAACACTGAACAGCAGCAAAAGGCAGACAGAATAAATGACTACATGCAGCGAATGGCACTCTTAGCTCGCATTCCAGTTCACTAACCTTCAACTGGCAGCAGGAAAATAGCCCAGGGAAAGACAATCTGGATCCCTGATCACACACACACACACACAAACAGAGAGCATCAGACTGGTCCTCACAGACAGAGGGTGAAAGAGGACCGTCTCCTCTTACTCTTTATTTTCCTCTCTTCACTACTTCCTCTTCCATTCCTATCACTTTCAGGGGGTTTTCCCCAGAGTTTTTCTTTTCCTCTGATCAGTAGTTATGTCCAATCTAGAACTGTAGTGTAAACTGTTGTGATCATCCTTATTTGAGAGCATTTGTGTGCGTGTGAGGGATGTGCCCATGTCAACCCAATGTTCCTGCATGTTTTGACAGGCGTCCAGAGAGAGCCTGAAGATGGAGCCGCTGGCAGATGTTGCCATGCTTCCGGGAGAAGAGAGAGTGATCGGTGAGTGAGAGCTTGTGTGTGCTTCTGGGCTGTTACTGAATAAGAATTAGTCTGATATCTCCATAATACTTGTATATTTTAAAATGCATTTTAATATTGCCAGTTATGTGCTAGACTAGTTCTAAAGCCGTTGATTTAAGATCATGATACATTTGGGGGCTAATAGGGACTTAAGAAATTAGTAAAAACGTACAATTTTAGTAATCAAAAAATCATGAAACCTATACAACTTAACAAATGTGTTTAAAAAAAAATAACATAGATAACGCAGAATGGAATTTGTATTTTTATTTTTTTGTATATATTTTTTTTATAGCCAAACACATGAAAACTATGAAGTTTCATCCTTGTCCAGTGTCTGCGCTATTCCTCTGCCTAAAGTTATTGATGCGAAATAATTCAAGATGCTTAAGTTGAGCGTAAAGGTTGTGTGAGGTTTAAAAAAAATCAGGATGCATGCATACAGTACATGTGAAAATACTATGGAATTTGTCATGTTCACTGTATACATTACCTTAGCATAGCACCTAAAATGCTCAATAGCGCACCTAATTGAGTCAAGTCAGTGTTGCATGCTAATCCTTGCCTAACTGCTCTGGCTCATTGAAACCAGCTCAGTATTTAAAGACTTTTAAACCTAAAATCTTTGGGGACGCCTTTGTTCGTTTATGCACCATCCAGTGTTTCACACTCCAGTCCACTAGGTGGCAGAAATTTTCATCTGCTTTTTTACGGTTACTGGTAAGGACGCAGCAGTACACAGTTGAATTTATTAATAATAGGCATAGATGCTAATTGATAATAGAGGGCTATCAAAATAAACGTATGTCAGGTCATGTGAGCTCAAAAAAAATGGCAGCCGCGATGAGGGAGGAACGCTCTTTTGGTATAGTTTCATTGTGAACACTGATATGACTAGCCTTTGTTTGTCAACGTGTTTTTCAAAAGTAACTTCAATGCACCTTGAATTGTTTCATACAGACATTTTAATAGGATTAAATACATGTTGAGCTTTATTTTCTTCTCTCTTTTACTCTTCAGATAAAGAAATCATCTACATCTGCCCTTTTAATGCTGCAGTCAAAGGAAAGGTGCTCATTACCAACTACAGACTTTACTTCAAGAACACTGACTCAGTAAGAGAAACTTTCGTTTTCATTTCCCAAGACTGCAAAACAGTATTTCTCTACGTGTTCAGGCACAGTCATTCTGAGGCCATGTCAGGTGCCAGCTTAAAACCAGCTTATCCATTTCCTTCTGTCGTTCAGTCTTTTCCTCTCAATTTCTCCTTTGAAGGAATGTTTCTGCATTGTTTATTTGGCATCAGTTTTTAGTGTCCACCTTTCGTTATAGCACACATCTGTTAGTCTGTATTTAAAGAGAAAAGAGAAGGATATGAGTGGACAGGAAGGAGGAGGGATTTTGTATCGCATCATATCAGAGAAAGGCTTTCATCTCGGTGCTGGCTCTGTCCTTGGTTGGCACGTGGTTAGCGGACACCTGCAGCCCTGTTTTGATCGTTGCCTGGGTCTGTTGCCATGACTTGTCAGCCTGGCAAAGTGGCAGAAAGAAAACCCTGATTATATTAATCGTCCTAGTAACACAAACCGTTTTGAAATCGTATGTTTTATATTGAAGGTCTAATTGTTAGTGGACCGGCTCGATGGAAACAAAGACCTACTATAAACAAACTAATGATGCTTTAGCACATCTTTATTATAATTGCAAGGAGCTAAAAGTGTCACCTCTGATGTGTTTATAGTGCATATGTATAAATGTAAGTGTGTGTGTAAGATTTTTATTACTTCCTGTTTAAAGGAGACACCAGTTACCCTGGACGTGCCATTGGGTGTCATAAGTCGTGTAGAGAAGATGGGTGGAGCCTCCAGTCGGGGAGAAAACTCCTACGGCCTTGAAATCACCTGCAAGGTATTGTTCACAAAAAGCCCTAGAAATTCATGTTCCATAACTGCAAATGAGAGGCAAAGTGGTAGTAGGATCCTGAAGTAATGCAAGCCAGATTTGATCTTGACATACTGCATGTGTAGCATCACACAGTTTCTATGAATGTTAGCACGAGCACTTCTTTACAGCTTCTGCTTTGAATGTGAACAGCTATAGTATGGAAATGTGGTTAGAGCAGGTTAAGTCCGAGCAAAACTAGCATCCTCTTTTTGAAAGTCTCGAATCATTTTGTGTATGTGTGTGTGTCAGGACATGAGGAACCTGCGTTTTGCTCTGAAGCAAGAAGGCCACAGTCGAAGAGACATCTTTGAAATTATTTTCAAATATGCTTTCCCACTGTCTCATGGAATGGTTAGTGTTTGGTGTTTAACTTTACTCTCAAATGCAAATTTTTAGACTGAATGAAATGGATCTTTATGTAGTGCGATTTAAGTGTCGTTTCAACAATTCAGCATTTCACAACTGGCCTTCATCAGTAGTAGAATGCATAAAATACTGGTTTAACTTATTATTTTCTTTCTTTGACCTTCCCAGCAACTCTTTGCCTTTCTGAGTCAGGAGAAGTATGAGGAGAATGGCTGGAACGTTTATGAGGTCTTGGAAGAGTACAGGAGGCAGGTGAGGACCAGATGCCAGGTCTTCTGATAGCGTAGAAGCAGTCATGCTGACCTTGTTCATCTTTCTTACACTCACCGCTCACTTGCAAATATAATACTGTGTACTTTTACTAAAGATTGTGTTACTGTTTTTCTGTTCTGGTTGTCAGGGTGTACCCAATAGTGAGTGGAGGGTCACTTTCATCAATAAGACCTACGAGCTGTGTGACACCTATCCCACAATTCTTGTTGTTCCATACAAGGCCACAGAGGAAGATCTTAAAAGAGTAGCTACCTTCCGCTCCCGCTGCCGCATCCCGGTGAGCTCTTTTACGGATGACCACTGTGAAAAGCCTAAATCATGACGTGTGTTTTGCTGGAAGGTCATATTTGAGCTTCTGCTGCATAACGCAGGCTGTTTAGTGGAAATATTTGGATAATGTCAATTATACTTTTTGCACGTAAACAAGAAAGCAGTGCTTTTCAGATTTATCTAATAGTATGTTTACTTGCTTATATTTACTATGCTATGTGGTTGGGTATTTTTATATCTCTGTATGAGAGTAATGACAGAGATGCATTTATATAAAAATTCTGTCCTATATATGTTAATTTAGAAGGAAATAAGCATGCACGGTAAGGACAATATATACTGTCCTTACTGTGCATGCTTATTTCCTTCTAAATTAACATGATATTTTCCGATATGCAATGCTTTCTTTATATATCCAATTATGAATAGTTTACAAATAACAATAATGCCTAATACTGGCAGATAACCAATATGATATTGATACAAATGGTGCATCCCTAGATTTGTTTTCTTTTCCTCATCTTTGATTCAACGAGATGTTTTTTTTAATGTTTGTTGATAACTTTACCATCTGTAATGATGACGTGTTTCCCATCACCTCTCAGGTGTTGTCATGGTTCCATAAAGAGAACCATGCTGTGATCATGCGGTGTAGCCAGCCTTTGGTGGGAATGAGCGGCAAGCGTAACAAAGATGATGAACGTTATTTGGACATAATCCGTGAGGCCAATGGTACTACCAAACTCACCATCTATGACGCCAGGCCTAATGTCAATGCTGTGGCAAACAAGGTAAGATTTGAGAGGGTTACTAATAAGTGGAGATTATTGGCAGGTCTGAGAGATTCAAATTCATTTCCAAGAAGTTCTTGAATATGAAAAGCCTCTTTGTTTACCTCATATCTAACTTATGGCCTTATCCACTGAAGGTATGGGCTGCTTTCTGTTTTCCAGTCAGTCTTGGACTCTTGGTTTGTATTAGACAAACAAAACTGCTTGCTTTTGCATGAGTATGTTTTCAGTTTTCGTGTGTTGCAAAACTAATTAAAAGCAAAACCAACCACAATGTGGACCCAGAAGTGGAACACAGTGGTGCTTGAAAGCTACGCCACACTGAACACCGCTGACAGAGCATTTTGAAATGGCGCTATTGATCCAATATTTTTTCTTGCACAATGCGTTTAGGTACGTGAAGTGTGAAAGCAAGTGTGCAGAATTTCTCTAAATGATAACATATCTTAACCTTTGCACTTCTTTTTACCTCTTACCCTCCAGGCCACAGGAGGAGGTTATGAGGGCGACGATGCATATCAGAACGCTGAGCTGGTCTTTCTGGACATCCATAATATCCATGTCATGAGGGAGTCGCTGAAGAAGTTAAAGGACATTGTCTACCCCAATGTGGAGGAGTCTCACTGGCTCTCTAGCCTGGAGTCCACCCACTGGCTAGAGCATATTAAGGTTTGGGTTTTTTATGCATACCAATTATATATAGATATATATATAATTAAACTCAACATGCTGTAACTACCTTCCTTTTTGCTCTAGCTGGTGCTATCAGGGGCCATCCAGGTGGCTGATAAAGTGTCTTCTGGGAGCTCTGTGGTGGTGCACTGCAGTGACGGCTGGGACCGCACAGCTCAGCTCACCTCTCTTGCTATGCTGATGCTGGATTCATACTACAGGACTCTCAGGGGCTTCCAGGTGCTGCTGGAGAAGGAATGGATCAGCTTTGGACACAAGTTCGCTTCAGTGAGTTCCGACTTAGTTTACAAAGTCTTGCATCTGTAAAACCACACGTGTAGTGATTGAACTTTGAGGTCTGTCAGCTGTGTTATTAGGTGAGTAAAGAGTGGATTGAGGATAAATACGTGTAAAACACATCTGTGTGTATTAGCTTTTGTGTAATCAAAAGAGGTAATCATTATCTCTTGGTATTAACTTTACACTGTGTGTGTGTGTGTGTGTGTGTGTGTAGAGAATTGGCCATGGAGACAAAAACCATGCGGACCAGGACAGGTCACCTATCTTTGTGCAGTTTATTGACTGTGTGTGGCAAATGACTAAACAGGTATGGATCTAATTGTTTTAACATGTGAACTATCATGCTACTCCAAACCTGCATGGCTTTCTTGGTTTTGCTGCTGTTTAATCATTTAAATATATGTAGCCTTGAGAAAGATTTGAGTGAGAAACAACCTTTGTTGTATACACTCTTAGAACTAAAGATGCTTCACAATCCCAATGAAGAATTCTTCTATCATCTGAAGAACCTTTCCGTTTTACAAAAGGTTCTTTGTGGCGAAAGAAGATTCTTTAGATTATAAAAAGAAAGTAAGATGATTCTTTAAAGAACCTTTGACTGAGTGGTTCTTTGTTGGGCCAAAAATGGTTCTTCGGTGGCACCACTGTGAAGCACCTTAATTTTTAAAAGTATGCAGCAGTATGAGGTAATTCATTGGAACTTGAACATTATTGTCTACTTTTGTAACTCAGAAAACAGCATCTCAAATGTCTCTTGAGTACAGCAAAAGAAACCAAATCACACAGATTTGGAATGCATTTTCATCATGTGTTTTGTAAAATGATTTCATCCAGCTAATTAGAGTTTAATGCATTAATGCTAGTAAATCTCTTTAACTTTAATCTCTCTCCCACGTCTGCAGTTCCCAACAGCGTTTGAATTTAATGAACGTCTCTTGGTCATAATCTTGGATCACCTGTATAGCTGCCGCTTTGGCACTTTCCTCTACAACTGTGAGAGTGTCCGTGAAAGCAATGTAAGAATTAACACACACACACATCACAAACAATTGGAGTGTCAGTGATATTAAAGTGCATTAATATTAATTTAATATGTCTTAATATTTTTCACGTGATTTTTTTTCAATCCTGTTTTATGACAACAATCTCAGATTATAAGTGTTCGCTGACTGACCTTACTGTATATTATTTTATAATTATTAAATGCATTGTGGAAACAAGCTAGATCTATTAAAATGTTGTCTACTCTACCATACTTTATCACACCTTTATCTCTAAATCTCTGAAATCCAATCTTCTGTGCTGCTTATTGGAGGCCACTTGTCATCAGTGAGATATATTGGCCTTTGCTTGCTTTCTCTCACATGCACACGTTGCTTTTTATTTCTCTCTGCGCTTATTGTGTGAAGTAGAGCATGAGTAAAAGGGATGCTTCAGTGACTCTCAGTCAGAGTAGAATGCACTTTGGGGAGATGAAACATTCATTCTGGTGGCCCTCTAGAGCCGTCCACCGCAACAACAATGTTAGGGAACAAAGTCCCACTTTACATCTACTGCTGCTAACCACAGGATTCAACACCTTACCTGCTGTATTACCAATATATTCAACAGCTGATTCTGTATTACCGCTTGAATCACCTGTACTTTGGCTCATATTAGAATGATTTCTGATCGTGTGACAATGAAGACTGAATTACTGGCTGCTGAAAATTCACATTTTAAAATGTTTAATCATAGAAAACAGTTATTTTAAATTGTAATGATATTTCACAACAGAACACATATTGACCCAACCCAAAATGAACATTTTGTCATTAATCAATGACCTGCATGCCATTCCAAATATGTGAAAGCAAAATATAATATAGGCTTTTAACTGGCTCATGGACTGCCAAGTAATAATAAACACTGTCAAGGTCCAGAAAAGTAAGAAAAACGCAGGAAAAAACAACAGATGAACTGAAATTGAATGGGTTAATAACATGTGGGCAAGTGATTAATGAGACAATTTTCATTTTGGGATGGAGTAACCTTGAAGATTCACTTCAAATAATGGAGCAATGTTTATTCTGATTCTTCTTTTCTTTCCATGTCATTTCATTCAATAGAACCTTCGGGTGAAGACGGTGTCTCTGTGGTCTTTTATCAATAGTGACACATCCTTGTATAAAAACCCCTTCTACACACCAGAGTCCAGTCGCGTGCTTTACCCTGTAGCCAGCATGCGCCATCTAGAGCTTTGGGTGACTTATTACATCAGGTGGAACCCTCGCATACAACACCAGGTATTAACATAAATTCATAATCAAGTTGTAATTTCTATAGCATTTTGTATGGCGACTTTTTAGGGTATGTACAAACTGATTTCTGAAGGGGGGAGGGGGGGAAGCATGTGCATCTTTTTTTATAGTGGGTGTTTTTGCCTCTGGGTGGGATTTAGTGTTTATGTGTGTGTGTGTGTGTGTGTGTGTGTGTCTGCACACCCGATTCAGCGGTGCAGAAAATCCTCTCTCTCCAGTTTAATTACGTCCTGACTGGCACTGCAGTGAACTGTCACTCAGAACATCCTTATCACCACACACGCACACGCGCGCATTCAGTTACAGAGGTTTTGCAGAAGCTGCTCCTGCATTGGCATAAATAAGCATTTTACCATATTAGTCATAACAAAGATTAATGCTCTTTACCATTTACATATTAAATGCCACCAAAACAATGGACTAGAAAAAATGGTCCAGACCATAATGCCATGTTTGAGTATTAAACATTCTTATTATAATCATCCAGCTGATTACAGGTTTATACAAAATGCTTATCCTAGTATTCCAGCATCTTTTTTTTGTATCAAAAACATTTGTGTGAAAAAATGCAGATGTGATCAGTTTCCTTTATTTGAAGTCAAAGAGTGTTTTTTGCTGCCCTCTGGTGGCTATTAGACACATTCGTCACTTCTCATGTGTGCATGTTTGTGTATATTTGTGCATTTCAGCAACAGAGTCCAGTGGAGCAGCGCTATAAGGAGCTACTGGCGTTGAGGGATCAGTACCTAAAGAAACTGGAGGAACTGCAGCTCTCAGACTCCACCCCCTCCTCCACCCACTTGACAAACAGCTCCACCCCCAACGCTGCCACGCCCAATCAGCACATCACACACTTACAGACACCGTTTTGATCCCACTCACAAACTGTTACAGACATTGGACATTTGTACATAGCAATAGTGGTAATTATGGTAACACAATTAGAAGTGATATCGAAGATAACGAGTAACAAAATTATGCAATAAACCACAGTACGGCCTTCATCACGCAAAAAAAAAAAACAAATGAAAAGAAAAGAAAAGCCTTAAAGTGACAGCGCTGTTTTTGTTTTTTTGTTTTCACGCCACAAATCTTGGATGAAAGGGAGTCAGAGTATGTGTGGGTATCCCAGACACTGCTTGGATACTGTTTGGAGCGGTCATGTGACGATTGAAAGTGATGGAATAGGACGGACGTATGTGGATTACGTGTTGCGTTACGTATGTTATTAGGGTTCTAAAGTGTTTAGATCGGTGTGCAGAACATTTTTGAATGTTGAGCACTGGTAAGACGGCGTCTAAATGGTGTTCAGAGAGAGCTGGTAAACTGTAACCTGTGTGGAGTCCAGTCAGTCCAGTATCAAACAGGGTCCTCAACCTTTGGTAGAGCAATCGTTTCATTAGTATACTTGGTTTAACTGCTTGACAAGCTCAAATGGCTGACCTCAAAGGCTAAAGGAAGCAGATATGTCGTCTAAATGTCTTACTTTTTCCTCCGTAATTGTCATTCGCTGCTCAGGTGAGTGTATGATATGGTTGGGAAATGCGGTTAATATTAGCTTGTTGAACAGAACCAGGGTTTTTTAAGTGAGCGACGTGGATACCTTTTCGGTGCCTTTACTCATATCTGAGGTTTTCAGGTGTATATTTTATAGCGAGATGTTGTTTTGTTTTGTTTTGTTCTTTATGGCAGCATCAGTGGTAGAATAGATTGATTTCCATTCACTGTGCGTTTGAGCAAACAGGTTTCTACTCCTGCTGAGTTCTGGAGTTGAACAGTTTGAAGCCCTACATGCTAGTGGCTTTACCCCATAAAACGATGTGCAGTTGCCACGGAAAGCAAATGTTTTGTTTCTGATGGAGCTGACAGTATTGCTCCCAACAAGACGTAGTGTAGTCTGCAAAGTCTTTTGGGTAGGACGGAGCGGCTGGGATATGAAGCTGTGCGTTTGAGCTGTCCCAAATCCAGCCTTTTCTTGAGGAAGACAGCGGTGACTGACATGGGGTTATAGAAGAGGGCTGCATTGAGTCTTTGCATTGCTGCCTCAGAAAACTGAACTTCTAATGACTTTGACCTCAATGAGGATATGAAGTTTAAACCATAGTGTGTGAAGAAGACATACAAGTTCAATAAGCAAACAAACCATTTGCGGTTGGTTGTTTTTAGGGGGGGAAAAAAGACAAAAATCTATTTTTTATTTTGTACAAGTACCAGAACTATGTAATTACCTCAAACAAAAACCTATTTTACTGTTGAAAGTTCTATTGTTGTAAAATATAATTATTTTATTCAGTGTAAAATTTGACAGTTTTATAAAAAGGAAAGTAATTAGAAAAAAAAATGTTTTGGTAATTGTAGGTAATTTGTTTGACATCCTCTTATAATTTCTTCTTTTTTTTTTTTTAAATGGGCATTTAGGTTTTGCTTCGTAACATGATCTGATTCTGTAGGGGATTCTTTTATTCTCAATCCCATCGCATGAGATTGAGTGAAGGAAAGCTGCACTCTGAATATTTTTTCTGACATTATCTTAAGTTAGACATAATAGTGTAGAGGGATCTATTTGTGTTTTGTATTCCCACATGTATCCTTTATTTGTTGGCCAGCTATTGTTCTGTACATAATGCTGATTAAATTAATTTAAAGAGTTCACATTGAAAAGACTGTATGCTCATTATTCCAGGAATTCTGATTGTATGACACACTGCTTTAAATATTACTTGCATTACTGTTATAGGCAGTACTTATATAGCATATAAACCACCCAATGCGATTTACCTTAGTGTGACCGATCAAGAAGTTGTTCAAGACCTTTCAGCATGCATGATTGCAATGAAAATGCATACTCTAAAGGCCAAAATGTGTAAACTGTCTCAGTGATATGAAAACGGCACACTTATATAGATGACTTCCATACAATTGAATAAGATCTAAAAGCAAACGGATGCTTCCTTAGAAATTTTAATGTGGTATAAGCCTCAAATGATCTATTACATTGTACATTTTATTTGAAGAAGAAAGAAAAGTACAGTAAGTACAACATGCAATAAAAGTTGATACAGTGAAATATAATTGCAATATAAAATAACAGTTTTTTTGTATTGGTGCATGTAATTTACTTTAAAATGTGATGTTAGAGATGAACTTCCAGCAGTCCTCAGTGTCAGATGATCCTTTAGAAATGCTAATTTAGAATATGTTGATTTGATCAGTGTTGAAAACGGTTTGCTGTTTATTTAAAGGTGCCATAGAATGGAAAACTGAATTGACCTTGGCATGGTTGAATAATAACAGTTCAGTACATGGAC
>JAUMHQ010000059.1:8063259-8075078 GCA_032361165.1 Enteromius paludinosus
TAGTGATTAATCATGATTAATCCACTGAAAATCCTGATTAATTTGATTAACAATTTTAATCATTTGACAGCCCTAATTTATTTATAATATGTGTAAATTATAAGTTATTTTTTTACATGTTGAAATAAAGCAAATAAAATAACTACATCAGTATTTTGGGAAAAAGGTTACTTTATTTTAAAGGGATAGTTCACAGAAAAATTAAAAATTCTGTCATTAATTCCATGTTAGACCTTTGTTCATCTTCGGAACACAAATTAAGATATTGTTTTAAGAAGTCTGAGAGCTGTTAGATCCTCCACAGACAGCAACCCAACTGCAATGTTCCCAGGTCCAGAAATGTAGCAGGGACATCGGTAAAATAGTCCAAAGTTACATCAGGGGCTTGCAAAAGCTTTGCAAAACTGACATTGAGCCACTGATGTCACATGGACTGTTTTACCGATGTTTACAGTCGCGTTGCTGTTTATGGAAGATCAGAGAACGCTCACATTTAATTAAAAATATCTTCATTTGTGTTCGGAGTAAGGGCCAGTAATTAATGACAGAATTAATACTAAAGTGTTACCTAAAGAACATTAAACATTTAAAATGCTTGTTTTTTATTAGTGTCTGAATAATGAAATAATGCCTCAAAAACTGCAATTTGTCCATACCAATGATTTGTTGTTTGTCTCAATAGGATATGAGGAGTCCGAGGTTTGCTTATAAAAAGGAAGAACAGAGTAACCTGGAGATTTTGGAGGTGTTGACCAAGTATGCCTTCCCCCTGTCCAATGAGCTGGTATGCCAGAGCACTGATTGGCCAATGAATCTGAGTGCAGCTGGTTCATGTCTCCACAACCCGTTGGTTTCTTTTTCTTTTGCAGTCCCTGTTCGCCTTCCAATACAAAGAGAAGTATCCAGAGGATGGATGGAAGGTTTATGATCCGGTGGCAGAATATAAAAGAATGGTGAGACGAGCATGTCACTGAAAAAGAACACTGAGAGTACATAAATTCAGAATAATATGGCTTCATTCAGCCTTTATATAGTTCTCTCTTCTCTTTTTTTATGTTTCCACATTGTCTGCAGGGTTTGCCGAACGAGAGCTGGACCATCAGTAAGATCAACAGTAATTATGAAGTGTGTGACACTTACCCTGCTCTGCTCGTCACCCCAACCAGTATCAAGGAGGATGAGATCAAACGAGTTGCCTCTTTCAGAGTAAAACATCGTATACCAGTAAGTGAGCATGTGTCTATGCAACCTTACTTTACAAATCATCTTTTTTTGATTTTACACGCTGCAATCTAGGGTTGTGTGCATTTCACATTAGCTATACATTCAACTGCATACTCCTTAGAGAAAGTAAATGCAAATACTGTACTTCAAGAAAGTGCCTTAAAATATAAAAATATGTGCTGTTCTTTTTAACTTTGTATTCATTAAAGAATCCTAAAAAACTCGTCAGTGGTAAATGAAAACAAAAAAATAATACAAAAAATAGAATGAAAAATTAAATTAAGTAAACAATACTGGATGTTATTCACATATATTAAAATTGATGAAAAAACATTAACAACTGCTGAAATAAATGATTTGAGCATTTAAAAACAGTCTGTGCCTCCTTCAGGTCCTCTCATGGATCCACCCAGAAACTCAGGCCACTATAGTTCGCTGTAGTCAGCCCATGGTGGGCCCGACAGACCGCCGGTGTAAGGAGGATGAGCATTACCTTCAGACCATCATGGATGCCAATGCACAGTCCCATAAACTCACCATATTTGATGCTCGCCAGAACATTGTAGCTGAGAATCACAAGGTAATAGCGGTTTCCTTGATGCATTGTTTTTCAGTTCGGTTCATCAGTGTCGCTGTACATGCAAATAACATGCTGCTAAGTATTTTTGGGGGAGATGTAGGAAACGTTCTTGTATGCCACTTTTAACGCACACACCCACATTAATTTTTTCTGCATATGTAGCTTTGAATTATTGAGTAGCCATCTGTGCTAATGTACATCTGAAGATCCTGTCAGGAAATAGAAGCCAAGAATCTTCTCGAACTGTGTTCTGCTGTTTCAGGCTAAGGATGGAGGTTATGAGAATGAAAATTTCTATCCTAACATGGACCTGAATTTCCTGGAGATTCCTAACATTCATGTTATGAGAGAGTCTCTGCGTAAGCTGAAGGAGGTGGTCTACCCTACCATTGATGATCCACACTGGCATTCGGCTATAGATGCCACACACTGGCTGCAGTACATACGGGTAAACGCCAACTTGGTCTTTATTTCTACAGTGTGAATTAATTATAGATCTTTTTTTTTCTCCTACTCACCTTTATAAGCGTATGTCTGAAAGCTCTACATGAGAATATAATTTAGCCATATACAGAGTAGCTGCAAAAAGTCAGGAAACATCAAACCAAGTTGCATTAGCAAAGAAATGATGCAAAGCCTTTTCCAAGTACTTTTATGAGCCTTTTTACCAACTTGTCCAAAGGAACAGGATTTAGTGGCTTTATGAAGTCATAAATTTGAATCAGAAAGTAAAGCCAGGCACACACTTTTACAATAAGACATGTCACATTGAGAGATCTCAGCTGTCATTAATGCCAGACTGTTAATCGCTGGATTAATTTAGGTCATGAATAGAAAAATGAAGAGCATCTGTGTTTTTGTATTTGTTAGGTCATTAGATTCTATTCGATTTTTTTTAATGGTCATTCGTCGGCTGTCAGTGGACATGAATGAAAACTACAGATTTTGGCCTAGAATCAGAGAAATGTTTAGAATTTTGGCATGCAGTGATTAGATGCTTATAAAGAAGTCGACTCTCTCTCTTTCTAGCTTTTGCTTGCGGGTGCGGTGCGGATTGCAGATAAGGTTGAGTCGAGTAAGAGCTCTGTGGTGGTGCACTGCAGTGACGGCTGGGACCGCACAGCTCAGCTCACCTCTCTTGCTATGCTGATGCTGGATTCATACTA
The DNA here is from genome assembly GCA_032361165.1 of Enteromius paludinosus. Taxonomy (NCBI): domain Eukaryota; kingdom Metazoa; phylum Chordata; class Actinopteri; order Cypriniformes; family Cyprinidae; genus Enteromius; species Enteromius paludinosus. Next base: position 8,066,230 of record JAUMHQ010000059.1, read on the forward strand.
CAGGACTCTCAGGGGCTTCCAGGTGCTGCTGGAGAAGGAATGGATCAGCTTTGGACACAAGTTCGCTGCGGTGAGGAACACTGAGTGTGGAACAGAACCTGTGTATTTGGGGTAGAAACTGAATTCAGCTCATAAGATGGGCATGTTAGCAGTATTGGAAATTTTGGTACTACTGCTGTCAAAAAAATTTTAATCACAAACAAAATAAAAGGTTTGTGTATTATGTATATTTATTATGTATGTATAAATACATAAATATACAATATATAAATATATAATTTTTTTTACATATATTATCTATATATTAGTCTAATTTCTAATATTAAAAAATATATTTAATATATAAACATAAGCTGATTTTTCTGAGATATACACGCATGTGTGTGTATTATTTAAATATACATAATAAATATACACAGCTCACATACTGTGCATATATTATGTAAAGAAAACTTATTTTATTGCAATGATATGTATCATGAAAAGCGCTATACAAATAAATTTGAATTTAATTGAAAAATTTGAACTATTTTGGACGTGATTAGTTGTGATTAATCATTTGACAGCACTATTTGCTACTCTATGAAACAGTTTTTATATTTGTATAGAAATATTTGTAAAATTATAAAAGTATTTATTATCATTTAAATGTCTTTGCTGAATGGAGGTTTGAATTTCTTTCTTTCATAGCGTGTCGGTCACGGAGATGAAAACCATGTAAACTCTGAACGCTCGCCTCTATTTGTGCAGTTCATAGACTGTGTTTGGCAGATGATGAGACAGGTCGGCTGCACCTTTTTTAAGCTTCATTTATATAACATTTTCATTTATAGTAAAAATGTATATGATTATGTTTGAGCCATACCTATGAAATGGATGCCGGTGTTTTGGAACTCACTGTGAATGTCTTCATAATGTGCTTTCAGTTTCCCACTGCCTTTGAGTTTAATGAGCTCTTCCTCATCGCTATCCTGGATTACCTCTACAGCTGTCTGTTTGGTACTTTCCTTTACAACAGCGAAAAGGAGCGAGTGGAAAAGGCATGTACCAACACCGCGAGGGGAATAGTAGTAGTTTTGATGGACTAGAGATGTCCCAGTGCTGACATTTTCAAATGTTTTCCTTCTGTTTTCAGGAAGTGAATAGTAAAACGGTGTCTTTGTGGTCTTACATCAATAGCCAGCCAGAGGACTTCACCAACCCCTTCTACGTAGACTATGAGAACCATGTTCTGTACCCTCTGGCCAGTCTCAGACACTTGGAGCTCTGGGTTGGATACTATGTACGCTGGAACCCCCGTATGAGACCACAGGTGCAAAATGTTCACAATACATTAGCTTCAGTAATGCATGTTATTGCTAGTTACTAGAGCTTTGACACCAGCTCTTTTTGACTTTTAATCAGATGCCTGTGCACCAGAACCTGAAGGAGCTGTTGTATCTTCGAGCAGAGCTACAGAGGAAGGTGGAGGAGTTTCAGAAAGAAGTATCTTTATCACACTCTATCTCCTCTTCGTCAGAGCATATGTATTCTCCTTCAAATGGTGGTACACCTCTGCACACCTCTGTCTAAAGTACATGCGACACTCACAGTAGAGAAGGAATCTAGAGGGTAGGGTAAACATAGTAATGTGAAGTCTAAATCTATTGGTCGTTTCACACTTGGGGGCAGGATGTATAGAGGCCCAGCAAATGTGAAAACTTGCATGAACACCCAAAAAGAGGACAGTCACCCACACAATTCAGGTTCATTTCAGTTATGTGGAAGACTAATAACCAGGAAAACTTTTTAGCATAATTGAGTTCATGAAAAGCAGGCCAGTATTTTCACTTGCGTTTAACTTGACTTGTAATTATTTACTATTAAGTTTTAATAATTTATTTGTATGTAGACAAAGTGAAATGAGCATCTTTTTTTTCCATTCCACACAACTTCTGTAGTTTTTCTTTAATAGTTTTTCTTTACTGCCTCACCGTTGTCTGCTTTTGTGCCAACCTTTGAACTTTTCCCTCAAAACAATCTTACTCTACCATCAGCTTGTGTTCATGTTTTAAGTTCTAAAATGACTTCATTAGATTTTTCTAGATTGGGGTTTTGAACTGCTGTCGCTTTTGAAACCACACTTTGTTTTTCTGTAGCACTTGTTAGTATTAAAGTGGAATTAGGTTTAATGTGCACACCCTACTACTGCTGTACTTTCGTGTACTACTGAAATTTATGTTTACAAACGGTAAATAGGGACCATCTGATACATGCGTATATATCAACTCATGATTAATTAAGCAAGTGCAAATATGTTTTTTTATCTGTGAATAGCTCCCATATTTAAGCTATTCCTATTTAACAGGAATCCTGGGTGTTTTGACTTCACAAATAGACAACACTTCAGATCATTTGTACAGGGGATGCCATTTAATGTTAAACAATTACATGTAATACTTATAATGCACCTTAAAAATAATATATTGTGTATTTGTTGTTGTTCTTCTTCTTTTATGAATGTATTTTTGTATTTGTGTTATTCTTTTTAAACACAAGACATTTTTTACTTCTGTTAAAAACAATGACTCCAGAACTGTGAGACCTTATTTGATGAAAAATAAAGAGGAAGAAATCAAAGACAAGATAAATCGTTTATTATCAGGTTTCTTTATGCTGATCTTTTACCACCAAGTGAGATACAGAGTGAAATTTGAGTACAGGTGAATATTCAAATGTCTAGAAGAGGAATGCCAGTTGATATCTGTGTAATTAATTGTGTTTTCAACACAGTCTGTATTTGACTGAGCAGGATACAAACTGAGATTTTATGCTGAATGTCAGTATTTCACATTAAAGCCAAATTTCTATTCATTCAATGACAGATCAAAGCTACAGCATTACAGTCTGATCTGTGGCAGTACCGTGATGCAAGAACTAGACTGGCAGTGCAAATCAAGACACTTCAGAAATGTATGTCCCAATAACAATTTTTTTCGAGTTAATAAACCCAGTACACAAGAAAAACCTTAAATATCTACAGCTAGAATCCAAAACATGCATGTCTGTACAGTTCAGCGTGTACACCCTTATTTTGACAAAATTGCAACTATACTGGCCAAACGACACCAGAGAGAGCCCAGAGATCCTTACAAATGCAACATCCACCATATGAACTACTAGTACCCAGAAATGTAGATGGTCAATTGAAGGAATTGGAGTTTTTAACAGTCGCATAATGCGTCCAACACATCTGGAAGCAGTTCAACACAAACAGGTGATGATGTTATCTTAAATGTTCAAGACACTTGTGAATTTCCACATTTGCCTTAACCCAAGACTGTTGTACCTTTCACTCAGCTGTTTCAAGTTCATTCCACTGGATCACTAGACTCACACCAAAGTCAAAGAACATGCAAAAAGGCAAAACCATCACAATTCATCTTTGGTGTTCTGAATTTCTAACAAGTGTAGCACCAAAAAAGCTACATTGTTCTGGTAGCCAAAGCAGTAAAAAGAGTTACATTCAGCTAACATTCTCTTTATTGATTTTCACCCTAGATACTCAACCAAAGCCTTGGTAGGACGAGCTTTTAAAGTATCTGGCAACATTCTGCGCCGATATTACTCTGACATCCTTACCACTCGCAAGACTTATAAATCTGCTATATCTCGGGCGTGAAAGTTACCAATATTTCAAATGTGTTTAAACTGCAGTAGTGTTAAGGTGAGGTCACCTTTACCGTTGTTCGGCTTTGTTTTTTTTTTTTTTGCAGGCGTAAACAAGGTCAAACCATTTCACCGCGCAGAATTCGCAGCGCAAATTAGTCCCGCGTGGTTTAAAAGCGTGAGCAAGCGACATTTTCGCCCGCACAATTTCCGAGAATGTGACCACACCTTTAAACTGGAACAACGTACATAACCTAGTACGTCTAGTTTGAAGACATTCAAGTGAGGCAGCCCTTCTAACGGTCGTGACTGGTCGGTTAATAAGCTAGCGTGTCTTCCCTAATGTTAGTGTGGTAAGGCATTGGGAAGGAAAGCACCATTGGCAAGGGCTTAGGTTGGGGGTAACAAAGGTGCACCTGAATTCACAGTGAAAAACAACAGCTACAGGAAAATCTGGAGCATCTCAAGTGAGGGAGAGGATGGTAAGGACTGAGCCGCTATTTAATCCGGTTTTGCTAACTTTGCCATTTCTAGATGGTGGCCTTCCAAATCAGGAGAAGTTACGGCTCTGTGGTACAAACACCAGACCCATGGCAAATTAGCAAAATGGGAAAGCAGCTGGGGACTCGTTAAGGCAACAGCAAAACTAGCGAGGGTGTAACGGGTCTCGAAAAAGTATCAAAGCTAAAGCTCAAACATGCTACAAACGATACAAACACTAAGCTAGGGCAGAAAAAAAAACTACTCCCCGTAATCCAAAAAGAGTGGGGGGCACAAACATTTATGTACATTTACTGCTACAAGTGTAAATAGAGATACACTGATACCACGGTTTGAGTACAAACTTGGAAACGGTAAGCGATATACAAGCACATTTACCCCTTAAAACCCCACTAAAGGCAATGGATCAGAATTAGCGATATGAAGTGTTACTAGACTGATTAAGTATTGCGCTAAACATGAAAACACAACTTCGGTTACTTCCACCCACGAGTTACTTCACGCTAATGTATCTACTCATTCTGATCACGCCGAATCAAACCATTCCTCAAAAGAAGGAATCGCAAACACTGACATCCAACTAACACGCACAAAAGCAGTCAACACGGCTTCTTCATCAACACACGCCAACACATCTTCACAGTTAAACCCATTTTAGTCATCGTTTAATTTTTTAAAGCAAATTCGAAGGAAGCAGCTGTCGGTTAGTTTTTGACTTCGGTTGTTCGTCATTTTTTTCCTCAAAAAGTCACTCTAGTAAAAAGTCCGCTAAGACACAAAACCTGCATATATGTGTAACAATCTTTTCACATTGCTCTGTGAAAGCAAGGCAAATATATACAGATCATGTTAAAACATCAACAACAACGAAAAAAACTTCACAAATCCTTCATCTTTTTTGTTTCAATTGCACATTCCACAGCAACTGATCTGTTAAGCCCGGCTTGCTGTGAGAGCGTAAGGAAAACAGTCTTGACCTTTAAAAACAGATTTCCATGATTATCCAATCAGCTGTTTTTCTTTTTGTAAACCTTGGATTAATCACTTGTATCACTGTTCATTAATATGCCTTTGTGCACAATAGGGAATGATGGGTTAAACGGACAAACAAAAATACTGTAGCGCAGGACTCTTTGTATGGGCCTCTGTAAAAAAGACTGAAGTGTGATTTCTTGGGTCTCAGCAGATCATGCGGAAATTATTAGACGTTTTCCATTTCATAGCAATATTATTGCAAACAGGCTTACTGCACTGCTGCATGTGAACGTTTTAAAAAAATGGTTAGACTATATTTCATGTTGATTTAAACAGTCACATTGGTACTTAAAAAAGGGCATTGTGGTGCAAATGCGCTGGGAAATACAGTGGCATTCAAATTTGGAGAACAACGATTTAGAACTGCGCCCTCTTTAGTTTGGATGATGCATTTCAGATTACACTGCGTTTTCCTCTGTCGGCGGCTCAGCATTGGGAGGCTGGAGTAGAGTTTGTTGAACTGGAGTAGGAAAGAAAATAATGCAATTATTAATCATTCTGTCAAGCATGTATATAAATATATGTGATATATTTATATACATATAAATAGGATGAATGTGAAATAGTGACAGAACAGTGTTCGAGTCGTCGTCTGACGACAACTCGAACAGGCTGCACATAAGATAATGACAACAGCAGTGCTTGCATGTGAAATTAGGTGCAATTAGTAGAAATGTGTACTGAGATGTGAATTTGCAGACGCTCCCTAAAGCAGCATAGGTGGATATCAAATCTAAAACGAACTTTACAGTGCTCTGTTAACACCGGTGTGTTTTCGCTTTAAAACAGCGTTTAGAATAAAAACGATCATCGTTTACACTGGCGTTAAACATTCCCCGGGGTTTTCAAACTAAAACAGGGTCTGCAGCGTTTTCAAAAGTGTCCATTTTTGAGGGTGGGAAATGCCGGGATAGGCGTGTAAAGTTATGCTTTTTAAAACGAAAACGCACCTACTGTAAGCAACAGTTTCTCGCTGAACGGAGCAGACGCAGAGAGAGGAGGGCAGCGGGAAAGATCAAGACACCACGGCCATGTGCTCGTTCTGCAGTCAGCTTCAGATACATAATATTTTCGTTTGCTACACGCAGGATACGCAAGAAGCACGTTCAACTCGGACACGCAGACGGTCGTGGTAATAAACAACGTTACCATTCGCGTGTCCATACTTAATGCGCATCTCGTGAAAAGCATTTTGGGGGCCCAAGGCAGTTGCCTACCTTTGCCTAATGGCTAAGTTCGCCCCTGCCCCCATGTCACTGCAAACCCGTGAATGCTTTGTTCATTTTCAGAAAACAATTTAATTTGTATGAGAACCGGAAGGCTTCTGACTGTCCCACTGGCTAGTAGTGTGTTATGAAGTGGAGGGGACATGGATGGTAGGTTCTATAGGGTCTTCATATACAGCAAAGGATAAACACAGAATGCAACAATGGCATCAGGTAAGTGGTATAATAGAAGAATAGAGGTAAATATAATGTCTGGAAATAATCTTTGATACTTTGTCTTGCAGTTTAACGGGATCACTGGAGGTTAATGACACGGAGAAGACACATAGACGAGGGGTTGCAACCACACAGGTAAGTGGTATAATAGCAGAATAGAGGGAAATACATTATCCGGAAATAATCTTTGATGTTTTGTCTTGCAGTTTAACAGGATTACTGGAGGTTACTGACACGGAGAAGACACATAGACGAGGGGTTGCAACCAAACACCACAGATGCAGGAGATGCAAGGAGGGAATCCAAGGAGTCTGGAGAACACACAGAATATCACGGAGGGGTAGACACAAGGTAAGTTTAAGGTGAGTATTACTGAGATAAGCCTTGACAAAATATAGTCCACTTCATTCAAGAACGAGCTTGGACAGTGACTGAAGTGTGGTGTGTGGTTTTATGTGGTGATTAATTGGCATCATGATCTCTGACAGGTGGCGGTGATCAGAATCCAGGGGAGAGTGAGCGTTGTGATTGGGTGATGGGAAAGCCTGGCTTTTCTGTAACATTAAACCCCTTCTCCAGGGCCCCCTCCAGAGCCCCCTCCTAAGGCTGGGCCCCTTCGACGCCATGGTGGTCTTCCTCTGCCTCAGGATGCTGGTCGATTGGGATTGGGATCATATGAAACTCACGCAACAGGGTTGGGTCCAGGACATCCTCCCTAGGCACCCATGATCTCTCCTCTGGTCCGAAGCACTCCCAATCTACAAGGTTTCCAGTTTACCACCACAACGCTGGGAGTCAAGAAACTCATGGACTTTGTAGATGGAACCCTCCTCAATGATTAATGGAGGAGGGGGTACTTCCACTTGGCCAGGCTCTGTGGGAGGGTTATGGTAAGGTTTTAGGAGTGGGACATGAAATCTGGGATGTATCTTATACTGTGGAGGAAGTTGGAGGCGGAAAGTGACAGGATTTATCTGCTTTGCGATGTTGAAGGGACCAACAAACCTGGGACTCTTACTGGACAGGCGCAGGCGAATATCCCGTGTAGATAGCCAGACTTTCTGACTGACTTGATAGGAGGGACTTTTCAGATCTGCGAAGGTCAGCTGTGGTCTTCTGCCTGCGGGGCAGGGACTGCAGGGGTGTCCGATGGCTCTCGAGACCACAGGAATAGCGGGGACTGGAAACCGAGTACGCACTGGAATGTTGTTAGTCCAGTGGGTGACTGACGAAGTGAATTCTTGGCGTACTCGCTCCCAGCTCAGGAACTGGTTCCAGGTGTCTTGGTGGCCATGGCAGAAGGTAAAGAGGAACCGCCACACCTCTTGGATTTTTTGTTCAGCCTGTCCATTGTTTTGGGGATAGTACTGTAAGAATTAGGGGTTATTTTCGTACATTTCATTTATTAATTAATTTATTTTAATTAGCTCTTTGTTTTATCTAGGTAAATGAATCTCAAAGTTTCAAGTCGATATGATTATCCTGATTCGAAATAAAGAATACACTCTATTGACCCATCCATCCAGGGTTTAGCACAATTTAGTGTATTTTAGCCATTTTGCCTTAATTCGTGGCCATCGAACTAATACAAAACTCTAGTATTTTCTTCCTATATGAGAGCAGGGTAGCTTTAAGATCTGGGCAATATTTGACTTTACACAATACACAAGACAACGATTCTTAATAATGAAACACAATTTACTGTGTAACTATTCTACTATAACAAGTGTCGTGCATCAGAGTAAATCAGACACGTAAGATTCGATCAGAAAGTTGAAACATGAAGAGCCGAATTCCTCTACAGTGCAGGATGTCATAAATCAGCGCAGGATGCCTTGTGTTGTAACTAAGGCAACAGACATTATCACAGAATTGCTTGTACATCGACACAAAAGAATAAAAATATTGAGAATCCCAACTCAGGAAGGAGATTGTCAATATTGTACAGATAACCAAGATTATGGTCGAAGATCATTATCACTACATGGGTAAAATAACTAAAGATTTTGTTGGACAGACCTTCCCCCCCAACTCAACTAGGACCAACCAAAATTCCTCCAGAGACCTTTAACCCCTGGGTTTCACAAAACCACGTTCACCCTACAGAAAACTTAACTCACGTTGCACAAAACTGCATTTTCATGCTTATTCAGGCCTGAAAATACACTAAACCGGACTTGAATCACTGATATGCATAACTGCATATTATATGTATCCCACACA
>JAUMHQ010000059.1:8075178-8086413 GCA_032361165.1 Enteromius paludinosus
CAAACATGTAGTTGTTTTTTTTCATTAACCGTGACATCCATAATATATATATATATATATATATATATTAAATAAAAAAAAAACTTTTCTTTTATTGAACATAAATTGTAGATGATAAATGTGCTGACGAATGGCATCCGTAACCAAAGACGTTTTTGCACCACACTACATCCCCAGTGTCAGTCACAGACATCAATTGTTTCGAAAAATAAACAGAACACATGGCTTTTTTATAAAATTGGGAATAAAAATGTAATTCATCACTGACAAGATGGAGAAGCACTTATCAGGATGCTGGATTTTCGAAAGTATGTGAAATATTTAAAGTTCCTGGCATAGAATCGTTAAAATACATTTGAGTTTTAAATACCAGTCTGTTACTGTGGCAACGTTTCCGCAGAACACAAGAAACTGTTATTGGTTGTTTGACGTGTTGTTTAAATGGCCTCTTGGCCAGTGAAACCTGATATTATTTAACAATACAAAGCTGGTTAAAAATCCATAAATTTACCTTTAAAATTTCACCAAACAATGTTACATGACGACATTTTACTCATAAATTCAACATGGTCAATACCTTGTGGCTCCTGTGCAACTACAGCATCTGGGGCGTCTGCTTTCACCATATCTGCATTCAGACTCTCTGTAGAAAGATAAAGCATGTGATAAATAAAAGGCATGGAAGAATACAAACAGTGTGGAGCAATGCATTTGTCTTTACGCTGTATGCTGAAGCACAACTTCTTCTTCTGGTAGGAGATGTAGCTGCTCACTGCACCAACCAGAGCCATAGCAACAGCGCTGACAATACCAGCGATAGTTCCAGTCTCAGCCATGGTGTCTATGAATGAACACAATGGCCAAAATGAAAAGATTTAATTGTACCAAATTAGCAAACGCTATACAAAATGTTATTTAACGTGATCATACTGTAGTTGTCATCAGCAGGGTCCAAATCACCGCCACTGGTTTTGTCACTGCTTCCGCCACTACTTCCACCTTTTCCACCTGTAAAGATATGAACATTTCAAATGCCACTCCTACTGTTATTTGACATGTCTCACAATGTGAGTTTAACATGTTGTCACCTTTGCCTTTGTCAGGTTTGTAAGAGTTATCACTGCCCACATCCACAAGGTCATCGTCTGAGAATTGACTACCTGAGAATTTAAAAAAAAGACCATTACCTGGGGACAACATGAAACATATTTATGCATCGCTCAGTCTTGGGTTTACTAATGCTATCAGCATTCAATCACAGACCCACAGTGATCAAAACAAAGCCCAGCACTTCAACACCGCAGAAAACAGAAAGCTGAGCTGCAAACAAGGGCTGGGCCAGAAAAAAAAATCTACATTTTTTTTTAATTTAATATTCATTTCCAAAATAAATGTAACTTTTCTGTGCTTATTTCTGCAAATAATATAATGCACTATACTACTGGTTTTAATTAAAGTAAATCCTATTTTTATCAGTATTCTCCACTACATGGTGCTATTTGTTTACCTTGAATATCTCTTTCCACTTTTCTACAAGTTATAGCATATCTAATAAAAAGCTTGTCATTCAAAATGTATCCCTGAAATCTGTATCAATACCCAGCCCTACTGCTGCATACAGTGGAAGCAATGAAAGTAGCAATCTGACTGATTAAACCAAACTCCATGCAAAGTCAAGATGCAAGAGACCAGGAGCCATGGTGATCATACGGTTAATGCCTCAGTTCTAAAAAGCTGTGAACCTAAAATCAGACAGCGATTAGATCGGTTTAAATTTGTGGTTACAAAAGGTAATTTTTTCAGCCAAGAAAAGAGGAAGAGGAGGCGGTAGAAGGGGTTTCCCACGTGGTTACTCTTATTTCTTACCACCGGTTCCACCTCCGCTATTGGGTTTGCTGTCATCACGGCCCCCTCCTCCGAGATCTTTATCTGGCAGGGACAGGAGATGCCATCAAGCCTGGCTAGCTTGGGTTAATCCATGACTAGCAACATAGTAGTCTAAGTTTCCCAGTGATAGACTGTAAGGGTGATATTACTGGCTTTATTGTGTGATTCCTTTGAGACCCTTCATCTTTGTGCTTTCATATCTCTTTTTGGAGAAACAATGTCTTCTCACTATTTCCTTTTTTCTTCAGAATGTAAAAACAAAGTCTGCTGCGCTGAAGCATTTTATTTTGGCCTAAACCATTCATCAGAAGAGTTCACTTTAGCAGACTAGTTTTATCCGGACATGGATTCTGCTTTGCAGAAGGTTACATTATTCCTGTTACAGATGTCTGACTGGACCACTGAATTGCAAACAAAATTAAATATAGAGAAAGGTAAAAGCAGGTATGCAGAAAAATACCTACCGCCTTTTCCAGAGTCTTTGCCCTTTCCTCTGATGTCATTGTCGGGATCCAGGGCATCTGCAAGATCGAAGCCCTCAACACCTATTAACCCAAAGAATGACTTACTACGTAACGGATGAAATATGCACAGTCCAGTTGTATTTTTTAATATGGCTAAGTGACAACGAAAAATACATGCTTTCTGTGTAATATGAGATGTAAATAAAAAAAAAGCTTTTAAAAGCTTAACATTTTGCACGATGAAGATAGAACCCACAAAATGACAACATGAAAATGAAGACAACTGTAAAGAATGTGATCATATTGAGGTGTAAGACACACTGGATAAGTTGATAGGAGGAGTTGACTTGCCATCCGCTAGAAAATCTGTGCTTGTGGCCATGACTTATTTTAGCTGCAATAATTCTATTGTAATTTACATCACGTGAGTATAACTTATAGCATGTTTCTATTTGCTGTGAATTGTATAAAAAGTATGCATTGTATTATTACATTTATTTTTTGTCTAATTATGGAAGAACATTCAGAGCATTACATGTAAAATGAAGCTAAACGATCCATGGATGCATTTATTATTAGACTCAGTCAAAAGTGAACACTGTTCATATACCTAAACATTTTGGCCTTTCATCCCATTTTAAAGCCTGCTTTGAATACACATATCTACATGACAAAAACACAGATACAAACACGATGAGCGGTTCTACAGGGAAACTGACAGCACGGTACAAACCAGACTGGGCTTTCCGAGGGGGAACGGCAGTTTGGAGAGGATTAGGGGGTGTTCGGGGCAACATGCCTGGCCGAATGGTGGCGTCAAACAAATCAGTGAATGTCTCTTCTGTTAGTGGAGGTCAGTTAATATGTTAGTATAGTAAAGCATTTGACATACAGAGGATGCTGGGTATTCAAACCTATGAGGAAGTCTGATTAGTAAGCACTAAAATACAGGATATTAATAAGTATTCATGAGATTTTTCTTTTACTTCATACATTATTCAACGTTCAAAATAGGCTACTCCCCAAACTACACTGCACCATGTACAGTGTTTTTCGACCTAGATAAATAAATGAGTTCTAAGCGCTTTCTATCAGGGTAAAAGCCCGCTGAGTCATCATCACACAAGACACAAAAACATGTTTTAGCACTTAAGGATGTTAACAGCTCCAGCTGTTACTGAAGAAGGTTAGTAGGGATATATGTTTCATGTTCATCTCAAGCAGAACAAGCATTTGAGATACATTAAGTGCTTCTCACCTGTTTGTTTGGGCTTGGTTTTGGCTGGTTCCTTGACTGTGGGCTTAACTGGTTTAAGACTGGGTTTCACTGACGAACAAATGAACATCATTTTATTAAATTATTATTATAATGTCATATAAGGTGATAAATGATTGCATCATCTAATTTTGAAAGGCTCATTTAACAGCATTTGCACTGCTATTAATTATAACAAATAATGATTCCCCTCACCTGCTCCCCCTGCACCACCTGCTGGGTCCACTTTAGGTGGTGGGGTAGCTGGAGTGTAATAAAAAAAATGCATTAATATACAAAATAAAATCCATCAGACACTATACTAAAATATTATTGTATACAGTGTAGCAGACTAAAATTGCTACACTAAAAACCTGTTAAGTGCTTACTGGTCACTTTAAGGCCCAAAATGAAAATGTTGTCATTAATCACTGTTGTTCCAAACTCATAAAAGCTTTGTTCGTCGATGAGAACAGGAAGGCTTTTAACTGTCAATCATTTCACTGCCAAGTAACAAACTCTGTCAAGGCCCAGAAAAGCATGAAAGACTTCGTCAAAACAGAATTTTATTAAGCAATGAGAATCCTTTTTGTATGCAAAGAAAATAAAAATAATGACCTTATTCAACAATTAGTCTCTCTGCATTACCATAGCAAAATTTTAGAGTATCCTGCTGGACATAAACTGTGCATGCTGTTCTGTGTCAGCCGCTCCACAATTTGATTTGAACTTGTTGCGCAGTTTGCAGTGGATACTCTCCGAAATGGTGCTATGGCGATACGGAGTGACACAGAGGAGACTAATTGTTGAATAAAGTGGTTATTTTTATTTTCTTTGTGTACTAAAAGTATTCTCGTTGCTTCATGAAATTCAGTTTGAACCAGTGATGGCAGATGGACTGTTTTGACGATGTCTTTTATATTTTTCTGGGACTTCAGTCAATGGGACAATCAAAAGCCTCCCTGTTCTCATCCGAAACATCTTAAATTGTGTTCCGAGGACAAACAAAGCTTTTACGGGTTTGGAACGACACAGGGGTAAGTGATTAATGGCAAAATTTTCATTTTCGGGTGGAGTGAGCCTTTTACTTGCTACTGTGAAAAACTGAAATAAATCTAACCTTAAAATACTTTTAAACATACAGTGAAGGGGGAAACAGTGAACATTGTTTTTTTTCTAAATTACAGTTTTAAAATAAAATACTGTTTACATTTCACTGTATTTTTACAGAATCCTTCTGCCAACCAAAGCTTTTGTTGTACAGTGTACAGTATTATAAATCCCTATTCTGTTGTAATCATTGTAATTATCATACTCACTTGTTTCTTCACTGAATGCATCTTCCAAGCTCAGATCCTGACTTATTCCTGTAAAACACACAAAATGTGCATGTATTTTGTACTTGTATTTATTATGTAAATCATGCCTAATCAAAATCATTTCAAAATGGTTAGTGTCCTTGATTCTGACTGGTCAACAGTTGCGATATAAACAATAAACAATCAATATTTCATCAGAACCATTCCATTTATTATGTCTTTCAGCTAAATTAAAGGCTTATTATTTATGTAATTAATAGTAAAAGACCCTTGTTGGTGTTTGAGGCCACTCCCTTTCTCGTGTCAAAGAAAGCTTTCTCATGGGAGATACGTTGGTGTGTGTGTGTGATGCATCTTGTACCTTATTGCTTACATATAAATGCATGATTTTGTTCAGGCAGATCATGCAACGCCTGTAATATTGTAATTTGACTGCAATACTGGCAATAAGCTTTACCATAATAAAAATCTCAGATGATGCATGAATGCTAATGCTAAAACTGGATCAGATGCCCAGCTTTACTAAAGACTCTTTAATAATACAAATTCCACAATAGTGCCGCTGCATTCCTGGATTTTAACAAAGACAAGAAAATGACAGCTTACAAATGCATTCTTCAAGCATAAAGGGACAAAGAATCTTTTGTGTTCATCTACTACACAACAAAGACGTTTCTGCAAAGATTCTTTCTCCATGTGTCATTTTTGGTAGCGCATTTCTAAATGCTTTCTTCTGTAACAAGCCAGACTCAACTCTCTGTGTATTATGCAATGGATGTCTGCCATATATTTTTAGCACTGGGTCACAGATAATGTGGTGCAACACTCCACTGGGGTCAGTCTTAAACTTCTATAGCTTCTTCTCAATGTCTCTCTTAACCTGTCAAACCCAGTGTCTTTTTCTAAATTCCTCTTTCTGCCTTTTTTCCCTTATATAGATGTTTTAGCGTACATTAGGTTTAGCTAAAAGCTAAAAGCAAAAGCTACCCCTCAGACAGTGCTGCCAAAGCCAGCTCAGCATTGGCACACGGTTGTCTGATCAATATGTCATGTGACAGCAGTTAATCTGATGTTTTTGCCAGTCACAATAGATACCTATGGGCTTAAATAAAGTACATTAGTATGTTTTAATTTTGGGTTTCATTGGTTATTCAGATATTGATAAATTACTGACAAATATATTTTTTAATTAAAATAAAAACAAGTCAAAACATGAACCTAACACCTAAAACTGTGGTAAAACTATATGCTCATAAATAATGAATGAGTTCAGGTAAGGGAGTGTAAACATGTATCTAATTACATATACATCAGCGGGGTGTGGCTAACAGGACAAAGGGGAGGGGCCGTTTACCTCTTCTAGAACAGCAGATGCTGGCTTGCTCTCCTTATTCATTTCAATAGTGGGTTAGGTAAGGGGATTTTCATACAAGGCATCCGTGCTTTTAAACAGTATTCAAACTAGTCTTTTTCAGAAAAGTATGTTATTGTTTTTCATACGCCTTTCATATGTTTTTGCTCATGCAATCATTGACGTTGAACTTGTGTGTGCCTCACACCAACAGAGGGGGGACCGTAACCCCCTGTCATAAAATGATGGTATCTTCCTATGTTCCGCAGTCTCCAAAAAATTCCAAACTCCTATGCTGTACCTGGGCGCATTGTGGCTCCTTATGCGCATGCGCTCTGACTCCCAACAGAAGCTACCTGTACCGTGCTAGGATGAGGAGACTGTGTGGACATAATACTGTTCTGTGAATATATTTAATTTCAAGCCGTACTCATCAGTATTGTTTGGTTTTTCTTTCAAGCCCAGATATAAAATATAATCAATCCCGTTAGGTAACGTAAGTTAAGCATTTTATTTTCTGTTAAATGAGGGCTAAAAACATAATGAATTGGTAAAATATTACAAGTACGCATAATATAATTTGAATATGAAATACCTGACGATGAACTAAGCGAAACATTATCAAAAATATAATTACATGTGAAACGCATTCTTCAAAAAAAGATCCAAATTTATTCGTGGCAACATCTTTAATAATGCTTAAATACATCTTTCCGCAAGGGGAAACAAAATAACACGCAAGAGATTTAATATTCAGTAGGCAAGAACAGTAATATTCTTCGCATACTTGTTAATATGCTTAACGGACAGATTTAAACTCAATTTAATTCTGCGTATTTAACTGGATGAACATCATTTGTTGAGCCTCGGCGTGTCCTGCACAGCGCCGTAGCAATGGCTCGACCAGACAGATGATCCAGACCCAGACAGATGTTAAAACGCAACTCAAACACGGTGATTTATGTGATTTCTGCACCCAGTGTTCTTTATAAAAATGGTGCTACATTAAAGTCAATGTCTAAAGGCTTTAAATCAATGCTTGCCTACGGTGCCGACAAAAATGATGAAGTAGGCATGGCACCGGGTTCAACAAAGAGGGGCGCAGCGCTTACCTTTCACCACCAGCAGAGAAAAGACCGCTAGAAGCGTCCATGTCGAGAGATTTTTCCCCATGTTGAAAGTCCGAGATGGCACCGGGATTACAGATATATTAAATATTGGCAGTAGATGATGTATACTTGACTCTTTGCCCTTGGGGCCCGAGGTTAATTTTAAGAGTCGTAGCGCCTTCACTTAGATCAGAAAAGCTTGCGCGAGCGTCTGCAGTGCGAATGAGAGCGAGCACGCGATTCACAGCCGCGTGTTAGATCACGTTTCCACACCGGCTTTAGGGCGGATCCTTGAGCTCAGCTCTGCTTTTCACTCAGAGAGCACACTGTTTTTACAAATAAACGAACCTACCGATTACTCTTGCTTTGGTTACAAATAAATGCTGGCTATGTTAACATACTAGTGAACTTTGTGACCAGCTGAATGTAGAATAGGGGGCGATAAGAAAGTGTTTACAGTTAGTGAAGGACTGCTGGAGGAGATAAGATGACCTCTCTCGTGCATTTGGCTATTCACTTGGAATGACTGAATTAGGATAATTGTGCATCTCTGAATAATTAAGTGACCTGCACAATTGACTTCAGTTAATAATTTATATGTTGAGTTAACACTTGGATCTCTGTTTTATGGCCTACATCACTTTATGTGCCCGCAGTAATTATTAGGTATTTATAAAACGTTTTAGGCATTAAGAAATTAAATTCACTTTTGAGGAAAACAAAATAGTTTTAAAGCAACACAACAGCTGCTGTGAAATGCAGAATAAAGTTTAAAACCACTGGTACATGGGCAAATAAAGGATAGTTAAAAACCTATGAAGCGTATGACCTTTAAATCAGGCTATATTATTTTAAATACAGACATTCGTTTCTATGGTATGGCATTTATCTATTTTGCTGTTATTAAGCACTTAGTTTGTGTAGTTGTTATATTTTGGATTGTTGTTGCAAAAAAAAAAAAACACTACAGGGGTGTGCTTTTGGGTGATTTGTGGGTTTGACTCTTGGTTGGTCAGCTGTTTTTCAAAGAGCTTTTTTTGATCCACTTTTATAAAGGAAGGCATAAACATCCACTGTATAAACATATACTGTTACGTTTTGCTTTTCTTTTTTACTTTTGAAACCAAAGATTATATCAAGTGTGCTCTGATACTGAAAGTAGGCACTTGCATCTGTGCTTTACTGTGCAGTAAGTCGATGAGTTTCTGATCCGCAGTGACTCATCCATTCTGTTCACTGTGGTCTGCTCACATAAAATATATCCTATTACAAATGGGTGCATGATCTACAATGTGAGATTTTATATATATTTTCATGCTTTATTCTAAATGGGAAGATATGGTGACCCATACTTTGAATTTGTGCATTTAACCCATCCAAGTGCAAACACACAGCGGTGAACAAACACACACTGTGAACATACACTCAGAGAAGTGTATAACATAAAATACATAATAAATGCAGTGTGCTGCGAATAAAATATTGTATTTCATATTTACAGTATAACTACAGTAACTAGCCTATAATTGTTATAATTTAACTATAATATAAACCCTTAAATTACAATAGTATAACCCCTTGGGATATATGAAAAAAAAAAAAAACTTTTTTAAAACTTTTTTTGCCAACAAGTGGTCAGTGAGACTACAAGGGTTGTCAAGGATATTAAACATCATCACCTTGTCTGTCACTGTAATTTTTTTAAATAAAGAACTGTTGGAAGCTTAGTAATTGTAAAACAGAAGTCACACAATTTTCACTTTGATGTGGCACCTTCAGCAAACCAGTTGTTACCAAACAGGAACCATATGTGCTGTTATTCTTCTGCAGGTTTTGCATTGTTTGTAATGCACAGTATACATTGCACAGTATTGATCAGTTCCAGATTAAAGATTACCAAACAGTGACTAAACGGTGGTCCTACGTCATAATATGAGAGACAGCCATTGTCATGGTTCTTCCACCAAAAATAGCATTTGGTAATGTTCTAACAACGTCATAAATTTAGTATGACCATCTCCAACAATGCTACAGACAAGCCAATAAAAATGCAGCATGAAAGGATATAAGGACATACTGATCAATATGACATGCATCTGTGATAACATATAAATGCCATGTAGGCTTAAAGGAATAGTTCACTCAAAAATGTAAATTCTGTCATAATTTACTCATCCTCAAGTAGATCCACACCTGTATGAATTTCTTTGTTCTGCCGAACAAAAAAAGAAAAGACCAGGCTGTTTTGGTGACCTAGTCAATGCACCCGCTTCGGATGTTATCACTCGATTGAATGGGCCGTTATCAGTCATCATCAGCCCATCCATAGGACTACTGGGCATGCGCACGTCAATCGAACAAATATTTTTTTCTAACATTTTACGTCAATAATACTGTTTGTTATCATGGTAAAGGGTAGGTGTTAGGGTTGGGGTACGTGTAGACGTTAAATAAACACAATCGAATCGCTAGAATAATTTATTTAATTTCAACTTTTACCAGTAGGTGCAGCAGGCCCCTACTGACCCATATGAATGGGCTGATAACGAATCGAATGGGCCCATTCAAATCGCCCGATAACATCCGAATCGCCTAATCCAAAAGAGCCTGGTTACAAACATATTTTCCTTTGTGTATAAATACATGTGAAACTGGTCATCCAGTGCAGGTATAAGCTGCATGATATCTAGCTAGACCTATTCTGAAGACACCTCACCCAACGACTTATTAAACTTACATATATCCCTTCCCCTTCCCTTTGGGAAATACAAAAAATACTTTTTAAAATGTATTTAATGTGAAGTTTTTGTTGTATATTAAGTAAGGGATAATGGACAGGCAGCCGGTAGTTATCGCAGAAATACGCCCCGACAGTGTGATCAGGGCCCTGTTGCATAAAACGTCTTTAGACAGCCCGGTCGCACAAGTTTTTTTCGTGGTGCGGGAACGATTCTTACTCGACTTTCGTGAATCCACCACGAATTGACGCATCCAATGGAATCAGAGTTTTTCGTTCGTGCTGGAGTTACGAAAATTACAAAATATTCGTGACCCTGACACGAATCAATAGATTTTATGCGTATTTCGTGATATTGTCACGACCTGCCGTGCTAGTCTTACAAGTAAGTCGTCTAATTTTTTTCTTTAAGACTGGTCTTAACTTTGTAAGCCAGTTGCATAAAATCTTTGACTGGTCTAATTTAACACTAAAAAGTAAGACTGATTACCCCATGGCTAACTTTTCCTTACAATCTATGTTGCCGTGGAAACCAACTGTCAACTGTGCCAGATTCAGAAAAGTGGCCAGACTTTAGTTTGTTTGTCTTGTGCCGTGGCAAATTTTAATCTTTGGTTTTATGAACGTGCAATAAGAAGAGAAATTGTTTTCAAATCCAAATTTATTGTTTAAATTGTAGTCGCTAAATTTTTTCATTAAAAACTATTTGGCAGCATTATATTCCTCCAATATGCAAATATCTTCTGCAAAGGAAAACTGCGACGAGCGACCACTGTTGGCCATTTTGTTTAAGCTGTTCAGCGTCTTACTTTTCCATACAATGCAGTGCGAATAGGACTGTCTCACTAAAGACAACCATAGACTTATTTTATGCAACAGTCTTTCCACACTGACTTAAGTTAGTCAGGCTAATTCTTAGACGCAGTCTTAAGACAATGGCTATGTTTATGCAACCGGCCCCAGGACCTGACGCGAAGCGGAGGGTCTTGTATCACGCTGAAGGGGCTTATTTCGCGATAACTACCGGCTACCTGTCCATTATCCCGCTTATTACACGGCTACTTGCCACATAAGGAAAAAAAACTGGACATGAATATGAATTTAAAACATTTT
>JAUMHQ010000059.1:8094377-8105066 GCA_032361165.1 Enteromius paludinosus
GATTTTAAACATACAAGTAGTACCGGCTATGCGTTATTACTTTGGAGCGGTTATTATTCGAAAAGAACGAACCTGCACATGTCTCAACTGACCAATCAGAATCAAGCATTCCAGAGAGCCGTGTAATGAGTATATATATATTTAAAGAAATTCATTTATATAGCTTTCATTTTGTATTTTGTAAACAAACATTTGCAGAACACATCACCTGATGTTGTAAATAATGTGACAACTTTTTAATTGAGTAGCAAATTTAAAATGCTTTACAAAACGAGCCTGTAACTAATAGCAGACATAAGGAATACAAGAATGGTTCTTGTTTATTTCAAACACTAGTTTACTGGGTTTTTACATGATTCTTTGATTCATTTGCGTGGGTTTAAAAAGTCCTCAAAAACATTTTCACATCCAAAATGACCCACACAGCCTAATCCGTTTTTGTGTAAAGAAATCCATTTATTCACATTCATTTATTTCTTGCTTGACAAACTACTTTCTCTGCTTTCTGTGGGTTGCAAACCCTAAGCAAATTATTTCAAATCTTAATTATGAAAGCCCTGGTTTGTAGTGCACACAATTTTACCATTTGCTGCATGTTATTATTGTTGTCATTAATTCCCTCACACTGCCTAATGAACCGGAAGTCTTGCACATTCACTGTTGTTAGCCTACTTGTTTCTTGAAACGCTCACACAAAATACTCTCCAACATGCAAGTGTGAATTTGAATTTCCTTTCGCGGCATACTGCATTTATAATGAGTGCAACTGCACCAAGCACATCACACTAGTACACACATCAGTATTTTAACTTTAATCAAGAAATACCATGACTTCCACACCTTATTCCAGAAAAGTGGACTTGATGAATAGTACAACATAATAAAATACAATAAATAAATAAATACAAATTAGTATTTTGTATATCAAATACATATTTTAATGTATCTGAAATACTGTTGTTCCCTGCATAGTGTAAAACACTATATAAAAAGGCTTTTTTGGGGTCCTGATTTGAATGGTACAACACTGAAGAAATCTGTCATAATAATGTAGTATATCATAAAACAAAACTGGACTTTTACTATCTGCTACAACCTATAAAATATCAAAGCAAAGAAAGTACCTTGGTATATCATAACAGCACAAGCTTCTCCCTTGTGCATCTGCAAATGCTTTGCCGTTGCAGTCAGTTTTATGTGGTGGTAAATATAATTTCAAGCACCCCACTGGAAATGTCTCACAGCATACATATTGAAAGCATACAAAACATTAAACCATCTTTATCCATCTGTCGGGGTTTGCAGTGTTAAGACATCTGTAAAATGTGTGACCCTCATAGTGCTATACAGATTATTACTAGCCATAACTACCAGTGTTTACTAACTTTTTCTCTCAGTTATGATTAATGATATAATTCATAATAAGTGTATGACCAATCAAGTACGACTTGAAATCATATTTGAGAATTGTTTTTAATTATATCTTATGATTGTGACAAGGTCTTTACCAGTCTTTTGACTATAATCTATCCTTTTTATGTTGTTGGTACAATAGATGTTAAAGCAAAGGACCACTGAAAAAAGCAAATACAATTTCCTTGCATCCTCTAAATCCACCCTGCTGAAAACAGGTTTAGAACATGGGACGCTGGTTTAAGCTGACACTTTGCTGGCAAATGACCAGCATAAACCATCAAAGAAACATCTTAAACCAGCATAAACCAGCAAAGGATCAGCTTAAACCAGCATCCCAGCTTCAAAACCTACCTAACCAGCATATTCTGTTTTTTTTTTCAGCAGGGCATGGTGACAAATTGTCACATATTTTCATAATATTGGCATGAAGCTGAACATGAAAAGGTCCAAGAACTGAAGCCCAGAGTTTTTCTGTCTAAGCATCCTCAAAAGTAAAGAGGCTGGGCGTACGAAAAGCCACACCAGGACCAATCTGCAAGAAGAGTCGCTAGATGTGCATGTAGCGCTGCCCAATGGCGAGGAATGGAGGTTGTTTTGAATCGGCGAGACTGCCTAGCCAATCAGGCCGGTCTCGTGTTGAGCTAGCGCGAGGCTCAGCGCATGGGGTTTAAAGAGGAGAGAGAAGGGAAGACAGTGGCGAGATTTCAATCAACTCAACAACACAGGTACGGAAACCCGTCTAATATTTAACATAACACGTTCCAATCATTTGTAGCTAAAATATTTCATTTTATACGCATTTATATAAATATTTTGCTTATTAACTGTGAAACTAACATTTATTCCCCTAAAACAGAATTAATGTGTTTTTTATGTATATAAATGTCTTCATATGTGAAGATCAAGAATGATTTATGCATATTTGCATTTTGTTTGACAGTCTTTGCGTTTTGCCTATTTCTAATAAATCACAGAAATGTGAATAAAACTATCTTTTATAGAGGTCAAATGCAATTTTCAGATTTTCTGTTATCAGCACTTAACCTGGTTTTGTTTTCTTTAACTGAAATATTAAAAGTTATTAAACTGATATCTTTTCGCGGACTGTATTCTTGACGCGCATCGCCGCTGAATATGGCTCGCTATGTCCTGTCTATGAACCACCCAGCCTTCTTCTATACAGACCGATTTCGATGGCATCTTCACGTCATGGATATTTTTGTCTCCGAAATCATTCGCTTACGCAATTATTCTTTGCTCTCTATCTTATTATCTGAAACTTGTGCCTGTATAGGCGCTGGAAACATGTTATCGTATTTTTCCTTTTTCAACTTAAACAAGCGCGCTTGCCGTGTATTAAAATGGCTGGCGAATGAGACCATTGACGAACAGCTATTCCTTCACGCAGCAAGGACGGGGAAATTACATATATAAAACATGCATTTTATATGCAAAACTGCCCGTTCCTTTCGTTTTCGCCATAGGGTGTCTATCTCTAACACTTTGGATTAAAATAAAGACACTGCATTGCGATTTATCATCTTTTTCAGCTTGACAGTCGCGCTGGATGCACTCGCATAGGCAATGGCTGGCTGTAGTCTTTGTTAAGGCAGCACTGCGCCAAGCGACAGCTAGGGCTCAACTTAGAAAAACAGTTAAATACGCCAAAATACGATCCGACAGCCTTTTACAATCATTTTAAACTGAAAGTACAACATTCGTTTTAGTTGATAAATATGTTTTTCTATTCATTAGAGCCCTTGGGTGGCTATAATCATCTTTTAAACCCGAGGGGGTGTGTATTGCTTTGTTGCACGGTCAACCCATCTGTTTGCTCGCGCTGCAAAGAAGCCATTTTAATGAATGAAGAACAGCAGCGCAAGGCAGAGCTTATACCAGTTACTATATATAACAGCCTCTATGTGCTTGTAAACAGGCAGAACGCTGTAATGCGTGCTTTTCAACCAAGGACAGCAATTAAGTACAAAATAAAACATTAATAAGGTGAAAAAGATTTACAAAAATAAAGGGCAGTTTCTGTCACGAAGATGCGTTCATGTGAAGG
Source organism: Enteromius paludinosus (assembly GCA_032361165.1). Lineage (NCBI taxonomy): Eukaryota > Metazoa > Chordata > Actinopteri > Cypriniformes > Cyprinidae > Enteromius > Enteromius paludinosus. The sequence goes on from JAUMHQ010000059.1 coordinate 8,097,859, forward strand.
ATGTTTTGAATAATTTTATCTGATGGCCTTTTTGGTTTTAGTGGTCCCTTTTTTACAGGCTGCCACCACTGTGTTTACATGAGTGGCCATGTGAGCTGCTATATAACCTATAAGACTGTGTTTGTCTGTACAATACAGTAGTCCAAACTTTTTAACAAAGGTGTGCTGTTAGTTGCCATTGCAAAGTAGCTGCAAAGAATAGAGCAGGGGCACATTATATTTCCCCAAAAAAGGCTGTGAACACCAATCAGTCTCATTAATAATCAGTTCACATCCCCCATGCAAGAAGGACGGGTCTGGAATTCCCTTTGTGTATCGTCTAGTCTAATAAGCCCTGCACCCCACTGATGTAAGAAACATTGTACTATGTAAAATACATAAGTACATTGAGTCATTTTGTGTTTTAATATATTTTTAAAAGCCACACCTGAAAAAAGGCAATAATATTATTTTCTGTTGATTTATGCTCTTCATTTCATATTGTTTTAGATATAAATACAGCACAAGAGAAGATTTTGGTGGACATAGGCCCCTCTCGTCTCAGAAAAATGGCAAAAGGAGACCCCAGGAAGCCCAAGGGCAAGATGTCTGCTTATGCCTACTTCGTTCAGACATGCAGAGAGGAGCACAAGAAGAAGACCCCCGAGATTCCAGTCAGCTTTTCGGAATTCTCCAAAAGATGCTCTGCAAGATGGAAGGTTAGATTTGAAATGAAATTCTTGAATACTATTGGACACAAATGATGTACATAAAGCAATACAGAAGTATTCTCGGTGGTAAATTCTTTTGATTTGCTGAATAGGCGATGTCCGATAAGGAAAAATCCAGGTTTGAAGACATGGCCAAACAAGATAAGGTGCGTTATGATCAAGAGATGATGCACTACATGCCTGGAGGCAAGAGAGGCAAAAAGAAGGATCCCAACGCACCCAAGAGACCACCGTGAGTAGACTTGACACACATTAACTCAATAATTCAATACGTAGTTATTATGCATGATATTTTATTAAATTTGATGATATTCTGGCATGGTAGTTATTTATATTGTCAAAGTTTTGAATAATAGTTACATTTCTAAATTATTAAATTACTTCAAAATAAAGCATATAAGTTATCTTTATTTTCTTTATAAATAAGTAACACATTATTGCTCATGAAGCATTACCTTGCAGATAATGATGAATAAATTTTTCTTGCCACCAGCTCTGGATTTTTCCTGTTCTGCTCGGAACATCGTCCACAAATCAAGGCTCAGTATCCCAGCCTGGGCATCGGAGACGTGGCCAAAAAACTTGGCGAAATGTGGAACAGCCTAACAGATTCCAACAAACAGCCCTTTCTGATAAAGGCCAACAAGCTGAAGGACAAATATCAAAAGGCATGTCTGGATCAAGATGCTTTAGTAGTCCACCGTGCAACATATCCCAATTGCAGTCTTTTTTAACATTTAACTATATTCCCTTTTTGCGCAGGATGTTGCGGACTACAAGACAAAGGGCAAGGCTGGGAGTGTGTCCATGAGCATGGGAATGATGGCGAATGGTATGGCTCCAAAACCCATGATGAAGAGCAATATGGATGACGAGGATGATGATGAAGAGGAAGATGAAGAAGAGGATGACGACGAATATGATGATGATGAATAGACTGTCATTTTTGTGTGTTTGATCATTTATGATTATAATAACTATTTCTCCCCCATTGAAGTCCAGTAGATACGGAATACACTGGTGGTCTTTCATAGCTCCGTTGTTTTAATAGAGGTGGAATGTTTTGTGTGCCCTCGGTGAGAGACTTACCACCAGTTTCTTACTTCCAGCTTTGTGTGCGTGTAAACGCATGTGCACATGTAAAGTTCTCACTTCATCATGGTAGCCCAGTGTCTTCCTAGCCCATCTTTGTATCCTTTTACCAGTTGTATAACAAAAGGCCTTTAAACAAGGAAAACCCTTCCTGTATATGTAAATCCCTGACCTATATATATATTTTTTGTTTGTTTAAGAGGTTCCTGAGTGTGTAGCTCTGTATATGGTTGACATTGAGTAGATATCGTTTATGATTGTAGTTTGTTGCATGTGGAAAGGTGACATGGTTTGGAACTGTGCACCGATATCAGACATTTCATGCTGAAACCATCATTAGCTTCCTCTTCCTTGTCCAGGTTTGGAAAAGAGCAGTTGCCACCAGCACGTCAGTTAGTCCTGTTGCAGGGGTGTGCACTATATGGTGTTTACTATACTACATGATATATTAGCACATCCATGATCAATGTAGGAAAGATCTTAGCATTGTCTTTCCTATATATTAACTATTGTGTGATCTAGGAATGCACTATAGAAATGCTGATTTGTGTAAAATACTGTGAAGTCGGGTCAAAATGTTACAAAAGAAGCAGAAAAGAAGTATTAGCACTCTTAAAATCTGGCATAAACAATTATAGTTCTGGGGAAAAAACAAGCTGTGATAATGTCTAAACATTCAAAAATGTCAGTACGGGCCAGTATCAATATGGTCGCTGATATAATGTGCATCCCTAGTTTAATTCTTATTTTTTTGTTGAATATAAAGAAACAATGCTGATGATAAATCTGTACTTATCTGTATCTATGATTTTCATTTTATATGTTTGAGGTTTGCAATTAAATTGAAACATTTTTATTTGTTTTGTGCATCTGTATAGACCAAGAATGCATGAGAGAAACCAGCATGAATGGACCGTGATGAGAATATCTAGAACATTTTATGCACCACACTTATTGAAAAACCTACAAAAGTAGGTGCATTAATGACCATCTTAAAGTTTCAAAGGTATAATGGTACACTGTAAGAGCGAATAGTTCACCTTACTTAGATATAGTTAGTAAGCTGTACTTAGTTGTTATACCTACTAGGTTTTACCAAGTTACAGCAACTTTCAAGGCAAATAAAACAATTTACTTCATTGCTTTGAGTGACACACTTACTTAAATTATTCAAGTAGCCACAAAGAAACCAATGACACTAATAAAGCAGTGAGAGGCAGCCGTGCACTCATTTGTTGCTAATGCACAACACAAAGACAGAAGAAGAACATTTTTCCCATGTCTGTTATATTCTTACTAGCTGAATTCACTCGTTTAACAAAGTCATCTTCAATGTTGCATTTTCAATACAACTGAACATCACATATGCCACATAAGAAATTCCTAAAATGTTTTATTTTAATTTCAGGGTTTTTTTTACTTATCATTATAGTGATTAGCGTTCCCTTTGTTTGGACACTTAGAACTACATCTTTATAATTTTCTTCCTATTTATGCGATGATACATGAAATCAGATTTATTTGGTTTCAAAGGAAGAAAAGTAATAAATAGGTTGCTTTTAATAGGTGACCTATCACTATACTATATAGTAATTTTGTTAGAAAATGTTTCTCAAGTTTTGTTTTTGAGTTTCACAAACACTAAAGTTCTTTTACACTTTTGATTTTACTCGTAAGTCACATGAGAATTTGGATGATATAAAACTTCAATTAATGTGGTAATTTGCTAATTCAGCATGCGAATCACAACAATGGTAACAACTTAATTAAATTCACTTTCATTAATTTTATAACAATTATATTTGCTCTTTTTATTGTTCTACTACTGACACAAGACAACAAATTAAACTTGCAAAATAAAACAACATCTGTAAAACAAAGGAATTGCATAATTTATTCTGCTGTCAGTGAGTAAAGCTAAAGTAAAGGATCAAGTACACCATACAGTTCTTTTTTAGTTACTATAACTCTCATTTAAGTAAACTATACTAACTAAGCATTTGTCAGTACGACATACTCCTTCTATTTCACTTTACTTAGTTTTTTTAAGGCAATCGGTTTCCTAATATTTTCCTAGTAATGTGAACACTAATAGAAAGTTAACTCAAATAATGATTTTAAGTCAACAGTACTTAAGTATACTTGATTAACAAGTTGTCACTACAAATTGTGTTAAGTTATACCAACTAAACATTAATACTCTACTTTACTTGGAAATTCTAAGGCAATCGGTTTCCTCACTTTTTTTAAGTAAAGTCAACTTATTTTACAGTGTAGGAATGGCCCTTGAACTTAGTAAAATTGCAAAAACATTTGAAGCTTGTACTATTTCATTATAAGCGATAGGTTAAATTAAAGTAAATAAATATCCCTTTTTTTAAAGAAAATGGTGCATGCCATCACGGCTCACAAATGTACTGTATTACGGTTTACACAAGGCACTAAAAAGTCCAGTTTGGGACAACCAGTCAATGAAGCCTTTATTGTCCACTTTGGTCTCATCAAAGGTTAGACAATAAAGCTTTAATTTTCACTTTCACCTTAAAATAAGAGTTCTTTATCGTATGAACTCTTAAAGGAAACTTGCATATTTTTTTTTAAATATGTCTATATAAGCACAACAACCCAGCTAACAGGGAACGTCCCCAGAACATTCACTAACGTTCTTTAAAAGTTGTGTAAATGTTAGTACAAAACATTGTTAAAATACCGTTTTTAGAACGTTTTTACAACATTGTTCACGTTCTTGTAATGTTGATAGAAAATGTTCTTAGAACATCTTTAGGACGTTACTTGCATTTGATGATTGTTCCTATAATGTTGATAGAAAACGTTCTTAGAGCATCGTTCTTGGAACGTCTTTAGTATGTTATTTGTACTTGTTCATAATTTTGTTAGAAAATGTTCTTAGAACGTTTTTGGGACGTCATTTATACATAATGAATGTTGTAATGTTCCAAAATAAATGTACCAAATAAATGTGTTAAGGATGTTGTATTTTTAATGAAATGTAGGTGAAAAAAAAAAAACCTCCATAAAATAACGTTCTAGCAATGTTAGGCAAACTGGACATCGTGACGTTCTTGGAATATTGTAAATAAACGTTCATAGAACGTTATAAATTAAATGTAGGTTGCAAGAACATTGCAGGAACGTTATACTAACCACATAATAACATTCTGGGAAACTGGACATTTCTTTTATTTTTGGAACATTCCAAATAACATTCCCACAACCAAACCAGAACGTTAGGAAAACGTTCTCAGAACATAAATTTGTTAGCTTGGAACCCGCAGCTGCGTTAAAGGGATATTTGACAGAAATATTCCCATGTGGATGTTGTTTAACATTACGTCGCTAGATGGCTCTATTTCATTGCATGAGTTCATGTTTGCGTTACATAATGCCATCATGGGAATTCTTTCGGTAATGACATTAGTGACATGCTGAAATTAGATGGAAGTCATACGCAGTCATAAACGAACTCTACCTCAGTTTGTCAAGGAGAAAATTTACTATCAGTCTTTTGCAGTCTGATGTTTCCCTGCTTAATGTCATCATTTTGACATTTTAATGATCACCATTCAGAGATAACATTTCAACGTGTGGCATTTAGACGAAAATGCAAAAGTCTTCCAAACCCTGTCAGTTATTTTTACATTTAACATTTTCAGTTTCTCCGTAAAACGCCAAACAGGTTCTTAGATACGCTGAGAGATTGTGCGTAAATATGTCAATGTTTTAGTTTCCCCCCTGTACTGTTCTAAGCAGAACAAGTTCCTTCTAAACGACATTTTTGATTGGTAGTCCCTAAAGTGGGAGGATTTGGTGATCCGCGGGATGGCGTCAGAGATAGCTCCACGTTTGATTGGCTGCGGACGACGCCCATCAAAGACCGAGGCCAAAGCCCAGTTGCTTGCTGTCTGAAGCGGCAGCGAGCGGAGAGGGGAGAGAGGCTTCAGTCTCAGGGCTGCGGAAACTACCCTGCGAGAGTGGCAGTGATTGAGGAAAGGAGGACAGCTCTACTCGAAGTCTCGGCTCGCTTAGATATCCATTACACAGCATCTTCCCCTTATTGAAGGAAAAGGCCTGCGGAGATGGGCGACAAGGCGGGGACCAGGTAAGAGACAGTTTTCAGCGCAGGTACAATTCATGCTCTGACTTCTTATTTTGAAGTCACGATATCATATTCTCACTGTGATGAACAATCCCACCGAACCTCCGAGGCTTGAGGCATGCCGTGGGAAACCTCCTAGTTTATTAAACCCACACGTTTTATCTGTTAGTCTACCACAGGATATGCATCGGCACTCGAAGCAAACGCTCCTAAAACATGATCACACTGGACATCTTATGTACTTCACCCAGGGTGGGGTGACTGACCAGCACGCTACACCATAAATTTACAGCCCAGCTCTGGAATTGAAATCTCTTCGGAGTATGCGTAGGAGTGCTGCATTTAGTTGCTTTAACTGCTCGTCTTATCAACTGTGATCTGATGTTATCTTGTTGTTTGAGGACCCAAGTTGTGACTGTTATATTTTTTTGCAGAGCTCGCTGCGGCTAGTCGTATTTATTCGCCACAGTAACAAACTAGTACCAGGACAGGTTATTTTAATCCTGGCTGATTGTAAAGGACAGACAATTTTTCCTCCCCGCTGCCAGAAGCCGAAAAGTCTGTCTGTCGCACCCAGTGCGAGAAATTCCTGCTCATCACTGCACGCTCACTTCCTCAACTTTCAGAAAGGCCTCGACGTTTCCTGTTGCAGAAAAGCGGTAGGGTTTGATGTGACTAAAATCTCATTTTAACACCTCTCCTTGCCTGTCTGTGCAGATTAGGCCCTATAGGCGCAGTGTAGATAGATAGTCGAGTCGTGGGCGACCATGTACGTGCGCAGAGTTTGATGAGTAACCCAGCAATTCTCTCAGTTGTGCCTTCAGTTCTGCTTACTTGTCACGGCTCACACCATCATGAGAGGAAACCCACGGTCTTTCTACCTCCTGTCTATTTGGAGGTTACATTTTGGGCTTTAACTAGGGGTTGCGTGTTGGTTTGACGTATGACACAGTTAGTATTTGCACAACACATGCAAGAGGCCCTTTTCACATCCACATGTCATATTAGTTTTCTTAAGCAGGCAAGCCTGACGAGTTTTTTTCCTGAAATTGAATGTTTTTTACCCTTCATGTGTATATGAAGCCTATATGTAGTAGTGATTATATGGTGCTCACGATCGAGGAAATATACCAGTATTTTGAGAGGCTCAAACGTAGAATATATAATTTAGTGAGATGTTATATGATCAAAAAGTAGTAATATTTAACTTTATAACAGAATACCTGCAAAAATGGCATATTAATGGTAGTTGTCACTCGGTATCTTCAATAATGTCTTATTAAGATTTA
>JAUMHQ010000059.1:8124086-8144651 GCA_032361165.1 Enteromius paludinosus
ACATTGTAAGTAACTGTAATTAAAATACCTAAAAATGAACAGTAATCAGTTACTCTACTTTTTCAGTGAAAAAGTAAATTAATTACAGTAATGCGTTACACCCAACACTGATCAGATCTCACTTAGACTTGCTCCTCAGTGAGCTTGTCAGGTGTGAAGTGGACACAAACAGTCACCGGTGTATTGTTGTGAGAGGTCAGTTGGTATATTGGGTGTGTTTAGTTTCCATCTTCCTGTGCTGAAGGTTCAGCCGCTGCCGCTCTTTACTGGTGTGTGTCGTCAGCTCCTGCTGGGGGGTTTGCAGTATTTTGCATTAACAGTGTGAGGGCTAGAGGAAATCTTTCACCTGGATAACTTCTGCTTTATTTGAATTAACAAGAGATTCACTGAACAAGATCAAATGTCAATTTCCACGTGTTTTGTCTAGGTTTTTTTTTTTTTTTTGAAGCATGATCCATTTATGAACTGCTAAAATTTGAGTAATATTGTATTATATTAAAAAAGGATAATAGTGGTAGTAGTAGTTAGAAATAAAGAATTTTATTATTAAGATTTAAAAAGTTTTGGAGAGGTTAGTTGTAGGCTCAAATTGTATTTTTTGCATGCAAATAGCAATGGTCACTTTTTTTCCATATAATCAAATTGAATGAAAACTCAGACTGTCAAGCTCTGTCACATTAATCCATATGACACTTGCACTATGACTATTGATCAGATTCTCATCTAAAGCATCAGTCGTATGGACCACTTATTTAGTATTTATTCTGCTTCTGAATCCGTTTTAATTGTAATTGCACGGGAAAGAATAATTAGTCATTATTAATAGTGTTCCCCAAAAGAAAGTGATATAGGTTTTGAAGCGACATGAGTAAATGATGACAGACTACTCATTTAACCCTATGTTGCTTTTATAAGCCGTCTCTTCATACACTTTCTGTTTTTCTTTTCAGTTTTAGCCAGTCTTTCATGTTCTGTCATTGTGCGTTTCATATTTTCCCACATTCAGATGAGTCACTGACACCTACAGTCTCTTTTGTGAGCTCTCTAACTCTCTTGTTCATACTCTTTTGCGTTCCCTTTTTTCTGGGCAGCTGCGATTATCCCATTTACTGTTTTATGTTCCTCCTTTGTCCGTCTCCACCTCAGTCTCTTTTCCCTTCCTTTTGTCCAGCTGCTTTCTGTTTGCAGCCTCTTTAGTTGGTCAGTTTTTCATCATTCCTTCCTTTTGTCATGCTTCTACCCGTTCTGTCCCTCCTCTCATCTTATGTCTCTCCCTCGCAGTGAAAAATTAGGCTTATTCTTATGAGATATTGCATGTTAGCCCATGTAACCACAGATAGTAATTACATTGGTAAACCACAGGTGGTCACTGGTTTTCGTCGTTCCTATGTTTTCAAGACTTTTTACCACACCTGCTAATGGTCTGAGAATATTTCCTAGTGGGTTATGAAAGTGATGTTTTTTGTTTAGTTTTTTTTATCACCCAGTGTGTAATTTCCATGGAAATTATAAGGAATTATAATAATACATTTTTAATTTGAAGCAGTCAAATTATTATTATTATTATTTTTTTGCATTTTTTATTTCTTGTTTGAAATTGATTTCAGTGTTTATTTTTACTTTGGTTTAAACTATGTCTGTTCCGGCCTATGTTTGTAATGAAGTTTCTTGGCACCCGTTTCTTGAATTTGCACCCTTTCATTGATTAAAATCAAAATATCCAAGGTAATATTTCCTATTCTGTTGAATTCTGCTCGTTGCAGAATAGTTTAAACTGAGCTTTATTTTGAAGACAGGCCTCTCTGATTTACTGGATTTGGCATTGCATTGCCCTGGTCTTTCTGAAATGCTCTCATGGATCTTCATTTCATATCGAAATGTGCAGTTAATCTTTGCTTTAGTCTTTCATGCTGCTCAAGACATTGTTTTAATGATGCTCTCTCTTTCCCCTCATTACAGAGTCTTCAAGAAGTCCAGCCCCAACTGCAAGGTAAGATTCCCCAGAGTGTGTTATGAGGTATAAGGTGGGCTCTTCAGAGCTCTCGGTAGACCTTTTCCTTCCCTTCCTGTCTCTCTCTTGCTTCTCCTCCCTCATTTTCTATCCGTCTCTCTTAGTGTTTCTCTTCCTGTTCGTTTCTTTAAGCTCCTTTTAATTACCTTAAGCGTGTCTTTTAAACTTTCTCTTGATTTATTTGGTTGTTTGTTTGCCTCCTTCTTTTCATCCTTCCTTTGACTGTTTCTTTATCAGCACGGTGTTGGTTAAGCATTATTTCCTCCGTAATCTCTTTCTCTTTGCGTTTGAGCTATTTCCAACCAGCTGCTGCCATCCTACCTTATCTCAATATTCTCATATCTCTCTTTCGATCCCTATAATGGAAAGCGTTTTGCATGTGGAGGATGTGTGTTTCGAAATCACACCGTCTAGAAGGGTTGTCTTCAGGAAGGGAGTAGATCATCTAGGGGTCAGCATGGCAAGCCTTAGGCTGTTTAAGTTGTTTGTGTGCAAGTTTCTTGATAGAGGCACTGCATGCTTTTTGCCTTTATCTCTTGGGTCTCTTGTGTAGCAAGTCTAAACTTGTGCTTGTTTCTGATTTTGCTTTTTCTAGCTCACAGTATATTTGGGGAAGAGGGACTTTGTGGATCATCTAGATCACGTGGACCCTGTAGGTAAGTCAGATGGGAGTTTCCGCTCAAAACATCTTGGGAGTTTTTTGGTTCAACCACTCCACTTCCTTTCATGTCTTTGTAACAAAATGAGCTATTGCTGAAGAGTTGCAGCTTTTTGGAGATGTTAAGGAACTTAACGCTTTGTGCTTATACTTGCTTAAACTGTTCTTAAAAAAACGATGATGTTACCATGAGATTTTTGGTTTCTCGTTATAATCCACCCTTTCAAGGGAACGTCTCTCATTCCACGTTGCGTGGCAGCCAGTCACAGGAGACATCAGCCGGAGAGGGATATTAGTTTTCCTCATTACATTTGTGTGAGGAGATTAGCTCTGTCAGGAGTATTACGTATTGTTATGGTAATCTTGTACAAGATAACTGTTATAATGCTGTGCTAATGGCCTCTGTGATCTAAAAATCTTTTGAAAAGCCCCTCTAAACCTTTCTAAACCCACGCTACTGTTCAAAAGGTTATGGTTGGTAAGATTTATATATATATATATATATAAATATATCATGCTCACCAAGTATGCATTTTTTCAATTATTTTCTATAATATTATATTTTAAAATGTAATTAATTCAGCATTCATTACTTCTTCAGACTTCAGTGTCAATGATCCTTCAGAAATTATTCTAATATGCTGATTTCATATTACTCAAAAAACATTTCTTAATATTAACAATGTTGAAAGTTGTTATACTGCTTACTGTTTTTACGTTTTAGTTTTCTGCATTTTCTTCATGAATATAAAAAAGCGTTTATATGAAACCGAAACTTCTGTAACATTATGTCTTTATAATAACTTTTAAATGGTAGTGCTAAATACAGTTTCACAGTCTTTGTTGAAAGATGTCGATTGATTTCAAGTAAATCCAGTTAATTACATGCATGCACTCATGCAAAATGTGTTTTTGTGGTAAACTTTTAAACTTGTGAGGTTTTTTTCAGTAAAACTTAGGGATGCAATGGTACAGTGAGCCCACGGTTCGGTTTGTATCACGGTTTTCTGGCCACGGTAACTGTTCGCTTTCAATACATCAATATTACTGTACAGTACTGTATGTGAGCTCAAACATTTAGTTATCAAGGTACAGAGACAATATTAAATGTAAAAAAGGTACAGATTAAGTCAAAACACCACATTTATTTTTAATTAACACTTCTTTTTGCCTTATTTCAAAAACGGACAATATAAAAAGTGCAGTATGAAGTGAAATATAAACATGAACATTATTCAAATAAATATTGACAGCAACAAGAAAATACCTTAAGTTTTCTAAATACACCATCAGATCAAACAACAATAACAAAATGTATCACTAAGTGGTGGCGCTTACTCGTGTCGTCAAGTTTTGGAATAGTTTTGCTGCTGAAATGTTAACCTGTGCAGCCTGAGCCGAAAAAAGAATTGATTAGTTCGTCTCTGGAGTCGTTCGTTCATCACGTGACAGCCCTATAAGCTTCACCTATGCAGTCTGAGCCGTGCGCGACTGAACGAATCACTCTCACGAGACGACTCGTTCTTCCCGAGTCACATTAAAGATTCGTTCAGAAACAACCCATCACTAGTCTTGAGAAGTTCTGACCATCGCCTGATTGTCTATGCGCTTAATACACAGAAAATGCCAATTTTAATTAAAAGGAAAGTTTAATGCCTCAAATAGGCTAATGAAATATCGCGGTTGGCGTGGGTGTACCGAACCGAACAGAGTGAACCGAACGGTTCGATTAAAAAAAAAACGTTGCATCCCTAGTAAAACTTATTGAAATACTATGCAGACTGTGGGCTCTCATAAATAAATAAAATGTTTTGTGAAGGATAACTTAGATGGAACTTGCAATTTCTTTCAGTCAGTCTTTCTCTCGTCTTATTCACTTACTCAGTATTTTGTCTGACTTTAGACGGCGTGCTCTTGATTGACCCAGAATACCTTAAAGACAGAAAAGGTAACACACACTGATTTACTGTGCCTCTAGTTTTTGTGTTGCCAGTAACATTTGTTTCTTTTTTAAACGATGAATTATTTTAACTGTGTATGACGTATTTATCACTCATTTCTCTGTGAACTCTCTGCCCTTTCACCAGTGTTCGTGACCCTGACGTGTGCCTTCCGTTATGGCCGTGAAGATCTGGACGTGCTGGGCCTGTCTTTCCGAAAGGACCTCTTCATTTCCAGCTTCCAAGCATATCCCCCTCTGCCCGAGGAGCGCAAACCGCTCAGTCGCCTACAGGAGAGACTGCTTAAGAAGCTGGGCCAGAACGCTTACCCCTTCAACTTCACGGTGACTCTTTACTTTTGCTTTTTCTTTCAATTACACATTGAAGTTCTTGTGTTGAGCTGTACAAATGTGTTTTGAAATAGACTAAAATTATCCGGGCCCAATCAAACTTTCATATGTTCGATTTTTATAAGCAGGTTGTGACCAAGTTTGTTTTATTTATTGGACAGATTCCTCAGAACCTTCCCTGCTCAGTGACTCTACAGCCCGGCCCAGAGGACACAGGAAAGGTAATGACAACAGACATATCTTCTCAAGATCAAATTAAACTGTTTGACTTTTTAATTGACCAACATATTCCTAAGCTACATGCACGTACACATTGTTTAAAACACACTTTCTTTTCTCTCAGTGGTAATTTATCCCTTTAATTTGACTTACAGGCGTGTGGTGTCGACTTTGAGGTCAGGGCATTCTGTGCTAAAACTGTGGATGAGAAGACACACAAACGGTAAAGTGTCGCTCCTTTTGAGTTTCTTTTCTTTTTCACTGTTTGTTCACATTGAGTGGCCTGATTACTGATCATGTACTGCAGTGAAAGATGAGTGTATTATAAAGATTTCTGTCATGTGATACTGATGATTTGCAATACAGGATTAAATTACATTTAAACATTTTGAAAACCGTAAGAATCTTTCACGGTATGTTTTAGGGACTTGTGGACGTCTTACCAAACATTAAACGGGCCCCAGACTTTACTCAGAAGGAGAGAAAGGATGTTTGGTTGTGATGGCAGTACAACAGAAGTTGTCTAACTGTCCTCTGCTTAACAGGAACTCTGTGCGGTTGGTCATTCGTAAGGTGCAGTATGCTCCAGAGAAGCCTGGCCCACAGCCAATGGTGGAGACCACACGCAGCTTCCTTATGTCTGACCGCTCCCTTCACCTCGAGGCCTCGCTAGATAAAGAGGTGTGAACATACATCTAGCCACGGGCAGACTTCTTTACTGCCCTCTGCTTAGAATATATTTAAATGTGTCAAGTTTTGATGTCTTCTTACTCAGCTGCAAATCGCATTTCTCGTTTTCAGTTAAATTTTTTTTATGAAGTTTACTTTGGTGCATAATACAAATAGTGCAGAATAAGGATTACAAAGTGAAAGATCAAATTTGAAATGTAAGTACAGTAAAAAAACTTCTCTTTTTCAGCTGTACTATCACGGTGAACCTATCAGTGTCAACGTTCATGTCACTAACAACTCCACCAAAACAGTTAAACGAGTCAAAATCTCTGGTGAGATGAACATTTCTTTCTTATTCTTAAACATGTATTTAGAGTAAATGTTGCAATGCTTTAAAACCAGCTCTGAATGTTTTTCACTGAGTGTTTTATGTTTTTGTTGCTTTTAGAATTGCTAACATCAGCTAGCTTAAAACCTTTCCTCTTCCCTTTTTCCTTTCCTGTTGCTTTTGTCCTGCATCTGCATCTCGCGCACTCACAGATGTTTACTGCAGATAAATGTTGTTTCATAATTCATCTGTGACAGAGTAAAAAAAAAAAAATCAAGGTTGCTCGCAGGTTCGTTTGCGCTGAAATACTGCTTTTTCTGTGCTGTGGTTGTAGTTTGTCTCTCAAAAGTCAATGTGATTAGTCATCTATGATGTTGTCTAATTTACTTCTGTAATATGACGTTTCTGGTTGAAGCTGGATATTTAATGTCTATTAATATTTACTAATTATATTAACTGCAAGAAAAAATATATCTGGTACACTACTGTTCAAACGTTTGAGGTTAGTCAGATTTATATATTAAGACTCATGCTTTCATTTGATGATAAATACACTAATATTATTACATTTTCAGTCTTTAGTGTCACAAAATATTGTTAGAAATCATTTAGATATGCTGCTCAATAACCATGTATTATTATCAATGTTGAAAACAGTTGCTTATTATTTTTGTGGAAATAGAAAAGCATTTCAAATAAGATTTTACATGTATTTACTGTCACTTTTGATCAATTTAATGCACATTTTAGTCAGCAAAGTATGAATTTTTAAGTGACCAAACTTTTGAACTGTAGTGGATTTAATGTTGATGTCATGTTGACTTGATGGGAGAAATGCTTACTGAACTTTACACATGTTTGTGATTCTTATGTCGTTTAGATCATTTGTTGTTTAGGTTCTCTTGTGCTCATGTGTAGTTTTTGTGTGAATGTCAGCTGTCCCTTCTGTGATGATTTTAATTGTATGTAAGCTCCCTCCCGACCCTGGTAACCCCGCTGTGTATCCCTGCTCTCTCCCCACAGTGCGACAGTATGCCGATATCTGTTTGTTCAGCACCGCACAGTACAAATGTCCTGTGGCTCAGGTAGAAGCAGAGTGAGTAACCCTCTGTCCCAAATTCTCCATCTCTCTCACTCTCTACTCTGTCCCTATCTTCAGCTCCCTCATATTCAGTCCTCCATCTCTTCTGTTTTATCCTCACTCCCTCTCCTGTTCTGTTCAAAGGGTACCGCTTCTGATTTGACCTCAGTCATCTTTTCTTATTCGGCCTTTGTTGCTGTAAAGTAAGAGTTGTGTACACAGCTCACAAAAATTGATGTATGGTCAGAATAGATTTCTAGCATTTAAAGGGACAGTTCAACAAAATATTTAAATTGTCAGTACATTACAAACCTCTGTGATTTGACACAAAGTCAGAGTCAAGTCAAGTGGAACCAAAACTAGTTGGCAACAATATCTTTTGTGTTCAGACAGAAAGTCATACAGGTTTGAACCCCCCATTAGAATGAGTAAATGATTACAGATTTTTCTTATTTTGGATGGCCTTTCCCCTGCTAAAGCCAAGTTCGAGCAGCTTGTAACCTTTTCTGTAGCGTTCATTCTGGCTTTTAATAGTAGCGTCTCTTGATGTGACACCAAATACCTCGAACCCTTCATCCCTTCATCCTGCTGACAGGCCCATGATGGTCCAGTTTCGCCTCATAGGCGTTAGATTTTTTATTTAGTGCTGATAGGACGACGAAGATTGTTCTCTCTCAGTGCTACAGGTTACAGATGTGGTTCTTTACTCCCATGACACCTACAGCAAGTCTGTGGGCCGACATTCATCACGGTGAGTCTCATATCTAGCTGTTCTGCTCCCGTGACCCTGAGCCCGTCCCTGGTTGTCGCTGATGGCTGTTTGATCCCTTTTTCCACCATCACCATGAGACAAGGCCTTAAGAACTGTAGCTGTCCTTTCAGCTTTTTGTCTTGTTTTTTGAAGTCCGCTGCTAGATTAACTTCCAGCTTGAATGATCTAGATGGTTTCCCTTTATTCAGCTTTTGTAACTTCCTCTCAGAAAAACAAATCATGTGTGGGTAGAATGTTCCATTTCTATTTTCTTTTTCCTATTTTTCTGTTGTCTGTTCTTCACCATATATTCTCCTGATCTCTAATCCTAAGTCATTTTTTATGTCCCCATAAACTAGGTTAAACTGTGTTTATGTCCCCATATATATGTTCCTGTTATCACTGAATTAGGTGTCTTTAAATGTCACACATCTGACAGCTGTAGGCTCAGTAAACAGCAGGATATGATGACATTCTTTTATTTAGCCTGTCAGAAGACTTTGAGGAGCTTGTCAATCATTTTGCATGTTGACTTGGCAGCCCTTGTATGGGAAGCAGAAAGCGGAGTGTTATGCAATTTATGATGCAATTCTGAGTATAGGTTTATTAGTGCTAGATCAGCTACCATCAATTACAGTAGGGATATTTTTTAAACCTTTACATGACACAGAACTACAAATATATTTATCTTATTGTGAGAAGCAAGTTGTAGATGCCCATTTAAACTGGTTTTTTTTTTGTCCCACAGACCTCATAGTACCGCCTAGGGGTTATCTGCAATAATACACTCTCATGTACTTTTGATGAAGTAAATGTAAATAAAAGTATCAGTTTGCCTTGTTTTTTTGGTGGCTGCAGAACAGTTAATCGCAATTAATCACAACACATTAAATATGTAAAACAATATGTTTATATTTATATATACATAATATACATCGTAAAAACGTGTACATGTGTATTTTGAATGTGATGAATATGATCAGCCTTATTGTAGTATTATTTATGTTCTGTATATATTTTAATTTAATTTATAGTTTAGTTTTGTATTTCTACTTAGCTTTTTTAAATTTTGAAAACAGTTTATTATTTAATTAAACAATTAATTGATTTTATGTTTCCAAGGCAACATTTTTCTTTAAAAAAATGTTTCATCAATTATTGTCCTTTTTTTAAGCCATATTTCAGTTATTAAAAAGATTTTCAGTTGTTTTACAACTTATTATAGACCCATTTAACCTCATTTTCACCCCCTTGTTATCCAAATGCTTTTAGCTACAGTTTTTACCATATACAGTTTTCAATTTATGAAATTATACAATTTCTAGTTAATCATAATATCTTGGTCAGTGCTTATGTTTCTGATATGCATAAAGCACAAGACTCATTCTGTTTGTTCTGGCCACGTGCAGTGACCCGGTGTCACCCAGCTCCACGTTCTGTAAGGTGTACACACTCACCCCCACACTGAGCAATAACCGAGAGAAGAGGGGTCTGGCTCTGGATGGACAGCTGAAACATGAAGACACCAACTTGGCCTCCAGCACCATGTAAGTGGCCTTCAGCTAACGGTGCATCACATGCTGCTTCTTACGTTCTGCCTGCTAAAAGGCAAAGCATTTTAAGCTTTAGTACATTTTGTGTTTTAGTGCTTATAAAGTTAACCCAACCCATAATGTCCATAAACCCCTCGAACAGCTGTGTTGCTTTTTGTAATTGGTGTGTATGTTCAGCATGTGTTTCTCTGTGTTTACAGAGTGAAGGATGTGTCCAATAAGGAGGTCCTGGGTATCCTGGTGTCTTACAGAGTTAAAGTGAAGCTTGTGGTATCTCGTGGAGGGTGAGCATGTCATTTGACACAGAAATACTTAAGGCTTTATATTTGTACAGAATATTATTACACCGATCCAAACACTTCTTTGTGTTTTGTTAGTGATGTGTCGGTGGAACTGCCTTTTGTCTTGATGCACCCGAAGCCCTCCGAACAGTCCAACTCAAGACCGCAGTCAGGTAACAGCTCGTGTTTATGTCATTATGTCTTCATACTTGTTTTATATATTGTAGAAACTGGTGCTAGAGAGCATGACAAGACAAGAAGAATTCGTGAAAACACAAATTTATTGAACCGTTCAAGTGAGTCAAAGCGGCAAAGGTGCTGGGTGAAGTGGCATGCGTGGTGGGAAAGATCCCTGTTTCTCTTCCTCTTCCTTGGGTGATGGTGATCAGTGCTCCAGTGCTGAGTGAAAGCTTGGGTTCCTCGGTCAAGGCATCTCGTCTGCAATGTAATGGGAGAAGAATACAGAGGGTAAGTATCACACTGAGTCGTTGCTCATCTTCGGCTGGGTGCGCCTTTAAATCTGGCCGGCTGTGACCGATTGGCCCGAGCTGACGGTGCTGCTAGTTTGCTGCCAGGACGATACTGAGCTTCGGGACCAGGACAATGGGGCTGGACCACGGACTCTGTGATGGTTCTTTTACCCCCAGCTTTCGCATCTTCTGGATTTCCTCCTCCTCCGGCGGGCCTCGGGAATGCGGTAGGGCCGCTGCCGGACAATGACACTTGAGTCAGTGAGAATGTCGTGGTGGAGCACGGTGGTCTCACAGGGGGCCCCCGATAACACATCTTGGAACTGACCAATCAGGTGCCTCAGCTCTGCCTCAGCTCGACCGGTTTTACCTAGTTTGAGTTGCTGTTTGGACGTCAGCCCCGGGGCCTGCTCAACGTGGCCAAGGAGGCCTGCGAGCAGCAGCCAGCAGCCCATCGAACCAACCCCCACCTCTCCACCGTCCAAACAGCAACTCAAACTAGGTAAAACCGGTCAATGCTTGGGGGACCTTCCAGATCCTGAGCAGTACATACGGTAGGAGTAGGTCCCAATCTTATCTTCGGATGCCACCCGCCGGGTCCCTGATAGGGTGAAGCATGTTTTGGGCCCCCAGGTGACCTGCCATTTGGTCTGCATGCACCAGCTCAAGGATGGTTTCCCTCTGTGTTCCCTCTGTGGTACGACCAGCAGTTGTTTTCCCCCCAACCTCTCTGTGCTACACAGTACAACAGGATGTTACACACAATGAAGTGCGGGAGAGGGTGAGGGCCTGGATGGACCTCATGGTCCTTGACAACTCTAACCTGCCCCCAGCAGTGTTTGAGTCTGTCATCCTCTCATTGGGCCTTTCCAAAGGCTCCCCCTCCCGTAACCCACTGAAACACATCGAGATAGACGTTAGTATTATGAGAGGGGGACTCCCCATCTCTCCTGCTGCCTGTCGTAGCGAAGGCTGGTCGTGACTCCTGCCCCTGTGACTGAGGTCGGCAGCGATGACGTCGAGGTGATTGGGTAGGCTGTGTGGCGCGGGCTAGGGCTTCTTCGAACCCCGGCCAATCTCTACTTAAAAGTACAGGTACTGGAAGTTCTCACCACTTCGCTTCCTTTCTTAATCTTTACTGTGTAAGCCGGCACTCTGCGAGTGTCACCATGAATGCAGATAACGGGAAGGTAGTCCGTTTATGTTGGCCGGGGTCCCAACACGTCCCCCTTCGTCCTTGGATCTCCACTTCGACTTGTAGGGTTCCCCGGGCATCTCCCGGTGCACCGCAAAGCCTACTGTCCAGGTCTTTGTGGCCGACACATTGGGATCCGTCGGCATGGGATAGTAACGGGGGCTGGGCAGCCTGCGCACTGTGCGAGGGGTACCCTCCGGTGCGTGTCGCCACTGAACCATCCTCCAGGGAAACAACAGCGCTCTCTCCCCTAACTCCCGGTCAAAGGCAGTGTCTGCCAGTTCGATGACCTCTATAGGTTCCTCGACCGTGCTCGGCCCCCTCATCCCGGCCGCTTGCCGCATCATTCGTTGTAGTGCTCAACCTCATTAAACCGGCCGCCTGGGCTCGGGCTGGTACTCGGATCTTGAATTCCCATTCCTGGAACATTTTAGCTGTGGCGGTGGGCGAGAGACACAGTCTTGAGAGGATTTCTCTTTTGAATTTGTTATAATTATGACTGGCCTTTGGTGTAAGTCAAAAATAAGGTTGTTGAGTGTCCCCAGATAGTAATGGGGCCAGCACCGAAGCACAGGTTGCCGTTCCCTCAAACATTCTCAGATAGCTCTCCACATCGTCGTCAGCAGTTAGTTTTGTGAAGAGGCAGCTCACGGCACATTATCGTTGTTATTTTTTGTTTTCTTTGTGCACAAAATGTTATTTGTGTAACTTCATAAAATTTAAACCACTTTTGTCAAATGGACTATTTTAATGATGTCCTTATTATATTTCTGGGTCTTGAACATGGAAGTTGTGCTGCTGTCAATTTCATCAAGAATTGTTCATTTGTGTTCTGGAGATGAATGAATGAATTAATGTTTTTTTTGTTTTTTTTTTACTGACAGAATTATTTTTGTGCAAACTATCCCTATATCTACATACTATTTTTTGTTTTTTCTACTACTTACTATTATTATACACTTGACAAATATAGAAATAAGAACTTTAGCAACATATTACAGCAACTACAGTAACATATTAATAACATAATTTTTTTAGAAAGAGTTTTTTCGATTATGTAATTGGTATGTCGGTGCTTTGAGGGAAAAAATGTCAGAATTATATAAAACATGATATATCAGTGTGTGTGTGTGTGTATAACAAAATATGCATGTTCCACAAACTAGTTGTAAACATGATACTGTGGCATAGTTTAATTTTTAATACAATAATATCATAATCCTCATATTACTGCATTATTAGCTGCATTTCAGCATGAATGAGTTTAGACAACGTAGGTGTAGTTTTAATTTAACTTGTGTTTTTTGACTGCCTCATTTTTTCTAATCCCTGTCCACCACAGCTGTGCCAGAGACAGATGTCCCTGTGGATGCCAACCTCATAGAGTTTGAAACAAAGTGAGTTGGCCGTGTGTCTCCTGCACAATATGACACTCATGCTTTCGCCTGTTTGTGTAACATAACTCTTGTTTCTTCTTGTCTTCAGTAATTTCTCACAGGATGACGACTTTGTGTTTGAGGACTTTGCAAGGCTCAGGCTGAAGGGAATGAAAGACGAAGAGGACGATCACTTCTGCTAACGGCCTCTTCTCACACACACACACGCACACACACGACATCGTGTGGAAGTTGTAACCTGGTGACAGGGGTGGGGTGTCAACCTGCCAGTACTCTCATACCTCTGCTCCACTGGGCCCATCTGATAGAGTGGAGCATTTACTGATATTTTCAGAGCCTCCTTTCTTTCTTTCCTTCACTCTTTCTTTGTCTTTTGCCTCCCTTTCACACCATTTTAGCATCAGTGAGGTGGTTTTTTTTAACTGAACCACTTCACTACGATGCTTAGTTGTTGGATAAAAAGATTGAGGGAGAAGGAAATGGAGAGAGAAATTGATGGGTCATCTTAACATCAGTGTATAGTTGGTGGGCAAAAGGTCCATTGATTCAGGGGTGAATATATTTTTTTCCTTCTTTCTTTACCTTTTTCATTTCGTTTCCTTTATTTCTTGTCATCATATTCCCACTTATATATCAAGTGGGCATTAATAGCTATGTAATTATGGTATATGTTTTATGTTATTTCATTGTACAGTACATACACTGTTCACAAACACCATAGGGAACTTAAGTTTGGTGTTAATTTTATTCCACTGCCCTAGACCCATAATCCAATCCATCCATACTTACTTAGCAGCTTTTATGTTATAGTTATGTAAAATGTATACATATCATACAGAAACATGTAGTAACACTTTTCTGTGCACTTGATGTGCACGCAATACTCAAATAATTAAAGACGTGGCATTTTCTTTTGTAGTTGGCAATACTCGTCGGGACACAAGCATCTGGTTTCTTATTGTACATTTTAGCATTTATCCCACAATACGTTGTAGAATATGTAAACACAGCTACAAGTCTTTAGTGCGAAATTAGCTTGTAGATTAAACAAGAGGAGAGTGACAAGCTCTGTATGTGCCACACACACACACACACACACACACACACACAACGTAATTCCTCATTATTTGTGCCTGCCAAACTTTATTTGCCAAAATGTGATGATTTATAAAGTTGCTTGTAACTTAAGCTCAGTTAGGTTGAAAATCTCATGCTCATTCCATGTTTTAGTTCACAGAAACTGTTGATGTAACTATTGGACTGCCAGAAATATTTTGATGATGGTTATTTTAAAATTGCATTTATAGCATGATTTCCAGGAAATTTGACTTTTTATCTTGTTCTCCCAGAATCAGCCCTTTCCTATGACATTTTGCATAGTTTACTACTGAACAATGGCAAATTTACTTATGTTACAATGTGTACAAGGAAGTAACATTTTGCAGTGAACAAAGTGGAGCTCCCATTGAAGGACAAAAAGCTATCTCTAAAATAAAGGATTGCTTTGTTTAAAGCACCCATACAACCATGCCAGTGTGCATACTTGCTTAGATTTCAACTTTCGTGTGCCCTTCAGTTGAAGAGGTCATGTCTGTCTTGTTTTGTCCTTTTCTGATGTATAATTGTTTTATGTAAAGTTAGGAATCATAAAAACCCAGCTGTGCAGGTAGCTGTTCTGCTGCCCGCTATCCTATGAATTAGGGTATCTCATCTTACCCTCAAGGTCCAGTGCACTGCAGAGTTTAGCTTCAAACCTGATATTTTTTTTATGATTCTTAAGACACTGATTAACATGCTCAGGTGTGTTTGATTAGGGTTAGAGCTAAACTCTGCAGTGCATCGACCTCCAGGGTATAAATTCTAGTACATCATAACACAAGAATGTAAGCAATCAAGGGCAGTCATTGATGTGTTTCCTAACATTATAATATAGAACTGTGATAGGATATTTTAAAATCAACACATTTTACAATTTTATTTTATGAAAATTTACCTGTTCAATCAAACTTTTTGTTTTTTTAACAAAACAGTCTTACAATTTATACTGCCATGACTGACTGACTGGTCAGTAATAGTCTGAGGAAGATTCCTGCCCAGACCAACAGCAGATTGATTAATTTGGTTTGGCAGGGTCTACAATACAGGAAGTGATTTGCATAATGTGCTGCATTATTTGAAGCAGACTGACACACAAGTGTCTATATTTACTCATTTAATAGTGAAACCAACAGAATTTTACAGATGACACCTCTATATTTACTGACATGTGTCTAAACCCGTAATGCTCTGATTTAGTATTCTGTTCTTTTAGATTGTTGCAAATAACATTTTGAATATTGTGCATAAAAATATATAATAAGTGACATTTATGGGTTATGATGAATGTGGTTTACCAGATCTGACATGTTTTCAGAAAAATAAAAAAAACAGCAATAGGTTCACCTGGTTCTAAACCAGCTACAATTACATGCTTTGACAACGATCATTGTATGAAAGTTGTTTAATATACTAAGTTATCTATTAGTTGCTACATACACTTTAAACTCGCATTGGAGTGGGAGGAAGGCCATTTCCAATAGATGAATTGGTTTTCTGTCCAATATTAAGTACTTTGCTGGAAAACGGTGCACCCATTCTTTGGGTGACTGCAGGGTTTGAGAATTCTTCACTGTTTTTCTTATGTCATCATCTAAATGTAAAGCTTTTGTTATGTCTGTTTTGTTTGCAGATTCAGTTGGATCTAAGGTAAACACATGTTGCTCATGTTGGTAACAAGAACCCATTTAAGAGTCTTAAATTATTTTTAAGATACTTCTCACAACTAAAATTGATACTGAATAAAGATGCACTACCCCTCAAAAGTTGGGAAATATCAACTCATTTCTTTATTCTTTCTATTTTGTACAAAATAATAATAAAATCAGTAAAACTACAAAATAGCTTAAGAAGAAACAAGATAACAAGGCTTTTGAGATTATTAAAACATTGTGTCTTCAAACTTGAAGCCAGTAGTTTATTGTGCTTCAAGCTAAATTAATAAACTAGGAATACATAGATTTAAAAAATATATATTTAATTAACATATAATACAGTGTATAAGCTATGTCGTTTTGTCAATAAAGCGTTATTTAAAATATTTTAATTTATTATTTATGATCTAAAAGTCCTGTATCCGTCTCTTTCTATAAAGGTAGATTATATAATAAAACAATAAACTATTTTAATAAAACAACAAAAACCATAGATGTTTATATCTATGACCAAACCAACTCAAGTTTTGTCTACACACATCACCACTGGTGAGAAGCTGGCGCGATGTGTTGACGTCATCCAAAGCGTCGCGGGGTTTGCACGTCATACAGGGGCGCTAAGATGGCTTCAGCGGCTTGGCTGCATGGCCCCAACGTAACGCGCTTAACAGAAGGACTGGTGTCTGTCCTAAAGGAGGAAAGACCTGAATATCTACCTGCGCTTCTAGCAAACTTCCGTGAGCATGGAGTGGTCGGCGCTCAGGTAGGGTTAGGGTTTTGTGCTCGCGCACGACGCGAGGCAGTTATGCGCGCTTCTTTGATTTAAATGAAAGCGTAACGTAATGGTTATCGTTACGTGTCTGACTTTCCTCGTTTGCAGTGTATAACGTTACAATATCAGTATGAATGCGAACCTCTGCAATTATGATTTAATGACCAGTGTGCTGGTTTATGTGGTAATTGTTAGTGGAGTTCCTATTAGTTTCATATGTAGCCATGGTCCTATAACATAGCTTTGTGCTCAGAGCACACTGAGGAGATGTTCACCTGTGTGTTTGTATCAGTGACGGTGACTATGAATGTTTTTTCAGAGCACGGGAGCTGTGGGTGGTCTGGTGGGCATCAGTAATGCACGGCTTGGGTCCAGTAAAACCAGGTGAGCTGTCAGAGTAAAACTCATTTTTGACATTATTTTCCTAGTCTTATCATTGCATTTTTCATTAAACATTTGAGTAAATCTGAGTTTTTGCTCATCATTTCTTAGTACGTTTCATGTTACTGCCAACGTATGTCCAAACGTTTTGTTAGAACGAGCATTAGGCTATTTCAACAGGAAAATAAAAAGTTACACAGTATCACTTTCTGCTTCAGGGTTAAAAAGGTACTACATAACCATTAGTAAAACCGAGGAAAGAAATAGAACGGGGAAGAAAAAATATTAAAGATTTAAAAGTTAAATAATTATTAACAAATTCTACATGCATACTTTATACATACGTAATACATTAGACAGGACGTAGGTAATGGTGTTTACAAAAAAAAAAAAAATTATGCATAAAAACTATCATTTTCCAAGAACATCTAGGTCTTTTTTAATCTAAACATGGAAAAACAGATCTTTCGCTACTTCTGCTTCATCTTGACTTTATTTGGATGTGATGACGTGTGTTTCAGGTTTGAGGGTCTCTGTCTCCTGTCCGTGCTGGTGAAGGACAGTTCGAGTGAAGTCTTCCAGCAGCATTGCCTTTCATGGCTGCGAACTCTGCAGCAGGTCATTCAGGTGAGAGATGTCTTCAAAACTTAGCTTTCTGTTCTTTTGCCTGAATCCACTTAATAGGTCTTTACTGATTTTATTCAGTTCTGTAGGATTTAGTAATGTACCTACTGTTCTCAAACACACAGTCACAGGCCCCGCTCCCCACCGTGCAGCTTGCTGTGAGTGTGCTGCAGGACCTGTTGCAGTACTCTTCCCAGCTGCCAGAGCTGGCAAGGGAGGTGGGGCTCAACTCCATCCTGGGCATCCTGACCTCCCTGCTCAGTCTTAAATCTGAGGTAAAAGCGCATGTCACATTTAGATTTAAATCAGCTCAGCCGTAGTCTTAAATCATATTAAATTTTATACTACTTTCGTTGTTGCTGAATAATGCATGACAGTAAAGACATTTATATTTTAGGAGACAAAGCATAAAAAAAATAAACAGCTTTGCGATCTCAGGAATAAATTATGTTAATTAGTTAATTAGTAATAATATTTTGCAATATAATTTTACTGTATTTGGGAGCAAATAATTAATTAAAAAGTCTTACCACAAAGTTCTAAACTGTGTGTTGTACACTGTTTATTAAACTGAGAACAGTGAAATTTATTGGACCACAAAAAGAATAATTTTTGTGTCATCATAGTGCCACCTAGCTGCTATGAAAGGAATGATGGCGTGTATGATCTACTATCCACGGGCTTGTGGATCTCTGAGGGTCAGTATAACCAATAACAATTAGTGGTATTTATTTATTTTTTCCTTTCAGTTACTTTGTATCGGACTAATTTAATAACTGTCACTTACAGGAAAAACTTGGAGCGTATTTCCTGTCCAAGATGGACTCTGGTAATCCTAAAGAGCAAGAGGTTAGTTCCATCTGGTTGTGGAATTCGAGGATAATATGTGTAGTTAAGTGCTCAAAACAACCGAACCAAAATTTCATTACAATTCTCATTTTTATTCCTTGAAAGGTGGCTTGTGAATGTTATGGGCGATTGCCCTGTCTTGGTGGGGTGTTGGAAAGAGGTGGAGGAGGGCGCAGGGCTGAGGGCTGGACCAATCAGCTACACTGCCTTCTAGCATCAGCCAATGACATACTGGGACAGCTGTACCAGGGTGCAGAAACGGGTATGTGGTGTGTTCTGAGTGTTTACATTGTACTGAGAGCAACATTCGTGTTAAGTTGTGTTTGTGTGACTGCACTCTTGCAGAAGGAACAGTGCAGTACGAGGGTCCTGGTGTGGAAATGCCTTTCCCTCCACTGGATGATGTGGATCCACTTCTGATCCTTCAGCTCCATCATCGTTACAAGGCTGTTTGTCTGGCTATTAAACATACTCTTAGGTAGTGGTTAATTTTATAATATTTGTATAGCTATTTTTTTTTGTCTGTTGAGCTTAGTTCATTTTTAATGAAGATTTTTGAGGTGTTATATTCCATATTAGTGAGATGTATTTTCCTCTCACAGTGCTGATCCTGCATCTTCAGTCCGTCTACCTGTTCAGCATGTTCTCAATTTTGTGTGTCGAGCCCTGGCAGTCAACACAAAGAGCATTGTAAGGCTTTAACTCTTTCTGTATGATTACATGCAGGTTAATGATGTTAAGTCACTGTTCATGATATTATTCGCTGAATTTGATTAACGTTGATGTGGACACTTACTGAAGGAATTTGTTTCAGAGTCCAACAGGAGAGGGCTGTCTGAGGCTGATGGTTTTACCCTCTATACACAACGACACTCTGGAGCTTCTCTCTGCTCTGATCAAGGCGTAAGCAGACACACACTTTCACTTTCACAGCTGTCTAAATGGAGACATTTTGCTCAGAATTTTGTCTGCAAAGTATGGTTAAGTAGGTGTACTACGCACACAATCACCCGGTATTTTTCACAAATAGGGTATAGAGCAGGGCCTGAAAAAAAAAATCATTAATCGTTTTTTTCTGTTTGTTTTGTTGTACAGTGTGGGTGGTGGACTGGTCCAGTATAGCAGTGTGCTCACAAGGCTTTTCTCACAGTCTCTGTCAGCATGGACACCTCTGCCTGAGGCTAGTCTGGGCCAGCAAAGAGCATACAGGTATTACAGAAACACCACTGATGACCGAAATTTAAATATTATCCTCTTTGTGCCTTGTATTAACGAAAAACCTGGGGCACTTTGTCCGTAAGTGATCAGACATAATTTTTTTTAATAGCATTTCTAAAATGCTTCTCCTATGAACACTTCATCACATTTGTGACATAGTAACACTGTTGCTCACTCACTGTTATTTTAGTTAAGTGTCCAACCTTTTGACCATATGCAAATTTTTTGCCTACAGTGCGGTGCGGGTGACCGTGTATTGCACCATTGAACTGTGGGTAAGAGTAGGAGGTGCCTCTCTGCTTCAGGCAAGCCCCTCCCACACAGAATTACTTTTCACTCATTTGATGGGGGACATCACGCCAGCATCAGAAGCAGTCAAGGTAGGTTTGAGGGTCTTTGTAACACAAACATCATGGGGAATGAAATTGGAGATGAGCCTTCTGGGGAAGATGGGTGTGTAATCTGAAGAACTATATATTTATATTCTTTTAGAGTGCACTAAATCAATTGACAGTGATATTTAAATTTTGTATGTTTTTCTTTTTCATGAAAGAAATACTGAATTGCATCACAGTTTTTTCACTTAACAAAAAGCACCATTGTTTTCAACACTCTTGATAAATACTTTGGTGCATCAAATCAGTATATTACAATAATTTAGATTTTTTAAGGATTGTGTCACACTGAATTATTTGAGTAATGCATGATTTGCTATCGTAGGAGCAAAATGCCTTTTACAATATATTCAATTGTAAGAAAGTGTTACATTTATTTAGTTTTTTTACTGTACTTTTGTTCAAATAAATTAGTGGTGGGCCGTTATCGGCGTTAACGCAGACTCTTATCGCACGATAAAAAAAATATCGCCGTTAATCTATTGACAAAGTTGGGTTGGAGTCTATACAAGCTATGGTGAGTTTCACCTTTAGCGTGGATGTATAGCCGAATTACACTGTAGCCTTATTCGGAAAAATGAAAAATTCAAGACTCTGTAAACTTTTGGATACTCAAAGAGCACTTTTTAAAATAAGTAATAGTTTTAAAAGAGCAGCATGTTTATTTAAT
>JAUMHQ010000059.1:8155004-8173260 GCA_032361165.1 Enteromius paludinosus
ACTAAATATACAAAACTGACTAATAATAATTAATTAAAACATCTCTTATATTGCTATATTCATATTATTTTACAGGTGGATGATTACACAGTTAAAAGCGCAGCTGATTTGGGTCGCCTGATACTGGTGCGTCTGGAGAAGCAGAAGTACTGGGTGGAGGATAACTGGTTCTGCCGTTACGTGAAAGTCAGTGTACCTGGACAAAGATGCGGCTACACTTTTCCCTGTTACCGTTGGCTAGTGGGAGATAAAGTGATAGTAGAGCTGAGAGAAGGCACAGGTCAGTTACGTTGAACTGCATACAAAAACAACTAAGCTCATTCTGAGATCAAGATGAATCAGCGTGATTAAAACCTTAACTCCAGTTCCTTTCCTCTCATAGCCAAAAAGATCAGTGATGACACCTTGCCACTAGAGATATCTCACAGAAAAGCAGAGCTTAAGGAAAGGCAAAACACATACAGGTATTGCATGCACTAAACTTACCGCTGCATTCCTATCTTTGTAAAGTATGTACTTCCCTGTTAAACTCTGTGTCTCACCTGGTAGATGGCTTGCATGGGCCCCAGGCATTCCAAAATGCATTGATGCCAAGTCAGAGGCCGATCTCCCCCAGGACGCTCGCTTTGACAATGAAAAGCGCAGTGACTTTGTGGGATCCCTCCAGTATGCGTGAGTAAAATGCAATACAGGTTTTGCAGAGCAAGTGTTGTTTTATTAGAGCGACTTGATATTTTAAGGTGCATAAGCTGGTGTGTTCACCTGTCTATGCATAATTGAATTTATATTACATTCATCTAATCATGAATTCATTTGTAACCTTACACTATTTGGCCTCCCAGGCTTTTGGAGCTCTCTCTGAAAAAACTGGCAATTAAGTTTGGGAAGTCCTGGAATGACCTAGACGACTTCAAAAGGATCTTCTGGAAGCTAAGGAGCCCTATAGCTGGTAACAATCATTAAATCTGTACTTTTTTGCCTAAATGCTTAGCTTAGCTAAAACAAGATAAAAAATTTTATGCAAATCACTTCTCGGAAAGTCCTCTTCCCGTAACGCTTGTACATGAATGGACTTTCACAGTGTCATGACACAATTTAACATTTATTCCCACTCTTGAAAATCAAAGTAAAAAAAAAAAAATTCTCTAAATTATGAAAACTCACAATGAAGCTAAAATGTGAAATAATTAGGTGGTATTATATAAATATTCTAGTCGCTTTGACAACAGAAATCAATCAGACATTAAACAACACTTAACGTTACCTCATAATCTAAAGTCACTTGAGCGTTTTTTTATAGCCACATGAACTTTACCCGCTCTTTTAGTGTCTAAGAGAAACATGAGTATATTTGGAGTAAAGAAAAGACGCATTAACGTGTTATTAGTTGCTTTTTGTACAGTAAAACAATTTAAAACTGGCATTTCAACAGTTAGAAGAGCAGGTGGAAGTAACGTTAGCGTGCGTGTCAGGAGCTATATTTGCTTCATTCTATTAACGTTACCTCATAAATATGCAAAGAGAACGTAATCCAGGGGTTAAAGATACAGTGACGTATTTTAACCTGTTTTAGCTGTTTGTTGGTCGATTTTGTTTTTGATTCAACCTACGTACAAATGTGTTTCTAATTATTATTAAATAAATAACATGAGTAATATTTTGATCAGAATACACCATGAACCACTGGAAAGAAGACTGGTTTTTTGGTTACCAGTTCCTCAATGGCTCAAACCCACGGATGATTACCAGGTGCAAGGAGCTACCCTCGAATTTCCCTGTCAGTGGAGACATGGTGCAGTCTTCTCTGATGCCTACAACCACACTGAAGGAGGAGCTCAAAGTGAGAGTCTACTTTATTTTCTTTAGTGCAATGAATTCTTGGAACAGTGAATCTAACAATGTTTCTTTGTCTGTCCTGCTAAAGAAAGGAAATATATTCCTGGTTGATCATGCGATAATGGATGGCATTCCTGCCAATGTAATCAGAGACAGAACACAGCACATAGCTGCCCCGCTTTGCTTGTTGTATGAGCATCCTGAGAAAGGTCTCATTCCTATCGCCATACAGGTAAAACCTGCTGACTCATATTTACACTTAGAATCATAATAATTTGGGATAGAACCAGATTTTCCTATATTTATTCCTGCCTCCATTTTCTGAAAATATGTTGCATGAATAATAAAACATGAATTCTGCTAATTGTTCTCCCTTCCTTCAGCTTGATCAGAAACCTGATAAGGACACACCCATATTTCTAGCTAGCGATCCACCTCTGGCCTGGTTGTTGGCTAAGATGTGGGTTCGTCACGCCGAGTTTCAGGTCTTTCAGTTGTTATCACATCTGCTTCGCACACACTTGGTGGTAGAAGTAATCTGTGTTTCCACGCTCCGACAGCTGCCTGCTGTTCACCCTATATATAAGGTTAGAGGAAGTTACAGGAAGTGCTCTTTAGGAAATATCCATTTGCATGTTTAAACTTAGATATTCATATTACGGGTCTTATTTACTTTTTCTTGTATTGCAGCTCTTGACTCCACATTTGAGGTATACACTTGAAATTAATTGCCGTGGAAGAACACAGCTCATCTCGCCAGATGGCATTTTCAAAAGGGTGAGCATCTGTAAACAGTAAAGTACAATTCTATTAAAAAATACTATTTTTAGAACTAGATTTTTTTTAGTGGCCCTGGAACTTGTCACTCACTAAAACCAGCCATCCACCACAAACAACGTGACTGTAGAGTATTTTTAACTCCCTCAGTGGGTCATACATTAAAAAAAAGTGTTTTTCAGGTGGTATCAACAGGTGGAGATGGACTCTTGATTCTGGCCCAGAGGGAGTATGAAGTGTTGACCTATCGCTCCCTCCAGCCCAAATTTGACTTCATGGACAGAGGAGTTACTAAACTGAAAGATTATTTCTACAGGGACAATTCTATGATGCTGTGGGATGCAATTCAAAAGTAATTTTTTAAAATAGGATTTCTGTATCCATTGCATTTAAATCAATAAACATAATTTTGCACATTTTTGATGAGAAAACTCATCAACCTAAACGCTCTTTTTTCCTCCAAGTTTTGTTTCAGGCATAGTTTCCCTGTACTACAAGAGTGATAGTGAAGTTGAACAGGACTCAGAACTTCAGGCATGGATTAATGATGTGGCTGTGGAGGGCTTTGTGGATGTGCCTCATTTTGGTAAGATATGAATGCATGACTGCATCACTGGACTCACAAATGTGCTGTAGTGGGTAAAAAAATATATATTAAAACCCTTGTGCAGTGTATTTATTTAGGCATAACAAAATACACTACAGTTCAGAAGGTTGTGGTCTGTACCTAGTTTTAAATAGAGATTAACACTTTTATTATAAAGGATGCATTAAATTGAACAAAAGTGACAGTACAGATGTTTATAATGTTACAAATAAATGCTGTCCTTTTGAAATTATATTTAATAGATGAATCCTGAAAAAATGTATCTCGGTTTCAAATGCTGTTTTTAAAAACTGACAACGATAAGTATTTCTTGAGCATAAGATCATGCGACCAAAGTAATGGCTCTTGAAAATTAAGCTTGGCCATCACGTGAATAAATTACATTAAAAATATATTAAACAGAAAACAGTTATTTTCAAATAATCATGATATTTTTTATCAAATAATTGTAGAATAAGAGATTATTTTTTTACAGGAGATGTCTTTCAAAACATGAATCAGTCATGCCAAACCTAAAAAAAAAACATAATCCAGTACAATATACAAATTTCAGGTCGACAATATTGTATTTTAAAAATGTCAAAGACATTAGTAGGATATATACACAAGCAACAGGCCAGATACACAATTAAGTTAAAATAATACAGAAAGGGAAGTGATAAAGAACATAAACAATAATAATACAGTGCCCCCATGTGGTCACTTGGAGAAAAAACACGTCTATAGTATGTGTCTCATCATAATAACCTACACAATACATGAGCTGTTTTTCTTGTCCTTTTGTGTGGTGGAACTAATTAAACAGAAAAACCGCATGGACTAAGTAAATGGCACTTGAAATCAACTATTAGAAGCAACTAATGATGTTTCTTGCATGTCAGGCCTATCCAGTGAGCTGAAGACAAAAGAAGAACTCATCACACTGCTCAGCGTGGTGATCTTTACTAGCACAGCGCAACATGCTGCCACCAACAATGGACAGGTAAATAATACATCACATCTTATCAAATTTGAAAATATACCTATTTTTCACTATACTGAATGCAGGTCACCATACATAAAAATCAGTTTGCAAGGCTTTACCTAGCTTTATTGTGCTCACTGTTGACCTCCTTCTCAACAGTTTGATTGGTGCGCTTGGGTTCCAAATACACCTTGCACCATGCGACACCCTCCACCAACAGACAAGGATGCTGTCACCATGGGCATGATCATGGACACCCTCCCTGATATCAGCCAGTCCTGTGTGCAGATGGCAATCACATGGCACTTGGGCAGAGCACAGCCGGATGCGGTGGGTCAACAGCACAGACTGTCACATCCCTGCTTTTATATATTATTATGTTCATATAAGTACAATATACTTCATAATAATTAGACTATATCCATCCAAAAGAAATATCTTCCCATGAAGCATTCAAATTAAATAGCCTTTAACAGATTATCACAATGATTACTTTAACAGTTCTCCATTTCCTCCCTTTTCTTCAGATCCCGATGGGCCAGTATGTGGAACAGTACTTCACTGAGCCTGCGGCTTTGAAGGTGATTGATAAATTCAGAAAAGAGCTGAAAGAACTGGAGGAGCAGATAATAGCTCAGAATGAGGGGCTGGAACTGCAGTACCTCTATCTGTGCCCAAGCCATATAGAAAATAGCATCACCATTTAAAGAAATGTCTCGTTCAAAATGTGTGTATATGTAACTGTGAGAATTGTCTTTAGCAGGTCAGCTAAATCTTTCTCAGCAAATTACACCAAAAGTACCCTTCCTAGCTACAGCTGAGACCAGTGCCTTTCTCAGGAATGGCATCAATGAAATACTGTGTCATAGTTATGTCATTTGTTTAGCTTGTAACACTTTTTTTGCGTGCATTCAGTTGTTTTTCTATGTTAAATTTTATGAACAGTGTTTATTTTTCCTTTTGAAAATAGTTAACACATAAAAAAAAATGTCAGAAGCCACTGTTTATGTGAATAGATTTTCTGTGGATTTTTACTCACTGCTGAATTGTTTAATACATCATCAGCCTTCATATGTAATATGCACTTCTGTTTCACAAACAGGAATAAGTCATTGTTCAAATTTAAATAATTTTTATAAACACATGGGGCAGAACAAGTATTCTGTGAAACCAGGGCATATGTACTGCATAAATAGCCTGTTCTATTTCCAGATGAGCACAATGAAACTTAATTTGCTACTATACTTTTTCCTATAGCTGTATTTAAAAAAAAAGATGTATTGTACAAATACTTTCCATGGCAAATAAAGTCTGCTTTGTTATTTCATATACCATTCAATCTTCAGTACTAAAGTTTCCAGTTACACTTTTTAGAACCATGTTGACTGAGAGACAAGCTCTACACTTATCAAACTAGCGACAAACTGCACAAGCAAAATCTTGAATCATTTATTGTGACAACAAAACCACTGTGACCATGTAAAATTCCATTTAACATTTAAATAATGAGAACGCGTATATGATAGGTGCTTAATATAAATACAATCACAATCAAATCATTTATTTATGTTTGGAAGGTCTACCGATCAAAGAGCACTATGAAAGGCAAATCAGGAAGGTACCATTATCAAAATGGTTAAGCGCACACACATTTTATGACAGGCTTCAAGATAGAAAGGCAATATAGAAAAGCAGAGTAAAATAGATAATATCTACACTCATTTAAGGCTTCATTTTAAGGCAAATACAAATTAAGGAATTTAGAGGTAGAGTTATACTCCAATCACTAGGTGGTACTAATGCACCAGATATTCCTTGCGCTTGTTCAGGTGAACTTGACAAAATGACAGGAAACCAATGCCAACGTAGATTGCTGCTGCAATGAAGCAATTGTATCCAACTTGGTTGTATAATTTATAGATGTTTTGCAGTGCCGTCGACCTGAAATAAGTGAAAAGAACCATGTGTAAGAAAAGCAGAATACTGGGGAGGAAAAAAGTCTCGAGAACATGTGACATTCCCTTGACTTATTTACAGCGTGATTAAATGAGTAAGCGGCAAAAGGAACTCACCCGTCCTCCATGTCTGTCTCTGTAAAAGGTACATCCTCTATGAGCACAGCTGAATGTGTAGAGAAAAAAATCCCCAGCATTGCCTAAGAGGAATAAGACAGAAAATGTTGATTATGGCGTATGCTGTATTTCTCCTTTCACTGGCACTGTGTGCTAGTTTTTATTCAGTATCCCCACAACCTTTATGATTTCCCCCCTTGATTTTTCAAATAGTTTTATAGTGATTGGAAATGTTCAATCATGACATTTTTTGAATTATAGACCTCAGAAAGATCAATTTCTAGCTAAATTAATACTTCAGATAAAATTTAATTAAATAGATATGCACATTACTTTTCCAGCACTGTAAATCAGACTTTTATAATTCCCTGGCATGTCTAAGCTTTCCAGGATCATATAACCCCTGTATTATTTGTTGACATTTTGTCATTTACTTACTACAGTGCCCAAAAAAGTAAGATATGCTCAATGTATTTTATTGACCTTTCAGCATGTATAAACACTACGCATAAGAAACAAAATGATTTAACTTACCAGCATAATAACACCCCAAATACTCAGGACCAGTCCACATGCTGCCAGTTTAGGACCGCAGAAAAGCAAAGAAGCCATTCTATAATAGACGTTTTCAGTTACTCTGAGATGCCACAGGACCGTTTCCAAAAGAAATAAACTTTATACGACTGTCATTTCAATTTTAAAAGTCACTTTTGTTTAAGTTTTCTAGCCTCGGTGAGCTCGGTGTCAACAGTCACCCGATTAAATCAGCTGACTTTAGAGGAAGCGGAAGTAGAGTGTCAGCCGCCGAGTGCTACGTCATAAAGAGTTTGAAACAACTTTATGCACATCGTTAATATTAAGATCTCATACAATGTATATTTAGACACACACACACACAATCCACATCTATTCGATGAATCTTTTACTCGCTATTAAACCGTGTAAGATGAAGAAATACAGAAAAAGCAGACACTTTTAATTGTTTTTAAGCATTTCAAATGTATTTTTCTTGAATTATAAAATTATTGCAGGATGTTTTGTCCTCAACCGAGGGTTTATCTTAAAGCTCTGTAAACACAATCTGAACCCAGACTGGTTCACTGTTGGATACAATTTTGCCTTCATAACGAGGCATGTTTAGACTTGTTGACATTTGACACCTAAACCGAAACGGTTTACTTTTAATCTTAGAAACAATCTTTTTTGTGCAACTTTTGA
Source organism: Enteromius paludinosus (assembly GCA_032361165.1). NCBI lineage: Eukaryota > Metazoa > Chordata > Actinopteri > Cypriniformes > Cyprinidae > Enteromius > Enteromius paludinosus. Next base: position 8,162,479 of record JAUMHQ010000059.1, read on the forward strand.
TGAGGGGTTCTAGGCTTCAATATTCTGTGATTTTTAAGGATGCGTTCACTAAACTTTCGTAATGATGGCAAATGCTGAAACTGGACACCTGAAGTGGTCTCTTTTATGACTCTTCTTGGCTCATTCTCCTCCCTTCATAACAAAACGTCGCCAAATTCCTTCAGTTTTTGGCTCACTGCGATGAGACCTTTTCTAAGGAACAAAATGTTGTATTGACTAAGCAAGTGAAAAACAATATATATATAACCATACAAAACGAAGTGTAAGGAGCGGAAAATAGGAAGAAAATTCATCTCGATGGATGAAAAAGAGTGAAAAGGATAAGACGAGGAGGAGGGTGTGTAACGGGACAGCACGGAGGAAAACTAGTTTTAAAGACCAAGAAAACTATGGAAATGTATGATTTTTGACTTGTTGGACAGCAGGGCAGAATTTGCAAACACATTCTACCAAAAAAAGTAAGTATTAAAGTAAAACTTAGAGAAACAGCAGTTTTGAGGATACATTGTGTCTCTGCAATACGTGGGCAAACGTGATAGCATACGGCTACATTAAAAAGCCTTTTAATAATTCGCATGTATAAATTACGTAAAATGTGGAAATATATTCCTGGTTATAATTTAAACCTAATTTGCAAAGTATAAGCCTATGTTATTAGCCTTTTCGTGATGTTTTGGGACAATGCAGTTTCTGTGGTAATACGGTAGATGGCTCCTCATGTTCTTGATGTTGTAACGTTTCTTGGAAAAAATGCTGAAATGTTTCGTCCGTATTCTGTGAAAGACAAACAAAACACAGATGTTGCAAGACAAGCAGTTTTACTAAGTAAAATATTACTTGAATTGAAATACACGCTGGTGTTTAATATTCAGGGATGGTGTCTGTTCAGTTCAAACTTAACCAATTGTTGATGTTGGTAACTATTTTGAATTGTTACACGTTTACTAAAAAATAGGTCCCAGAATATAAAGCTGAAATTATATATGAACCACAGATATAGAATTAACCATATAGAATTTAATCATATAAAATCATCATATATAGTTGAATGGAAATTGAATAGGATGAATGTGCAATTTGTTAACAACTAAATAATTACTGGTCATTCCTTGTAGGCAACTAGTAGCAAACGAATAAATACCAGTAACGTTATATATTAGAGTCTCACTGAGTAATATTATTGAAAATGAAAAAGGTACTAGAGACTACTGGATTGTTTTCTAGTAATGATTACATACTATAATTAAAAAGTACTTTATAGTACTGATATAGTACTATGAACAAACATAGATGCTAAATGTGAAAACAGTTCGCCATAAATGGGTGGGTCTGTTCTGGTCCGATGATGCCACTTTCTGTTAAAGAACTGTGAGAGGCAGATTCTGTCTTACTATCTCCATATACATTTGGAGTTAAATTATTTTTTCTTTTATTTTTATAGTTTTTCTCTCAAATTGTCTTCTTGGTTCTCCCTCTTATTCTGTTAGGGACCTTGAGAATGGATGGAGAAAAAGAAAAAGAGCGGGAGAGAGGGGATGAAAAAGAGAGTGATGAGACAGAGGAGGATGCAGAGGGGGCAGCCTTATTATGGCAGGAAGGATACCCTGAAGATGACCTGGGCTTACCCATCATGCATTGGGAGGATCTGAGTCTCCGTATTGCTGAACTTGAGAAGCAACAAGAAGAGCGAAGACAGAGGGAAAAGGTCTGAATGAGAGTAAAAATAGTAATGTGCTTTGAATGGTAAAATATCAAAAAACAAATGACACTGCATGATTTGGTTTGGCTTGACTATTTATACTTGACTATTTATCTTCAATAACTGCCACCATGAATTTGTCCTGGGACGTTTCTCTGCAGGACTTGGACAGGCTGACAGTAGACTGGCCAGAAATCAGAGGGCTGAGCAGTCAAAGAGAAACCTATGAGGACATGGAGGATGATTGCAACAGTCGTCTGACTGCTCTGACAACAAGGTCACACAGATTTCATAAATCTCAACTACTTTTCTTTTCACTTCTTTGGACTTAAATCTATAGCGACTATGCTTTATTATTATAGGCTTCAGAGCCAGATGAATCTACAGCTTTGCTTCATCAACAACAGTGAAAGTGAAGAGGAAGAAGATGAAATGGAGGCAAAGAATGAGGTAAAATAAATTGGCAGGAGTGGCAACATACTGTAATGAGAACAATGTGAAGACCGAGATGTTTAAGAGAGGTTTACTTTGTGAGATTAATAATTGTTTTTTTACGCTCTTTGTTACCATTTTAGGTGGCAAAACCATCAAGTAAGAGTGGAAGCAATCAGAGGTTAGAGAAAGAACGTGGTTCAAGCTCTGCATCAACAAAGAAAAACAAGTCAAGAGGGTTCAAGAATGATGTCAGAGCTGCACTAAGTGTACTCAGACATAAATTGAGATTGGAGAACAAACAGGTTAGAAAACAGCAAATATTCATGGGGTAGTGTCTTAAGTGTGTGTTTTATTTTGTGTTTGGTAACTTCAAGAAGCACACCTATTCAAATAGTTAGGCATTATTTTCTGTTAGTTATGTAAATGTTCTTTACACTACCATTTGATTTTTGGAGTCAGTAAGATTTTTTAAAGAAGTTAATACTTTTATTTGGCAAGGACTCATTAAATTGATCAAAGCTGTCAGTAAAGACTTACTATTTATTCACAAATAAATGCTGTTCTTTTGAAAATTATGTTCATTAAAGAATACAGAACATAAAGTAATGACATGACAGTATTAAATGGCACAAGGGGGTTCAGTGTTTTTTGTGCACCAATTCAGAATTCTGAAGGATCATGTGAAAATTCAGCTTTGCCATCACAGAAATAAAATACATTTTATAATAAGTACTAATAGAAATAATACAATTTTAACATAATGCTGTTTTACTGTTTGTGATCAAATAAGCACAGCCTTAGTGAGCATAAGACGTCTTTTAAAAAGTCTTAACATACCAAACATTTGAACGCTTGGTTATAAATCATAGTTGTACTTCACTGACCCCAAAAGTTGTAATTGTACTTCAATGACCCCTTTCACAGACTATACCTCCCAGTGAGGCTGTCAGAGAAAGGAAGCACTATGAACGAAATGACTTGAAGAATTTCAGCTTGAAGGAGTTGAAAGCGCTGAGGACCTCACTAAGCAAAGACATTCATGGTAAGCCCAATTATTATTTTACATATTATGTTAAATCAAGGTTGTCTGTTGTAAATAATTGAACTATTTACACATTGTATATGTGTGTGTAGACCTCAGCTCAGAGCTGGTGGGTCGACTTCTTACAAGGGACCAGCTAAGAACAGAGCAAGACGCCATGCTGCTGGAGGTACAAGATATGACATCACTCTGATGTGGAGTCAGAAAAAATTTCCACTACGGAACAAAAGGATGGGACCCTTCCTTTACAAGACTGTCAGTGAGCTCCCTGAACTAATTGATTTTACTGTGAAAAGCTACAGCACTCCATCATCACTTCAAAATACTTTTTCACTGCAGTATTTTTCTTGACATTTTAAGGCACAGACGAGGATTTGAAACTGCAGTTTACACTCTTACAGTTGCAAGATCTCACTGATAAAGCAACTCAGCAGTAAAAGACAATGTATGTCATGACATGCTCTTTTGCTGAATATTACTCTAATTTGTTTAGTGCCAAAGCCAATTATACCAAGCCTCACGTGTTAAGACACGGCTCATTAAATGCTACAAAGTATGTGTGTGTACATACATTGCCAAGCAACTCATAACTGGATTGTTTGTGTCACTGTTTGTGAAATTCTTAAATATTATTTTGTGGAATAAAAGGGAATTCAGTATAATTGTATTGTGTTCTGTTTTGTTGCACTGATATAACATTGCTCTTCTGTTTTGTGTGTCTGTGTGTATTTTGCCTAGCCAGAGTTTGTGCTGTCAAAAGGCCAACTCAGCACTAATAGAGGATAGAAGAAAGAGGGAGGGACAGATCATGGAGCAAGAGATGACCAAGGAGGGTTGGATTGAGAGAATGGTCAAAATAGTTCAAGGAACTGATGTGAAAGGGAAAGATTCAGGGCTGAATGACTAGACGAAGCTGTCACTGCATCCAGCTCTTCTTCCATTTGATAGTTGAATTAGCTGTTACTGTCGGAATAGAGGTGTTCCTTAGGCTTTACTTGTACCGCGATTCTTAGTTTTTTCTAAAAAGGACTTGATCGCTCTACTAAATAGGTAAGTGAACGATTTTTAACAGCTCATTACCAGGTGTGATCTCTATCCTTGCATATGTCAGTGGTGTTTTACAGTTTCAAAATTCATATTTTGCATACCCAGAAAACTGTAAATGTGTATCTTGTCCATAAATATTCTTGTCTTTTTAGTCTCAGTATTAAATAAGTTTACAGCTATGCAGGGCAGTGAACTCTTGCAATATGTGGGTAATGTGAAGGGTTGTTTGCACTGTTTATGGTGTTGTCTGATTCCCCAAGTAAGGACCTTGTTATTTATTTAGCCAAAGCAGACTACCTTAATGTCATTTAGTGACCTTCAGGTACTCACTGATTTATTTACATAGTGTCTTATATGTCTGAGAAGTGGTAGGCAATAAGCAATTCACCACGAGCTCAGTCAGCTGTGTGCTAACTTTACCGGGAGGTGGGGATAGTCACGACATCCATAGAATCCCAAAGGATGTTTAATGTGCAAATGGAGCCAGAGGGAGTCTAGGTGTAGGTTAACAAAGCCTGAAAGTTTCTAAAGCTGGCAATTACATATCATTTATATTTGTTTCGAGGAAGAGGGATAGGGTAGAGAGTTCTGGTGTGAGGAACGGGGTGAGGGGTGGGTAAGATAGAATAGAACATAGAGGGGAAGTGTGGTTACTGTTTGATGGGTTAATGAAGTGAAAAGGGTCTGAATCAGCAGCATATATACCTATGCGCAAACAGTACCAGGGGTTGTGAAAGAGAAAGGGGGATGCGGGGAGGGCTTGTGTGGGATGACGACTTTTAAAGGTTTTGGCAAACTGGTACTTTTTTTTGCTTCCTAAAACCAATGTATCTCTCGTTCCCCTATTCTACCAGGAGCGGGGATCGCTGGAAACTCAAACAAACTCATCCGTTGGAGAAGACGTGGTTTCAGAAGCATAGAAATGGGAGGATGAAACCAGGACGCTCCCTAAAAATCCGACTAAGAGCTAGCCGACAATGACGACAAGTGCGCCTACTGTTTTGTTTGAAACAGAGAAAGGGGCAGACGCCCAGCTTTCCTCCTCACACAACTCTTCAGTTACTGGCTCCTGCAATATTGACGAGTCCTACAAGTACATCTTCCTGCCCATTTGCTACTCCTTCACCTTTGTCTTCAGCATAACCCTTAACTTTGTGGTTCTCTACCGCTCCTTTCGACACACCAGGCACTGGAACGCGTCCCTGATTTACATGGTAAACCTGGCCACAACAGACTTCATGTATGGTTTATCCCTGCCCTTTCTTGTGGCCAGTTATGTCATGCGGGACGACTGGGTGTTTGGAGACTTCATGTGCCGTCTAGTGCGTTTCCTCTTCTACTTTAACCTCTACTGCAGCATATTCTTTCTCACCTGCATCTCAGTGCACCGCTACCTGGGCATCTGCCACCCAATGAAGACCATCACCTTGGAGACCAAGAGAGCAGTAAAGGGGACTTGCGTTCTGGTGTGGATAGCCGTTTTTGCACTGACGTGCCCAATTTTCCGTTTTGCAAAGACACAGAATCTTCCACGTGAAGGTAAAGGTTCAAAGGAGGAGATGTTCATTAATTGTTGGGATGATGCAATTGATAAAGAGTTCCATGATTACATTCCTTACGGGGTCACGCTTCATTTCTTGGGCTTTTTTGTGCCGTTCAGCATCATTGCCTGGTGCTATTCACGTGTAGTGATAACAATATTTCGGACGCTGCACTCTCAACCTCCTCCTCAAAGAGTCAGAAGTGGGACTGGCTGTGAAAGCGTCGCAGGAATTGGGGGAGAGGGAATGTCAATCATCTTGGGGGCTCAATCGCCTTATGTCAACAGACGGCGCAAGTCCATTAAGACAATAATTACCATCACTCTCCTCTTTGCCCTTTGCTTCTTCCCCTTCCATGTCACTCGCACTATTTTCCTACTGCTGAAAGTGACGAGTAAGGTGCAGTGTCACACCATGCGGATGGTTTCCATCTGTTATAAAATCACTCGGCCGCTGGCCTCGTTCAACGCCTGGCTGAATGCACTACTTTACTTTCTTACCAAAGAGAAAAATGGGCCCTGTTGTCAAAAACCTGAATATGCTCAGCATGGCCTGCTATGGCCACTTAGAATGCTGGGAAAAGGAGAGGAAGAGGAGAATGAAGTCGAAGAGATAAGGAACCACAAGCACAACGGACCAACAGATGAAAACAATACACACAGAGGTCTGCCTTAAGGAATGAGCATGTAAACATGTGACAGTGTAGGACATCGACAAGTGAACCTAGTGGACCTGCCTTTATATGGGATTCATTTGAAACAAACGGATGTTTTTATATTCTCTGTATTTGTAAAACTCTTTTTAAAACCCCTTAAAGATTGTTTTACTTGTTGATTGCTTCAGTGGTTAATTAGTCATATATATATTAAGTAGAATACAGATTTAGTGGATATTAATTGCAAAAACACAGAAATATAGAATAATAAACACATTTATAAGGGTGCAAACTTGTGTTTGCAGTTGTTGGCATACCTCAGGGTGGACACATTTTGTGCAGGAACTATGTTTAGCGCTGTCATGAATTAATATGTCATGTTGTAAATAATTAAACTGTTCTAATAAACATTTTCCGAACCTGTGTAAATGAAAATCTAATTATGGCTGTGATCTTTTGAAGTCAGTATTCATTATTAAGCGCTGTTCCAGATTGGTATGACTTTAAGAACCTAAATTTGTTGTAGAATAAACAACTAAAAGTTGAAGGTGTTGGTTTAAGCATCTTGTGCGCATTATATTTTTTAGCAAGTACAAGGTAAAAGAACATTATACATATTAGAAAATGCTGATTATTTCTACACACCGCTATATCATTCATTCATTTAGCATAGGCCTTATTACAATGACCTTTTCTAGTAGTTGTCAGCAATAATTTTTCTAAGTACACTTAAAAGTAGTACTTCAGTATACAGCACTATCCTTTGTCCTTTCGTCCTTCTAAAATAAGTTTAAAAACAGGTGATCCACAAAAGACCTCAGCTTCATACACTGTCATTACCACTTGGTTTTACATTGGTTAATGATCAGCTGTCCTGTTGCAAGATTTTCTGACACAAAGGAGCCTGTCTAAATGTAAATATTTATTGTAGTATAGTAGCACATGATTGTAATGCATGTTATAGATTAAATAATTTATCGGCATAATAATGTAACTTAATGTTCTTCTAAGATCTCAGTACAATTGCTTTTTGCAGTAAATGATAATGTACTGTATATGATATGGTCATGATAATACTGATGCACAGATCATGTATCCTGAGTACCTAGATGTTTTAATATTGAAAAGATTTTCATATCAATTTAGATATTTATTACTGGAATAACTGCAGACACCCTGGACAACAACAATAATAATACTTATTATTAATATCTTTGCAGTGTAAATTTTCTAGATTTTATCATAATAAACTGAATGTCAGTTTGTTGCAAATACCTTAAACCCATACTAAACTCAAAACTAGACAGAGTAAGAGACTTTTTGTCACCTTATGTGCCATCTACCACTGGTTTCTGGCCCCGTTCACGACATCCTATATCAGGCTCTGTGCACTCTTCTCATAATAAAATGTTGCCAGATTTGTGAAATCTAGTAAAACTATTTTCGATTTATTAGGCAAAATACAAGCTCTTCACATCGACTGTAAGATGCCAGTTCAGAAAATGCACAGACACTACAATAGGGGGCGACATTGTGGCCATTCAAGATTTTAGTTTGGAAATTTAAAAGAAAACCTTCCCGACCTGCACCGCGGCTAAGACACGAGCTGACGGTTATTAAAAATTATCAAAAAATAATTAGAAATTATTGAAACAAATAATTCAGCAATGAACGACTAGAATAGCTTATGCTAACCAATATGCAATAAATCCTTTTGTGGAAAAAAATATTTTTCGCTGAGGAAATTTTATATTTATTTTTTTATCTGTCCCGTGTCATCACAGTGGTAGAGCTGCTGCAGTGGAACATTGGCGCCATTTTCAAACTTCAGAGCCTCAGTGACTGGAACTCTTGTAACAGCTACATTATTCCTCATTATGATTTTTTTCACAGGTTCTTTCCTCAGGACCCTTAATTACTTTATTTATAAATTTTTTTTTTACAAATATTGGGAACTCGAAGAGGATTTTCATAAAAGGTAAGCAATTATTACTTCTTTATTCGTATCAATTATAAAGTTTTTGTATTCGACATTTTTTTCCCACAAGCTTCGACAAAAAGTGTCCCCTTTATCATTTATTATTTACTGATCGCGAGTTTTGTTATGTTAGTAAAGTAACACAAACGTGTATAAATATGTAAAAGATGTTTAATAGAATTACGAGGCGTTAGTAATTTTATGTAAGTTGTTTATGATAAGCTGTTTCATCACTTTTCTTTTATGTTTTAAATAGAAACAAAACAAACATACTTCCTTACTATAGTTACCCGGACTAACGTTACCTCCAAAACGTGTAGGAACCCACGGGATAACGTTCAAACTACTTATCACAACTTAAGCGATGCTTTGAATATATAGACAGCATAAAGCAAACTGAATAAAGTAGTCTTGTGGTCTTTGTCATATGTTAGCTTTTAAAGACAATGATTTCTCGGTGCCTCTAATGTTCTGAACCACTCCCCTCTGTTGTCCCCTCACCCACAACAGGCTTCAAGCAATACTTTCCCTTCTTTAATTCGCTCCATAAAATAATGGATTTCGACGTTAGATATTTTCACAGCGATTCCTTTAATTGAAGCAGTAGGGACAGGAATGTAAATATATCGTCTAACTTCGAAATGACAGTTAAAGTTGTTCGTTCTAAGCTGTTTGAAAATCAGAACGTTCGTTCGTCAAATGACATCTTTGGGTGACGGTGTGACGAAATAGAACTCTGGAGAAGAATAACGACATTTTGTCGAACGTAACGTTCGTTAAATAACGTACGCGCTAAGAGGTGACATTCAAAACCACGAAATAATTGTTTGGCGATGAATCAAAACTTTAGGTTTCCAAATATGCAATTTTTAACAACTATTTATTACTTGCCCCATAAAAATAAATGCAAAAAAACAAACAAAAAACCCCCCGATAACCAACGAACGTTAATTTGTTGTTTAGAATCCTACATACATCTTATATCGATTCATCTTTGAACAGCTCTGAATTTATCGCGTTTCTCGTAGTTAGACCAGACAATAATTATTATGCCACCCGATTAATGTTCCACTTTGTAATATCCAAATCTGTCTTCGTGCTTTACCGTGTATCTGTATCTAGTGTATATATATTATACATATATTAATTAAGTTGCAAATAGTGTCAAACAAATTAATCTGCAAATAAACACAGATATTCGAGTATTATAGCATGATGCTTGACTTTGCTGCTGTTTTAAAAGTTGCTCTAAAGTGTTAGTTGTTATCAAAAGCAATGTAATGGCCTTTACAGTGACCCTGTAACCTCATAATAAAAGTGCACACAGCTTTTTCTTAGTTTTGGCATGGATTTTGCTTTATAGCTAATGTATTAATTCCAGTAGTTTACTTGACCCTTCTTTTTTGGGGGGTGTTCACATGATTTTGTTCATGAACAATTTGAACATTTGAAATCCTCCAGCATTGCAAGATTTGGAAAGTCGTTCTTTTTTTGAACGTCTAAAAGTTTGCAGTGTGGGAGTACCTTTTTGCTTTTTTTGAACAATTATAAATGGTAAAGAGTGAGGATGAGGTATTGGGTATGCCACGAAAGCTCTGCACCTGTTCCTATATGTCATATTTAACAATCTCCCTTGATTTTGCTACATATCTGCTGAAAGTAATGTAAGGGAGAGGCTGGGCATAGCAAAAAAAAAAAAGTCTCAATTGAGTAGTTTTCTGTTTTTCAAGGGGAAAAAACCCTGTTCATTACCCACAAACTGCCAGATGATGAAGTTGACTATATCATAAAGCTGTTGTATATATTTGTAGTATTGCACGTTTTTTTTCTCATTGTTTAATTCAAGCCCCTTTATGTGCAGATGTCAAGAAAAAAAAATCTTTAGTGCTGGGCTTTTACGTTTTTAGTTGGGGTATTTTTAGTCTTCCTGTTTTGGTGTGTGGTTCCTGAAGCTTAGTGCTTTTGTCTTTGGTTGTACAAGATGATACTGGTAGGATTAAAAGGTAAAAGACGAGGAACTGCATACTTTTGGTAGAGAAATTATCTTCATAAAGAGTACAATGCAAATTTGCTCTTGTAGGTTACTCTTTAAGAATTTTATAATGACTGTAATTTGTACAAAATGTGTTATCTTGCATTAGCTGTTTATTTTTAGTAAATATTTTTGGGAGATAATCTGGTTTTCAACCTTGTTGGTTGCATTAGCCTGTAAAAGACATTTTGTGAAATGTAAGGTTGTATTTTAATCGAACTTTCCATGACAGTATTTTCATCTGAAAATGTATTGATTACTGGACATGAATTTCTCTTTCAATTCTGCTTATTTGATTTGAATTATCACAGAGGTCTTTGTCTTGTCTGGCTCTGTGTGTGTGTGTGTGTGTG
>JAUMHQ010000059.1:8173360-8183874 GCA_032361165.1 Enteromius paludinosus
TTTCAATTCTGCTTATTTGATTTGAATTATCACAGAGGTCTTTGTCTTGTCTGGCTCTGTGTGTGTGTGTGTGTGTGGTTTGTGTGTACTGTTGGACCATGGTTGTGCTACTCAGAAAAACTATCTGTAGAACCAGATCAACATATTCTCCACTCTTTGTAGCCAGCCTTGTACTACACAGAAAACCCACAGAGACCCTGCATAAAATCCGGACACACTGAGAGCATAAGACTATGAAAGTCTAAAAACTTTGAGCTCTCCGAACTGTTGACATCTGTTTTTGCTGTTCCTCCTGCGTTTATTTGTATTTTTTTTTTTAAAAATTTAAACGGATAATGAACGAACGGCGAGAATATAAAGTCATGTTTTTTTCTTTAATTTTGGACAATACGTTTGGACTGGAAACACCCCCTGTGCGGTCGCTGGAGTTTGGAGTTTGTGGTGAACGCTAGCCCGCAGTTTAACGCAAAAGTACACTACGGATGCATAACACTTTTCCTAGTTTCATATCCCCCTTTCTGTGCGTCTTTGCAGCCGAGCCTTCTCCCTCTTTTGTTCCCCCCTCCCTCCCTTTCTCTCCGTTGCCTGTGTGAATGCTTTGGCAAGGCTACAAGAAATCAAGCAAGCGAGAGCTGCTAGCACTGACGCGCCCCAGACACTAAGCCCTAGAAATTAATTTTTTCCTACGAAACAGTAGCACCGACGGTCCTCAAACTTCACATTCTTCTAAGGGGAGCCCAGGGCGATGCACTGATTTTTTTTTTTATTTTTCCTGTCCCCCGAAAATGTTCATTTTTATTGTAGAAACTGATGCCCCGGGAAAAAGGCTACAACCCCTGCTTTTTATGCCTACCAAGTTCCTCAGGCAGCCACACTAGCTACAGCTAAGCAGAGGCTGCACACTGCACTGGACTGCTGGTCTGAAGGTGAATAGGGAGAGAAAGGGGTTTAAGGGGTGAAAATAGGTGCTGGTGGACAAAAGGTTTAGGCACTTATTTGACTCTTGGAACCCCACCCCCCAATCTGGAATGGGAGCCCCAAGCTCAGACGAATGGGTGTATTTTTGACCTGAAATTAAGACTTGGGATTCCCAATGATAAGTGCATGTGTGGGTTTGTTTTCCTTTTTAATTCTGTTTCTACAATTTTTTTGAAAGCAGCCAAACTGTTTTAGGTGTAGATTTAGCTGTAGATTTGCGAAGAATTAAAATATTTGAGGTGGGCGAACTACTTTGTGACTTTAATCGAGTTTTCTGAAAGAATGAAAAAGTCTTTCAAGTACTTTGCTTGGCTTTTTTGAATACAAAAACAACTTCATTGAATTAAGTTGGGGAATTACTATTTTTTTTTTCCTACCCAGGTGCAGGAGACACTGGAAGAAGGGAGTCCGGTGGTCCGGTACTTTGGGAATACCAGGCACCTTTTCCTCTCCCCTGTTGCCTAACATGCTGGAGAACGGGGATCGAGGGTAAGTGAATTCTTTCCTGTGTCCGTTTCAAAGCTTAACCAAAACGGCCCCTGGTTTGAATGGGTGAGCAAAGTTAGGCCAGGGTGTGTATGTGTCTGTGTAAGTCTGTGTGAGCTTCTCTTTTAGGTCTCCCTCTCCCACCCATTTGCTGTCTATCCTTTTCTCATTTTCTCTCTCTCCCTCTCTTTTGCTAACACCCCCCACCCCCCTTTCTCTCCCTCTCGATGAACGACGGGCAGAAGTAGACAGAAGCAAATGCCTTCTGCAACTGTGCTGACGTGATCATTTGACTCAGACCTTAAATAGGCTGCCCTTTATGAGATGGAAGTGTGTTTGTCGGGATTGATTAGAACTGAAAGGATTAAATGTAAAATATCCACTGTCATACATTTTGGAAAAACATTGGGTTTTTGTGTAGCACCATTTTAGTCACACCTTAGCCTGCATTTTGCTTCTGATAAACTTCCTCTTTTTTTTGCTGTGAACTTCAGCTTCAGAATAAAGGCTTAAATACCTTTAAGCAAAAATTAAAGATCGTGTTTTGATGTGTAACAACAGTCAGAATGAATTCTTTTGCAATTAAATCTTGATTTTTCTGCTGACATTAGAACCTCATCACACAACATAGGGTGTGGTGTACTTAAAAGAAAAAATTCAAGTCCTTCAAAAATACTTGGTGTTTCTTTTTCTTTACCACAACAGTTGATAATATAAATATCAAATACCTTTTTAGTCCTTTTAACTTTTGTCAGTTATTAGTTTGAGCAGATTAAAAATTTTATTTGTTTTTCAGTAAAACAGTCATTATGGTGGTTTTCCTACTTAATTGATGCCACATTTATGTTGGTCTAATGTTGTTGATGTAAGCTTCCTTTTTAAAAAAAAAAAAAAAAAAAAGAGAGAAAATTTAACAAGCAAAATAACAACAAAAAATATGGGAAATGTAGTGATGGGACAACATTTTTCTTCCATTTATCTTTTACACACTACAACAATTGATAGTCATATGTACTCATCTTTCAAACATCCCTGGCTTTTCACAAGTCTAGTCTAAATCAAATATTCCTCGTTTTCTTAACTGTCTCCCCCATTACCATCCTCTTATAGCTCAAAAAATGTAATGGTATATCTTCTTGAATATACCAGAATATATGTGGACCTTAAAGTTAGTAATTTTGTATTTTTGTTAATGTATAGTTGCCACTTATAAAGACAAATTGTCTTTTATATAGGTTGTGGAAATTATTCTTTATGAATTGTACAAGCATTCTTTTCTTGTCAAGTCTTCTTATTTATTTTTACATTTGGACAAATTTGACTCCTAATCCTAGGAATCCTTTAATTGAATGTAGCATTTTGCTCTGCAACAATTCTATTGGATAATTCATATAAATATGTAATTTCATAACACTGTATGTGTAATACAAATAGACAATTTTTATTGTAGTGATACTAAAAATACTTAATTTAAAAATCAGAGATTTTTGATGTTTGTGGTGGTGGGGGAGGGGGTAAAAACATTTTTTTAGATGTTTTTTTTTTCACTCAGTAAATTATTCTCATGGTAATAAAGCCATTTTGACAGGCGCTAGTTTTTTTTTTCTCCTCATCTCCCCCCTTTGTTATTATCCTCCATTTTGTCTTCATCCTCAACATCCATTTTAGGACAGTGTGTGCACAATAACTCACTTATTAAGTCTCACAGGGCATTATTAGAATGGCATGAAAAGATGTGGGTGACCACGAGCTTCCTCAAATTGTCTGTGTTAAAGAAATAGCAGTAATGCTGCACTCTTTTCTGTCAAACAACTTTTATTACGTATTATTACAATCTGTTCACATTGCATCAAACATTTGTTTTGTTTTTTGATAACTTGCCACTAAATATCCATAAGACATTTCTATATTACACGCAATTAATTTTGTCCCTAATCTTATCCTAGTGAGGACCAGTGGAGTCTGTCGTCATCTTTTTATTTAGCCCAGAGTGCCCTGTAGCAGCACATCATGGTTTGTAAGTTCTAAGGGCAAATTCCAAATCATGATGTGCTGTCATCGGGAGCCTGGGAGTCTCTCCATTAACATGACAGCATTAAAACACTTATTGTTCTGCTTATATCATAAATCACAGTGCAATAAATGCATCAGGGGTAAGCCTCTTTTTTTTTTAATACAGTAACAAGTGGAGTGAGATGCAGTCTGAATTGTTTGAAAATGTATTTAAATTGGGTTAAAACCGTCTTTTAGACTTGTGAAAAAGATGTGACAAAGCAGAGGTTTTTTTTCCTCCAACTCAAATGATATTTTTACAAATGACCAGACACACAATAAATGATTCATGACTGAATCACCAGGTGTGGCTTAGGTGGCCTGTTCAGCCAGTTATTCCCAGGCAGCTGGGAATTCACATCCTGTATTTGTTGGTCTATATTTTAGGAGATCAGCATTGCTTTTTACTGCGTTAGTGTAATTTAAGCTGTTGGAATTAAATTAATCTGCATATATTTTTCATGTTGCTTTCGTTGTCTTTCCTCCCTTGGACCACTTGATGTCTCAGTGTGCCTGACAGTAGCAGCACATCAATATTGGCAGCTGCCCTCTCCCTGGGTTGCCAGTATGGTTTGCGCTGCTCCCGTCAGACAGACACACTCAGCGACTGTCTAGTATTTGGAGCAGTATGGAAACCACCTGTCCAGAAATTAAATGATGTTTGTATTTTATCTCGAAAATGTCAAAATTAAAACCCCTCTTCTTGTTCAGTTTTGCTTCACATTAAAAATAACAAACAAAACCGTATTTGAGTGAAATTATTTTATTTACAGTACAAAGAAAATGCCAGGTAATTGTGGCCCGTCTCTGATCCTGGTGAATTCAAACTGTGCCAACTTCACTGTCCTGCTTTTAGAAATGCCATTTAGATACAGATGTGATTTTACACCATGGCTGGTTGATTTCATGAGATTATTAGTCACATTTTATTACCAATGAGGAAGAACAGATATATAGACAAAGTCTCACTGTGCTGTGAGATTGTTTATGAGGAGATCAGATTGACTGCATTTTACTCTTTTCAAATGTGAAATGTGTGATTTTTAATGCTGAGTTAGCTGTTTTTAATGTTAAAACATCGGTAGGGCTAAGACTATATGACATTTCTTAACAGCCCAATTCTGACCGTTATTAGACCATGCTCACAGGCTGTTTCAGATCAGATATATAAACCCACTAGGGTAGAATTTTATAAAATAAAATAAAAAAAACATTATTGATTAAAACACCTGAAGTCAACATAAAACAACTTGCTTAAGGTGCTTTTTATGTAGTGGAAGATACCACATTGCTTAAAGAGGTTTCCAGAAAAATCTGGATGAAGACCTAGAGTTAATCTCCAGTTTAAAAGTAGACTTTTTTATTTTATATAAAAATTTAAGTATATTGTGAGGTAAATAGGCACAAAATGTTCAAGAAAAAAAAAATCATAAATCAACCCCCCTCCCCCTTTTTTAAACAATGTACCAAGCAAAGCTTTGACATTTAACAAAGCATTTCAATGTTTTTGCACAAGTTTCTCCCCAAAACAAAGTAATGGTCATGATACTTTATTGATTATACTTGAAAAAGAAATACACAATATTGCCTTTACAGTAACCTATTTTAAAATGATTTATTTTGGACCCAGAACAGAAATATGTGTTAAGCCAACTGTCGTTCACTGGTAAAATAAGCCTAGCTTAGAAGTTAGTCTTTCCTGGAAATAAAGAGAACTGTCTCCAGATTAAAAAACGCAAGTTTCTTGAACCCCCGCACTGAAGTGACATGATTAGTTCCTTTTCCTGATTGTATGTAGCAGAAGATTTCAGCGGGATAACAATGGCAAGTCACTGGAATTCATGATGAGACTGGAGTCGAGATTTAGACTATCTGCTGGGGGGGGAAATACAGATATCGTTTTAACCTTAAAGACTAGGAACAAGGGGAAAAAACTGAAAAAACTGTTTCAAAATTTAAAGAAGGGACAAAAAAAGTTTCTTACCTTGATCAAAATTAAGCTTTTTAGATGTGGAACTATCACCCAAGCCCTCAATATCTACCAGATCGCTGTTGACATCCGAGTCATTCAGTGCACTGAGAGTGACATCTAAGGAAAAAGTATAGGAAAGCAGTAGTTACATAGCTATTTTTAGCATTTAGTGCAGAGGTTGAATGAGATAAAGCAATACGTTTTTTTTCTGAAAAAGTAAAACACAAATGAATGCATTAAGAAATGCTTACCTGCCGTCTTTGATGATTTAATGCTAGATGGACCTGTGGTTGGCCGCTGTAAACCCGCAGTCACCACAACCTGAGATGTTGGCACAGCGATGACTTTAGGTGGGGCTGGGGGAGCCATAGAAACTGGCACCTTTTTGGTACTCTTCTTTGGTGAATCAGTGGATAAAGGGGTGCCACCATCTTCATAAATCTTCCTCTTGACTGTTGTTTTTATTTGTGCCCTAATGTTTAAGAAATGTCAAATTAGATACTGACAAGCTACACAATGAATAATTAAATTTTATGGCCTACAAACATGGACCAAAAAAATTTGGAAACCCCTTTTGGCCTTTCCTGAATTTACAAAAGGAATGGCAATCAAGAAACCAGCATTCCTTTCTACCTTTACAGTATTAGAAAGTTAAAAGTTAAAATTTCACTTATTGCACTTGAGGAAGACACCATTATTGAGATTTACAGACTCCTTACTTATTTTCTTTTCTTTGGGTAGGGTTATCTTAATGTGTTAAAATAATCTCAGACTCAGTGTGTTTACCTAGCTCTGCATGAAAACAGCAATAGAAGTTACAAGGCCCATAATAAAACTGAAAATAACATTTTGTCAATGACATCCTGGAGCAATTTCAAGTACAAATCTATGTGGAATCATATTAATAGGTTTACATGTCTCAATAATTAATAATGTATTGCTAAAACATTTAACTTAACAATGTATTATCTTATAGGCCAAAACAGACAAAAAGCTGTTAAGAAAAACAAATTAAAATCATTAATCTAAATATTTTCCATGTAATGACCATGTGCATTACAAAGAGGAGGGCTAGACAAAATGTATAGTATAACGCACTTTAGATTTGTAGGAAAAAGTCTGCTACAGTGTGTATATTAAAAGATATAACAGAAATTAGGCAATGTCTCACCCTGCTGGACTAATATCTGCCACTGGATGCAGCTGCATGGTCAGTTCTCCCAATTTTGAGAATGCAGCTCCAGCTGCAGAAAAGATCTCACCAACCTAAAGACGTAATGCATTAAATAAAAACAGCAACGAGTGTATCCGAAAACGTGTTTTTACACTGGTATAGGTTGATAGTTAGCATGCTAGCTAATAGCTTTATTAACACCAAAATAAAAAAACATGGCCAGTACAAAGGCAGTTAGCATGGAACTTCACTATCAAGGTAAACATTTAATCTGGCTTTAGGTATGATAGTTATGAACACATTTAACGTTACCTTGGTAGAGGCTGAAGTCATTGTTTTGATTTACAACTGAGTAACAAAGGATGCGCTTTAGAAATGTTAGCAGACAGCTAGCTGACTTGGGGACCAATTATTGACTTAAAACAACCGCGATACTTATTCTTTAACTGTTTACATTATGAAATAATAATAAAAGCATTCTTAACTAAACGGGTAGCATAAGTGCGCCATAAAAATGACACTGATATTCAATCGTGCTTATTGGTCCAAATTACAGCCGTCGGTCGGTATTGGTCAACACCAAAGTATTCAATACGTTCAAAGCTGCGTTGAAACTGCGCAATGGGTTCGCTATTCATATGCTTTGTCCAGTTGATATTCTGTTCACTGATTCGTATACAAATACGCATAATATTTGTCTGAACAACATTTCGACCTAACGTTTATTTCTTCACTCTTATAATCACTTTTCCATCAAAAAGACATTTCACCGTAAGATGTCTGAAGCGATACGTTTGCTGTTTTAAAAAACCGTTGCTGCTTTTTTTTACCCACCTTGTTCGTCTTTGTGATGACCGAATGGCATATATATAATATATACAATGGTAGATGGATACTAAAATTATATTGAAAGGAAGCAGTCGGCTTATGTTGTACGTTGACATTGAATATAATTTGTAAAAATGTGCGTATACTGCCCTCTGGTGCACAAAGCCGTCAAATAGGGTCCATGCATGAGAGAAGAACCACACAGTCAAGCAGCTTTCCTTTAAGTCAATAACTGTTTATTGAGGTTGCGTTGGAAAGCTTCTGATATGGTGCCCAGAGAGGGCGGATATGACAAATAACACCATGCGGAGGATTTGCACGATGCTGTCACTTTACATGTTTGGCACTAATTTGACACAGCGGGCAATATCTGGACCAAATTAATAATAATAATTAGAAAAAGAAGAACAAGAAGAACAACAATAACAGTGATTGCTATTATAAGCATGTTGTCAAAGTGCAACAAATGCAGAACATAATATGCTTGTTTAGCCATGTGCAATGTTCTACATATATTTGGGGTAGAATAACATGATTTTACAATATAATATTTATAGCTAACATTTTATCTTTGAGATAAACCTAAGGTATCCCCAATGGCAACTAATTTGCTTGCCTAAATGTCAATAATTAGGAAACCTATGAAGCCATACTAAAGTTGATGCATATCTGACAAACAGCAACATTAAAAACTAAAGAAAAAACTATAAAATAGCATATGGCACTCTATATTGCTTTGAAGAAACAGTTGATTTATAGACAGTTACAATACCCATGATCATTGCTGTCAATTCATGACCACTGTTTTGATCAGTCGAGTCAGTGACATTACATGAGCATCAATGCATTCAAATAAATATTCAATTTTCAGTGTATTTTGTTATTGCTAACATTAAAATCTATATTGGGGCTATTCTAATGTTTTTATAGCCATAAATATGTATTATTAAAAGACATCAGCACTAATATTGTCAGAGAGGATAACAGTCATTTTTTAAAGCACATGATGCAGAGGAGGGGGTGTTAAGGGCATGCACAAGGGGATTTCATGGAGTGGAAGGAAAGCAGCTGTCATTCAGACCCATAAACAAACACACACAATCATACTGTACCCACATGACACTTGTCTTGCTAGTACAATATATTATGCCATTATTTAAATGGCATTGTTTAAAGCTAATCTATATTTTTTCCAGTCATATTCAGATGTCAAATGCTTAGTGCCAACCAGTCGTTTTGTGCTGGAAGACCCTTCTGTCTAATCCCTTCCACAGTGTTACCAGAATGCTAGATGAATGGTTTTAGGTAAGTACACTAGATTTAGTAAAACAGGCTGACAGGAAGTTAATGAGACAGGCATAGAGTAGCATTCACAAATTCAGCATGTTCATAATTAACATGAATATGCAGACCGGGACAGTGTATATGAGAGAATGATTGATAGCAAAATACAAAATAATGTTTGATCCAGATTCACAGGCAAAATGCAAATATATATGTATGCAATTCCACACTTGTAATGAATACACAAAAATAAAATATTTGCTCTTTTTCTAAGCTAACTAAAACACTCCACATAAGTTATTTTGATACTTGATGCAACCATGCAAATAATTTAATTTAAAAAATACACCAAATATTACAATAAATATAGAACATGATAGGAGGTGGCTTTTAAAACCCTGTATTCTTGTTTGTCCTCACAGCTTACCCTTGCCTGTGTTTTCCTTCATCATCCTCCCACTGCATCAAAAGGGTGAAGGTAGGGCTGGAGTTAAGATGGCTGACACAGCGGGCTGTCATTTCAAATGAGCACTAAGTAAATTACTCTCCCTCCATTATCGTAATGAGAAGCCTTTCCCATCGAGAGAGGGAAACAGCAAGGGGGAAAAAAATGATACTGACCCTTTGGCACACAGACAACATTAGTCTTACTCACCAAGCTCACTTTCTCTGTCCAAGATAAAACACTCAAACGTACAATGCCCGTATGAAATCTTACCTAAGAAGAGGTGAATTCACTAGTGATATTTCACATATAAATGCATATATTGACCTAAGTAGTTGGTATATGGTAAACACAGACTTTCTCTCTCATACGTACACACAAGAAGAGTCATGCTGTGGGCACTAGAATGCATGCACGTAATTGGCAGTCAAAATAAAAAATAGTTTTAAATATTAGTACATTAACACACAACACACACACACACACACAGACTTGCCCACACACAAACAATCCAGAACAGTTAGACAACATACATGAAATTAAATGGCTCCTGGTTCCTGCATGAAGTATTAGTATATTGAGTTGGACCACAGTCAGAAAGCAGAGACAGCAGACATGTTCACATGATAACTCGGATAAACTAGCACATGAAATATTGAGTAGATGCTGTAGATACAGAGTGAAGATACATGTACTGTGAAGCAGCTTTTAAAAATTGAACCCTATAAGAAAATAGGATCAAAACAAACCAAAAAAATAATTAAAAAAGTGGGATCCTGAGGACCAGTGTAAATGAGGGTTTCTAGGTTCCAGTGGAACAGACATGCACGCTCACTGTTTAGAGGTAATATATCTATCTTTTTTTTTCTTCTGGTACATACATTTGATGACCGTAGCACTTGATAATCTCTAATAGCAGCTTTAATTCACCTCCTCTACTTGTATATTAGAAGACACCACTTATATATTTCATCACATAACATAATTGGTTGATAAGAAAGACACAGGGAGGAACAAAAGTGCAACATTCACAAATTCATTCTTATGCCTGCTCTGAGACAGCAATCAAAGAAAAAGCTTTGGCAACTTTTGCCGTTCTAAATAAAAGAGACTATTAAGGGTTATGGTCATCAGTTTTCTCTTTCTTTGTTCTACGCTTTCTTATAATTACGTCAGATTTATCTAGAGATCTGTGCAGCGCTCCTGCTTGCTGTAATGGTCGAACTGGCTCTTCCAGTGCATCATGTAGGAGCTCCAGCGATGGAACTCCACTTTCCACTGCCTCTCAACATCAT
>JAUMHQ010000059.1:8183974-8194574 GCA_032361165.1 Enteromius paludinosus
TATATATAAGGAAAACAACAGCAAGAGGTTTGAGAAAAAGGCAAGAAAAAGAGTTGATGGCTAAGGATCCCTGCAGAAAAATATTTCTATTTCTATACACAGAACAGAGAAGAGAAGTAATCCATTAAACTACTCAGACACATTACTATAACGTTACCACCCATATAACAAAATAGCTGCCAACAACCCCCATAGGAGAATTTACAATTTAAGTCACAATAGAGAGGCCTGCACAACCCTCCCTGCCCCCATTTAAAAGATCAATTGTTTAATTGCTTCATATTCTGGTTCACTTCCAGAGTAATAGTTGGGAAAAAAACATTTGTTTAGATTTGGAGCACAAAAGATACATTTGCACAGACAAGGCATTTCCTTGAGAAGTAGCGACTGGTTTATATCATAGCTATTACTGTGTTCTTTGAACCTCTTTCCCACAGAAGGAAACAACAACAACAACAGAAAAATCACACAGTAACACGGATAATAATATTTATATACATATCTTTTTTTGTAAGATGATTTAATCTTACTTCTGTTATGTAGACTCCCTCTACTAAGCAACCATAAATTCCTCTGACCCGTCCATAAAACACAAGCCTGCAGTTTCTCACCTTCAGACTAAATTCTAAAACAAAATTACCCACTGTTCCTCTGTAGTTACTCTATGTTCATGTTAATAAATATAAGAAAATATATTTATATTACAGTGTGATATACCGGTTGGGTTCATTACCTGTAATGTTAAGAAGACGAGGCAGGAAGCGGTTCCACAGAGCACAAACCTGTGTTCTTAGACCCTTGTGCACCTTCATTGGCTCTGTGTTCAATCCCACATGCTTTTGGTCAGTAGCTGTATATTGAGGCCAACGTTTTCGACTGTCCATGGTGCCATCTGTGTTAACGTTGGGATTACTTCACGTAGACAAAAAAAGAAGAAGACTTGAAGTCAACCTTCCAGGTTTATATAAAAAATGAAGTATGATAAATATTTTATTGGGGCTTGACTTGTTTGCTATTTATCTTACCCAGTACGGGCAAAATTGGCCCAGTATCTCATCATTCGCCGGCTGAGTTTCTCTTCTTCTGCAGTGTAATTGAGTCTTTTATCTAATGGCAGGCCAAACACAAACTCAATCTCATAACCATGGATTACTCCCATCCACTCAGGCCAGGCCAAGTTTGAGGCTCGATGATCAAACAGGTAAAGGTACACAGCACCTAAGGACAAAGAGAGGAGGGTACAGATTAAGATACCTTGGACTATTTAACATTTAAGATGCCCTCTTCTTCATCTTATTGATTCTCCTTCATCCTTTATCATTACAATGAACTTACCATGTGAGTTGCCACTGTTGTAGTTTGTTGGTCCTGAGTTTACCCAGCCTAGAGTCCCAGGAGCTGCAGCTCCCGGCTGGGAGTGGAGACTAGTGTGCTGAGCATATGACCTTGCAAAGTGCTGCAGAGGACAGATGACATTTTGATCTCCTACAATATCGTCCATTGCATCTCGGTTCTTCTGGGGGTTGTTCTCATCCATCCAGTCAGTGTACTGAAGGATAACTGCCTCCAAGCCAATCTCGTTAGCATGAGGAACACTCATCTTCACACCTTCAAGGAAGTCTTCTCGAGATATCAAACTCTCATTGTCTTTACTGAATCCCGGCGCACCGTACAGCAAGAAATAAGATCCCTCATCCTGATTTACACCCAACATTATCTGAGTGTATTTGAAGTTACCTGAGTTAATCATGGCTTCTGGGGTGTCAGGAAGGAAAACACCATCTATGACAGGCACAAAGGAAAAGCGGAACAGGCTGCTATAGGGGAGAACTTGCCACTCCTGATCAATTAGTTCTTGTGGGTGTTTGTTCCTCAGGCAATCAACCAGTTCAGTTTCGTTACCCTCGCTACAGCCAACAAGTTTGCCCAACAAGGTGGCTCTCCGACGGGCCTCATCAAAGCTAACAGTAGCCCAGGGGGTATTAGGAACACCACTCTGCATTATGGCACGAGTGAAGAATGGGCGGCTGTCCGGTGACAGAACGTGCATGCCAACTGATGCTCCCCCAGCACTTTCTCCAAAAATGGTGACCTGTTTTGGGTTACCACCAAAGAAGTGGATGTTTTCTTGGACCCATTGTAGGGCCAACCTCTGGTCAAGGAGACCCACGTTTCCTGGTGCTTCGGATGAGCCATTGAGGGCGAGGAATCCAAAAGCTCCAACACGATAGTTCATAGACACAACCACTACCTTTTCGGTGTAAGCCAAGTACCGGCCATCATAGACATCAAGAGAGGAGGAGCCACTATAGAAGCCGCCACCGTATATCCAGACCATTACTGTGAGGTTCTGGGGCCTAGGGGTAGGAGGTACCCACACATTAAGGTAAAGGCAGTCCTCGCTCATCATTCTGTTGGGGTTCCACATCTCGATACCTGGAAAGCCTGGGTAAGAGGTGTCTACGAACTGATAGCAGGCATTTGGGTAATCTCTAGCCTCAAAGATTCCATTCCAGGGTTTTTTGGGCTCTGCTTTCTTGAAACGTCTCTTCCCAATAGGAGGTTCAGCGTATGGGATACCCAAGAAAGCAATCACATGACTCCGGTCTGGAACAGGCAAGCGAGTGCCCTGCACACGGCCCAACCTTGTTACTACTACTAGGTCAGTTTCGCTCTGTGCAAGACAGCAGTGGAAGAGGAACATGAGGAGCACAGCAGGCAGAAGGAAAACGTCTGAGGTCTTCATGGTGTATTTTCCTTTGTTGGATGGGAAACTACTGCGATCTTACTGTTCTGAGCCAAGCTCAGTATGACCTGTAAATGAAAGACAAAATATGCATTTGTGAACCATTCATTTAATTTATATGTATAATAAAAAAGTTACTTAGTGTGACTGAAAGAATGTTCACACAGACTTTAAGGTCAAACAGGATATACCAGTGTGACAAACCAAAAAGGGACTGATGCATAGAGAAACTCAGCTGTAGGTTGTTAGATTAATGCTCAATTTCTAAGACACACAAACACACCTGTGAGGTGGATGTTTATGTTTTATATGTTGCCTGGTTGCTATGCTGACTGGATTAGTTCTGGGGGCACAGTTAGGGATAGGAGCACATGAATTTGACTGCAGCTGTGTGAGTGTCTGTCTAAACAAGGCTATTTCTGTTCCCCCTGCCTCCTTTGCCTGTATGGGGTTCTATTTTTGAGGGTGTCACTTCTCTCTACCAGTCCATCGGCCTCTCTGTCCATCCAGCCCTTTATCTGCTATATATATGCTACACAAAGAATCACTTAAGTGATCTTGGCAATCCACATTTACACAATAAAGAGACAGTTTGACTACAAATGACAAGCCAATATGACTTTGTTTCTTCTTGCATTACAAAAAAAAAAAAAAAAAAGGAAATTTTCTTTTTGTCCATACAGTAAACTTTGACCATCGTTGTACAGACAAACAGGTCAATGATATTATATTATTAGTTCTGAAGAATGAGATACAGGCTCTTCAAGGCACCATCCATGGATTATTAAGAAAACTTACTAAGGAATTGGGGCCGAATGAATTAAACCAGGCTGCTCATTACATAATCTATTGGCGGTTTCAGAGAAACTGATCTTAAAATAACAAGCAAGATTATATTGGACTCAATACTGAAAAGCGGCTTGGGGGACTGAAATGCAATTCATCAGTCATAGCATCTCAATAGATTTATTAATATATCTTAAAAGACAGCTGCATGCCGGAAACGGGGGGCAAGGGTAGCTATAAGTGGGGATAGGCAGAGGGGGAGAGGCTGGCCAGACTCAAATTAGATTCTGGAATCCATGTATGAAGTTCACTGAGGGGTTTGCTTTCAGCTTGGGATTACACGTTGTTGTGCACACCGTCATGTCATTAAACACACAGCTTTTTCTTTGCCTTACTTTTCACTATGAGGTAGGATGCTAGCCTGGCTTTTTCAATTTAATGGAAAACTTTAATGGTAAAGCATAATGCACATATTTCTCCCTCTCATTCTTTATTTGCCACAATTATTGCCAGCCAACCTTAATCTATCTCAGGTTGAACTCTGTTGCCATGGAAATTAAGAGCCTGCACTACCTATTGCATCGTGTCTTATTTATGCCATTGGTCTGTACTTGATTTCACAATTTTTTCCATCTCTAAGACTGTTGCTTACATTTTGTGTACTACTAGCAAACCTAAA
Source organism: Enteromius paludinosus (assembly GCA_032361165.1). NCBI lineage: Eukaryota > Metazoa > Chordata > Actinopteri > Cypriniformes > Cyprinidae > Enteromius > Enteromius paludinosus. Next base: position 8,188,186 of record JAUMHQ010000059.1, read on the forward strand.
TGACGCTCTGTTCATGCTGTCATTTCTTGGTACCCTTAGTGTGACATGACCAACAGGCCAAAACATTTCAAAACTGACAGTTTGATGAGCGCCACTGAGAACCATGGAATTTTCCGTTTCGTGGTCTGTCCGTCTAATATTTCATATGAGAGTGCTCAGTAGCGAACACGTGCCAACACATACACACTTGTGCTCATGCTGTCCAGAAGCCAACTGTAGAGATGCTATTATTACAATTACAACCACATTATTTTAAGCTTTCAAACAATCCCCCAGTTGATGAGGTAGTGTACATGCTACAATAGAATGTTAACATTAATTGCTCTTCTCTGAGGCAGTTATACGACTATAATTAACTTTTCCCAGCGGAGCACAGCTTCTGAAGTCTAAGAGCTTATCATAACGGCATCAACATCTGAGTCAGAAGTCTCTACGTAATTGTGAGACCAAGTGGGTCATTCTTGTTATGCTGTATATTTTGAGTTGTCGAACTTAAATCAATATGCCTGTGTTGGCAAATATATCAGACAGACTTCCAGAAATATGCTCTGGTTAGGTTTAAGTAAACCCTTTATAATACACTCTTACAGTTACAGGTAAAGGTTTTCTTAACTTATTTACATAATGGCAAAAGATAAACAGGAGGATGGGCATGAAAGGTAAAGTTAAGTAATTTCTCAGTGAGGGGGAATTTTAACCCTTTAAGGAAAATGTGATCACTTTGCCACTGTCACTGCCTGGAGGATGATGGATGGATGAATTAAATATAGTAAAAAATAATTTTAGGTATATTTCCTAAATTATTTAATATCTATCTATGCCTAAATGCGCATGAATGTGACAATGAGTTAAAAAAGATAAAGGCTTATCTTTACAAGTCGGTAGTATAATATTGCATTAAAAATGGGCTATGATGGGGATGCATAACAGGAACGACCCAAGGCGTTACAAAAAGTGTATAAATCAGACACAAATACCCACAATAAACCCATTTCTCTAGTTTAACATGACATAAAAGCTATGCGAGGGAAACCCGACAAAATCATCGTGCTTTGCTGTGAACTTCAATAAACAGATATCTCAGACGCGCATGCAATTTGAGCTTTACGCACCAGCAGGATTCAAAGCAAACGAGCGTCCGACTGCCGCTCTAATGAAGAGGTAGAAAACTAGAGGAGACAGGAAGGTTACAAGCAGACAGGTGCTGAAGGTAAACAAGACTTAATTTTAAGGAACCAGGGCGTTCGATTGCGCGTGCGCCGGTGTGTTTCTCCAGCACGTCTAATTACATCCATTCTTTAGCTCCACAAATATGACCATTAAAGGCACGAGCATCATGTTTTGCTTTCTTGTTTATATATCCATTTGTTCACAATACACATAACATGAGCCTTCGGCATGTTTCCAACGTTATCCGTTTTAGCGGATATAAAACAGAAAATAAAGGCAGTGATTCTTATTACAATTATGCAACAAAAATCGGCACGGCCTGTAAAATTTCATAAAACTGCATTAATCAAAGCCGCTAATGTTTATTATACTCTTTAATAAGAACGCGGCAAACACTTAAATATTAATGGATTATAACAACATCAACAACGTACTGCATATATAACCCATAATAAAATTAATCTAATCAGCTGCCTTCATCGGTTGTATATAAAACGAAAGGCTAATATGCCCGGAGTAGATGCGCTCCAACACTGACGCCAGATTCACGCACTCTCATCTCATCGTCTGTACGTTTTATTATTTCCACACAGTGTTGCCAGTTGTACCATTCAGCTGAAGAACATATGAAGTGCTCGAGTAAAACCTCGCAGAAGATGCCTAAATTGTACCTGGCGATTCCAGTTCACAAGCCGGCTTTGCTTCAGCGCCTCTCCCCAGGCTCTTCCCCTCCTCTGCCTGTCCTTGAATGAAGAAAGCCAAAATTGTTACCGAGCCGTAGGGCGATAAGCAAAAGCAGGACAACTGGGCTGGGGGTAGCGTGAAGGGAGTGAATTGTAGTCTCGCCTGTCTGATTTTAACGCTGGATCAAGTCTCTGACGGAACTAGGAGAAGAGCCGCATTGCACTGCTGTGTCGGTAGGGGGAGACTCATTATAATAAGCATAATCGACAAAAAAAACAAACAAACTGTAGAGTTCTCGCGAGATGACGAGCCACTGTTCGTTCTCAGCCACCCAGTTATAAAGTGCCTACGTTGGGTACGATGTTTGTACAGTCGTCAGCAGGTGCACTTGTCAGGCATTTCTTGTTTTGTACCGCCGTTTAAATGAACGCACAGTGTGCAAAACGAATCACATGGTTTCTCTGGAACGCCCTTCCAGAGAACGGTTCCATTACAATTTAAAGTATACTGAGAGAGAGCCATCCATCTTCTGATCCATCTCCCTCAGGTTATTGTCCTGCATTGACACCACTATCTTATTATCACACATCACAGAGCGTGTAAAAGAATATAGCATAAGAAAGGATGCAGACATTTCTGAGTTATTTTGCAGAAACTTGTGCACCATCTATTCCTATTGCAACAATGCTCTGATAGATGAGGCAGAGGAAAATCTGTCATCTGTTTTCATCTACATAGTCTTGTTGATGGAAATTACAACACTTTACAATTAAAGATTTCTACAGATTACCTTAGTCCTACTCACTTCCATTGCTCTATACCAGGCTCAAACTGAATTTGCTCCAACAGCACTCAGCAGAGATACCTGCAAATATCACACGAAGTATATAAATGTGTACGTCAGTGATTTAACCATTTTCTCCATTCAGATTGACACACTTGATTTATTTATTCCACAAATTTAGACCCTCACTCAGTGCATTCCTGTCAATAAATGTATCAATGTTTTATGAGAAAAATGTGCATAGACAAACGGTTATTACTGAATAACAACATATATGATAAATAAGTGTCCAAGTTCTATTGCTATTAGTGTATTTGCTCCAGGGCACATTCTAGTCTTTGAATGGAAAATTAAAGTGCACCATTTTAAATGCTAATACAGTGTAAATCCATCTTCCTCTTCGTTGGTTCTGCATTCCGTGATTCCTGCCAAATCAGCTCCAGCCATGGCATCCATGTATTTCCAAGCCAAGTAGAGAGTGAAAAAACTGCAAACAAAAAAATGCAGAGAGGGTGGATGGGGGAAAAAAGAGCCTTGTCAGAGCAATCAATAAGGGCAGTTAAAAGCATCTGTTTGCTGAGCTCAACCTATTATCTAATTGCTGGCCTACTGGTGATTGCATGCACACATTAATCTCTCTCTCCCGCTCTCATTCCCTTCCTCAATGTCCCCCTAATAATTCTAGCCTCATAATTCACTGCTTTGAAGACAAAATGCTGAATATGCTTGCAAAGAGACTTAAAAAAGGTACACCATTAACTAATCAACTTATTAACTAATTAAGCATATAACCATTTTTATGCAGTAATAAGGCAGTGCATTTACTTAAACCTGCACATGAAAATGGTGCAGATTATGTGAAATGAAGAAATGCATGCACTAAATCAATCCTAACTAAGATTAACAATGATAACTGAGATTTATTATAAGGCTTAGAAGATTAGCTGTGCTCCAGGTGGAATAAAAACCAGACACATGCAGAATCGTTACAGTTTTGCCAAAATTCCTTTCTCTGCCACTGACAGAGACAGTCATCAGACAGTCCAATGTAACATGGGGAAGGACTATTTCAGCTATTTGAAACTGCTCATCCGCAAGGCCAAAGAGCAGAAACACATACATGCACCTGTAATTATATCACTTACTCGCTAGTACAATAAAGTGAAAAGCCGTTTGTTTCTAATAAACAAATCCATCATGAAGATGTTTTTATCTTCAGACCACTGAGTCATCTATCCTTAATATTGCAATCTCCATGTGAAGAAGTCATTTCATCTGAATCTGCAAATGTGCACAAATCAAACACTGTTTAGGCTTCTAAACAAAAAACAGTTCTAAACAAAAAATGTCAATGGATTTTAATGTAAGAGGACAAAATAGATGGACCTTTATGGTATGTTATTATGGATGTTATTATGGTATTTTGGTTGGAAGCAACATTTTCAAATAAAATTACTTGATACATTTATTTTATTTATTTTTTTCGCAATTGCGTAGCTTTCTGCTGAAGACATAATGATGTGCTGCTCCTTCATTCTGATGGCACCCATTAACTGCAGAGGATCCACTGGTGAACAAGTGATGTAATGCTAAATTTCTCAAAATCTGCTCTATAAATGACAAAATAAACTTACCCACACCTTGAATGGCCTGAGTGTAAAAAAATTATGTATTTAATATGGTTAAAATAAAGAACCCACTGCAGATTTGCTCACTCTTTTTCTCACTCTGACCCACTCCATGAGTGACACTAAGCAAGCTACTCTAGAGCTCCTCCTGGTGGGAAGCCCTCTTGATCTAGATGAGCTGATGACTCTGGGTAGATTGTAACATCCATAAACTAGGGGTATGCGTTCCTCCTCGATTCAGAAACACTGCTCTAATTTAGCCGTTATAATCAGTGAAATTGTGAAATGAATAACTTATTTTTATCTAGAGAGAATTTGTGAGTTTGTAGATTTTAGGGCTGCAACAATGAATTGATTAAATGGATAAAAAATGATTACTAAAAGATTTGGCAATGAATTTCATAATCGATTCGTTGTTTTGTGCAACGCTTAATATAAAAAAAAAACTTTAGTTGAGCGCGAAGTGGAGTAAACACACTCTACATCTACACTAAACTTTGGAGAGCCTTTTCAAAAAAGCTCCATTTTCCTTGACAAAAACGCAGTCTCAGTGTGGACGGAAGGCCAAAACGGAGAGAAAAAGATTCGTTTTCAAACGAAAACGTATAAGTGTGGACATGGCCTCGGTCTCTCTCGCGCAGTTGCGGTTTTAGGCATGGGCCAAAGGGGCAGCCGGGGCAGCATTTTTCTTGACACATGGGGGGCGGCACAAGCACTAAATGGACGAAAAATAATCTGCTAAGAGGAGATCTCGCCCAGGGAGTAATTCAATGTAGAACTGCTACTGCTCTCGCACATTGTATATAGTATAGTATTTTGTATAGTATAGTTTGGCGCCTCATAGTGTAACATCAACACCAGGTTCCACACCAGGCTCCACCCCCACTGTCACCCTCCGTTCACAGTCACCTGAGTATTGATTGGTATCACCTGTTCAGCTCACCTGATTCAGTTTCCCTTCATCTACTCCACTATTCATAAGCACCCACCACACTTCAGTCAGCGTCCATGCTCGTTCATACGTAGAGGACTATCTTACCTGCTTCTCACCTTACCTTGTTAAACTTACCTTCTATTTCCAGAAGCCGACCTGAAGTCTTGTGTTCTCCGTGCTCCTTCCAGCCTCCAGTGTTGTCTCCGTGTCGTCAGTGTGATCATCGTCTTCTGTGGTGTGTGGTGGTGTGCATCGTCTCCGTGTGATCCTACAATAGAGAAAAGACTTTTAGTTCCGATTCTACTTCCCAGTAATAGATGATTTTCAGTTTGCTTACCTTGGTTGACTTGTCTGTTTTGAATAAACACCATTGTGAACTTTTACTTACCTGTGTCGTCCAATCGTTACAGAAGCTTGGACCTACAATATACAGTTTACTCACAATGAGTGCAACGGATCCGTTCCAGGAGTTAGTAGAGGCTGTACGGAACTCTATCATGTCTACTTTGACTCAACAATCCACACCACCTTCACCCGCACCACAGCAACAAATCCCGGATGTAAACACCGCTTCTTCTCCTGCCACTATCGTATGTCCCATGGTGCGATCGACGCCCTACTCTGGCGCGGCAGGGGATTGCAAGGGATTTTTGTTGCAGTGTGCCATTACCTTCGCTACCTATCCACAGATTTATTGTACGGATGACGCTAAAATTGGATATGTGATATCTTGTCTCACAGGATCAGCGTTGCGGTGGGCTGAATCGATTTGGAATCAGGCCGGTCCTCCAGTCAGCTTGTATGCAGCATTTACTAAACATTTCACGGAAGTCTTTGGCAGAACGGATGTTCAATCGTCAGCTGGTGAGGAATTGTATAATTTTAAACAGCGTGATCTTCCTATACAGGAATACACAATTCGATTCCGAACCCTGGCTGCTTCAAGTGGATGGAACAAGAATGCGTTGTTGACAACATTCCGTCAAGGATTAGAGCCAAAGCTTTGTATGATGTTAGCAGCACACGACGACTCCATTGGACTAGAACGATTCATCCAGCTTACTCTCTGGTGTGCAGCTCGAGTGAGTTCCTAAACTCAGGACATTTCGGCAACTGCAACTAATTTCCCCCGTCCGCCAGAGGTTTCGAGCCCTCCAGTACTTTCCACTGAGCCCATGGAAGTGAGTCG
>JAUMHQ010000059.1:8200542-8243852 GCA_032361165.1 Enteromius paludinosus
TCTATTAGTATGTCATGATCTATAGTGTCGAACGCAGCACTAAGATCAAGTAAAACTAGCAATGAGATGCAGCCTTGGTCTGACGCGAGAAGCAAGTCATTGGTGATTTTAACATTTTTGCAACCACAACAAACTTATCTTAACAGAATCATCATTTTGAAATAAAAACACAAGTTTAGTGAAACAATGTGAATAATTTATATGCACACATTATCCAAACAAAAGACAGAAACAACATCCGAACCTGTAACAAAGTAAACATAATCTTGTTAATTAGGCTGAACCTCTTCAGAATTCAAGACTGGCTAAGCATATCATTTCTCAGAATCCAGGGACTGTCTTTTCAGCAAAGCTACTGGAACTAGCAAAGGATTGAGAGGACAGGTGTCAGCTGTAGCCCAGTCTGACTCTGTGAAAGACGACTCACAGGATGGCTCTTCAGTCGATCTCACAGCAGTCCTGAGATTCTGTGTTAATGCAGTCGAATCGGCTACATTAGCCTGTTGGACATCTGTGTCAGTGTTTGAAGTGGAAGCTGGCATTTCTGCAGGTTGGGTTAGCTGTGAGTACATCTGGAGAAAATGATGTTGAAGTTCCTTGCAGTCTAGCAAGGGGAGCTCATCAGGCAAACACATCAGCATATCCAGGAGCACTGCACTCTCTGAGGATGGAATGTGGAAAATATATGAAAAAAATAAGAGTTCTGTTCACATATCTAAAAATAGTTTCTATGTTTATGTATAAAAAAAACAAAGTATCTTGTCATTATTGGGTGAACTAATGACACCGGGGTTAAGTTTATCTAACCTCCACATCCCTGGAACAATGTGTAAAATGCTCATGAAGAGTGTAATTTATTCAAATAATGCATATAATATTGTATGCAAATGTATAATTTAACAATACTTACCCCCTGAAGTAAGAGCTGAATTGCAGGTTTTAGAGTCAATGTCACTTAAATACTGATAAATCTTGTCAAAATTCACAACGGACTTCAGTGTTATTGGGTTGCATCGGTAATTGTGATCTAACTGTCCGGACTGAACTTGTTTGTGCTTATTTGGGGAAACTGATGGTAAAACAGGACTGGACGCTGTTGGCTTGGCTTCTGACTGTAGCCGGGTTTGACTTTCAGGCGTTTTAGGCACTAGAGGTGAACTGCTTGATGCATTATCCAACTGGCTAAGATGGTCAACAGCATTAGAGCTAGAGGCCGGCTGAACAAGAGATGCAACTGAGGGAGCAGGAATGCTGGGATTTTGGCTCATCTCTGAGGCAGAAAGCCGTGAGGGCGTTTTAGGAGACCGGACGGGGTAAAGACCGGAAAAAGCAGGTGTTTGGATGATGGGGTTTGGTGGTTCAGAGTGCATCATGCCACAGGGCTCAACGGCAGCGATCACTAGCATCTGATGACAAAGTAAAAACAATAGAAGTCATTAATAAGCCTAATAAAATAATGACAGAATCAGTTGCTGAAATGACAAAATTGTGGTGCAAGAACAAACCCAAGTGTAACACGTATCAGTTCAGAAGTAGGTAAACATAACCTCATTGTCAAATACAAAGATTATCCATCAACATTTTCCCCCTTCCATATAGTGACTGTTATAGCAGCTTTAGTCAAACTCATAACTAGTTTTTTTGTGCAGTCATACTAAGGCTGAGAAGTTATTGAAGGGAACATATACAGTTCTAGGTGTAAATTCTCAAATGTCCCATACAGACCTGGTCAAAGGCAGAGGATATAGTCTTCTCATGGAGTCTAGAGATTTTGTGTACCAGCTCTGCCCACAATTTAATGGGAACTTTAGCTTGGTGCTCCTCTCTCTTCTGACTCTGGACCTGTAGATACACTTTCTGCAGCACTCGTGACTTCAGGCTCATTATCAGGTCTTCGATCTGAAACAGTAATAATTGCATTAGCATGAGCACATGCATGTTCATCAACATGTTGGTTTCGATGAGCTCACCTCTTTGAGAGAACGGTGGGGAACTTTCTTTTGAAGCTCAGTCAGATCTAACTCCGATTCATAATTCTGCTGCTGTTTTAAAGCTTTCAAAAAGCTCTGAAGATCTTTGCGATTCCATTCTTTGCAGAGTGACTTGCTATTCACGGTGGGCTCTTCCTTAGTGCTCTTAGCCAGAAAGCGTGATGGTTCAGTTCGCCGACGAAGTGGAGGTTTCATAGTTGCAGACTACAAAAAGGTCATATTCCATGTACTTGGAAAGAGCCTGTTGTATGAAAAATAAAATAGCCATATTTAACAACAACAAAGCTTAAAAATGGCTTTTCCTTTGAGGACGAACGTGGCGCAGAAATGTTTTGTAGAAGCAAGGTTTATGCTGTGATCAGGTGCATAATAAAGATGTCATGAAAGTCTAATTTGTTATGCAGATGGTATCTAAGCAACTACTGCAAAACAGTTTTATATATGTTTAATAAGTATTGCAGAATGTGTAAGTTCTTGCCATTTAGAGCTGTCTTAAAGCCACTGTTTAGTAAGTTATCTCAAAAAAGCACCTATAGCTTCCACACCGTATGAAATACTTACAAAATAACCTTTACGACAGCACCAATTTTTCCTCACTTTATTTACACGGCTTCATTAGGGCAGAGGTGCGCATTGTTTATAGTAAGTAGACGATAATTCACATTATAAACTTCCGTAACACTAGTTTGGTCACAACACGCTGATTATACCCGTATCTGGCTACGAGTCACGGGAAGGTTCAAAAACCACGAGGCTAAAGCGCGTTTGCACAATTCCGATTGCAAAGATCCGTTTTCATTCGTTTTTTTTTAACATATAACGTTAGGTTAAAATCTAATGATGAAATCGTGTTATAAAGGATTAATCGTTCGTTAATAGCGATCACTTTCGTTCATATATTATACAGTCAGTGGCATTGTATAGTAAGATTATACTATTGTCGTTTGTAAAACACGCCACTAGAGACCGCTCAAACCTCGCACAATAGTTAATTTCTCACTCCAAGAATAAATAATCACACACTGTATTTGTCTGTTGCACTTTTTTAGATAAGCTGCAAAATATTTGGAACCTATAGTGCAGACTGTATTACTTTATTATATTTGTTATTGCATGTTAGTATAATGAGACGTTTCTGTCGAGACCTGTGAATATATTTTATAGTGCAGTAATGCACCTCCTCGTGTGTTGGAAAGGAACATGTGCACGTTTAGATATCTGTATTTGTCATGAGAGCTGTATATAATACATGAAAACGTACACAGTGCTACTTTTACATTAAAAAGTACTGGCAGCGGTGGGATTCGAACCCACGCCCCCGAAGAGACTGGAGCCTTAATCCAGCGCCTTAGACCGCTCGGCCACGCTACCCATAGAAGTACGTTCTATAACCAATATTTAAAAAATGTTCTACGTTCTCCAGCAGTCTCCGTGGAACCTCACGGCATATTCGATTTGTTCCAGTGTCGTGGATCTTTTTTTTATTTTATTCATTTTTTTACAAGGAAGTTAACGTTACCTCCGCTGTAGTTATTAGGAGTTTAATAATAGGCCGTTGTTTGTACATTTTGAGATCATCTAACGTTATTTATTTGAATTAACGTTAGTTTAAACATGACTAAGTCCATATCAAGAATGCAGCATTCATGTATATAATACACATATGCATATACATTCAGTATGAACACTATTCTTGATATGGTCTGCAGAATCTTTAATCCAACTCCAGCATCATAATCAAAACTAAAGAGTAGACAGATTTAATATAAACAGACTGTAAGGAAGATAAATGGAATGCAAAAGAAAGCATGAAAAATAAAGATACGGCACAGATTGTTGTACAATGGGATCAATTCTTTGATTATTATGACCTCTGCTGGTGATTGGGTGACATGATTTGGATATTCTTACCGCATGTATTCCCACAACATGCTAAAACGGAAATATTTGTATTAATTCATAAAATAAAATGTCCGCTAAGTATTACATTTATGACAAAAACGGAATTATGATTAGGCTACATTGACATTTTATTAATTAATTTTAGAGAGAGAGGACAAAATATCTGAATGCAGTTCTTTCATCAAAATATTTTCCTTCATCTTCAATGAAGCCATTCTCCTCTGGTTTCGTGTCCACATGCCTTATAATAATAAGACAAAAACAAAGACAATATCCACATTACATGTCCGTTTAGGAACTGTATTTTAACAATGAACTGGAAAACAGTCAATCATGCATAAAAAGGAATTAATATGAAAGTGATTCTAAGAAAATCTGATTCAGTATTGTACATATAAATATATCACATCATATTTTATAACCTTAAGAGGATTTGACTCAATGACATTTCATTTTACTTACCACTGCTGTCTAAATGTGGTATGGCTCAGCCTCTACATTCAGAAGTTCTTTTGTGTAGTTTGTTTAGTTAGGATTTTTCATAATCAGAGAACATACATATTGCATATTGATGAAGATTGTATGTGTTAGCCTTTAGTTATCATTCACTTTCATTGCATCCACTCACTGTTAAACCAACAGTTTGTTTAAAAAAATGGTATTGCTGTGAAATCATTAAAATCTGTTTTTAGAATCCCACACTTTAATATTTTGATTAGTCTCAACTAAATCTTTGACATATATTTTTTTAAATATTAAAGAATTATTTTGCACTACTTAGTTAAAACTGCCCTAATGGCAATGAAATGATTTTGAATTAGTGTCAGCATGTTTGGTTGTGTGGTTTTAGATGTTACAGAGATATCTGTCAGCTTTTCCAGTCTGTGTTATGTCTAATAATGTGAAATATATTATGTATAATTGTCAGAAAAATGGATGAGGACGTTGAAGATCTTGATGAAGATGTTTATTGCAGTATAAGCTAATGCATTACAATCTACATTTAAACAACAATGCCATTAACAGATTTCTAAAATTATAAAGAATCACCCCCCTTTTCATAGTAAACATATTTTCCTAAAATATAATACTATCATAAAACAATTCCTCCAATTTGCATCAGCATCTGCTTGTGACTGAGCTACAGTCATGTTCATGCAGTGCTGTGTCTTGCCAGGTGTGAATGGCTTCCTCCTTATTTCCCTTCAATAGCGCCAACTGGGTTTCTAAACTGCCTAATCTTCTTAAGCAAATCACGATAGCCCGTCCTTCTTCTGTGTGAAAAATGACACCGTCTTGCCTTGTGTCCCATCCTTCGACAAGTAAAACAAACAACTTTCTCATCTGTTTTTCGACCTTTCTCCAAGCAATGCCTTGCTATGTGACCATATTTGCCACACGCATAACAAAGAGTAACACCTTCCGAATTTACTCGTACAATTTGCCTTGGTCTCTGATGGAAACCATTTGAAATTCTAGAACATTCTCTCCTGAAAAATGCAGCAACTGCTTTTCTAGATTCTGCAGCTTTCATTTGACGTTTTGCATTGAAATACTGAGTCATTTTGGAACTGATTTGCTCATATGGTGCATTTACATCTACATGCATTGCAATGGCCTCTCGAATGTGTGAACTACTCTGTGCAATTCATGCAGACTTAAACATAAGGTTTTGTTTAGTTGCATTGGTCAAACGACTGTAACAGCTAAACGTTTCCCACAACATGGACGCAAATGCTACAGGATGTTCTCCAATTTGCATTGTAACCATTGTCACCAAATCAGTCCCAGCAAGTCTAAGTACAGCTTCTCTCCTTGCACCTTTGTTTGCTCTTTTGTCACAAACCTCTGGTGAGAGAGCACTAGTTAATGAGAAAGGAATGCAGATCATGAGAAGTCTACAAGCATCTTCGTCTGACACACTATAAACCTCCACTATCTTCTCCAGTTTTGACACAAACTCTACAGGATCCATGTTGTCAGGCTCAAAAGTACCCAGTGCTGTAACAAGACTTTGAGAGTCCATAAAAGACAGCTGTCTAACAGCTTTGGCCATTTTCAGTTCTTTGATCAAGAACCCTCTCATTTACATTTATATTTCCAGGCTGTCTTGTTCGCACTGGTGCCATCGGGAACCTCACAGAATCATCTGAAGAATTATGTTGTTGACTAAGGGCTTCCATGCAGTTCTTCTCATCATATTCAGAATTGTATTGGTCATGTACCAACTGTCTAGCTCTCCCTTCATACAAACATCTAAATGTTTCCCTCTCTGTTTCAGATTTTGAAATTTCTTTTCTCAATTTCACTACCTGTTCCTTCAAAATGATCTCTTCAGCTTCGCAATCTCTCAATGACATTAGTTGCTGACTTGAGAATTTAGCAGCCTGTTTTCATTTCTTCTAATCTTTTCTTAGTTACCTTGTATGAGGCAAGAACAGCTTGAAGGGCATTAGCAACATTTCCCTTTTTGGTTTTAAGTATTTTGGGACAGTTTTTGAATTGAGACATGGCCCACTCATAGGGGTCCTCTGCTTTCTCTATACCATCAAACATTTCCTCTGAACCATGCTTAGCAATGTATTGAACTATCAGCTCTTCCATTTTCACAATCGTATTAAATTGTCTTCAGCAATTCAATAGGCTTCTTTTCAGTCACTGACTGAACATTATCTAGTTACTTTAAGATACCTGCTAGTCTAATTATTCTTGCTTTGGATGCAAATGAATAATACAACCACATTACGTTAGGCTTCTAAATCAAATGTTTCACTTTTTCACAAACAACCACACTCTGTCAGGCCTTACACTTCACTCACTAAACCGTTAAAAATGCAACACTGTCACAGTACCTTGGACAAAACCACACCACTTCGGGTTTTATGTTGTATTTTTAAAACAGTTTACTTAGCCCCAGAACGCCGGGCAAATCACTGAGTCACGGTGCATCTGACTCACACTATCTGTTATGAAATAATTCTGTGACCACAGTTCGGGTCAATTCAGTTACTTTAGAATTTCATCACAATTATTACAAGAACTAACTTCGTTCCAACTGTGGTTTTAAGCTGGTGTGTTGTTTGCTCGTCAGGAGCTGCCATGTCTGTTTTCAGTTTTGTCCATGTTTTCCCTTCATGTCATCTTGTCATGCCCTTTCACTATTCTCATGTGTTCAGCTTGAAACGGCACTGCGCAAACCATTCTGTGCATGACATCAAAGTACCACATGAGCGATTAATTGGTTTTCATTGGTTTATATTACCAGTCTTGCCATTGTTTCTTTGTCTTGACTATATGTTTGTCTTGTTTAGCTATTAGTCCTTGTGTATATATAACCCTATTGTTTCGTTTCCTTTTATGTAATCCGCTGATGGTGAGTTTTAGTCAAGGTCAGGTTCATGTTCTATGTCAAGTCATTATTGTGTTAGCTTTGTATTTCTTTCTTTATTTCAATAAACTGCACAACTCTGCTTACCTTTAGCGGATTATATGTTGCATAATATATCCTTTGCAGTGAATGGGTGGTATCACATTAAACACCTGATAAAAAAATAATCAATAATCTTATAGGTTTGTAATACAATTATGTCATTAAGATGTTATTAACTTGTAACTATTACTTCCAGCTCTTAATATGTTTTCTTAGACCTGGGGTCCCTTCCTCCAACAGCTAAATAATACTAGTACTTCATGTTTTTTTTCTGACATATTTGTAATATTTAGATTTCTATGCTGATTTCATCTCCCCTTTTTTCGTCTTATTTTTCTCCTTTGTAACTATGTTATGCGCTTAGGTCATTTGTAATGTAGTAATATAGTTTTTTATATTTATCTGTATTGTTTTGATTTTGGTATGGTTGTTGTTTAATGCTGATGTCATTAAACTAATAAAATACAAACTATTGCTACCATCTTAAATATTAGTTTAATACTTTCTCCTTTAGAAGTTGTCTCTTCTAAAGTTCAGAGAGAAATATGCACCATTTAGCTTATTGAAAAGTCCAAAACAGTTCTAAGCAAATATGTTGGTAGTTTTTACTGGAGAACAAATTGTTTATGTATCATGGACATGAATCAAGGTTTAAAGCAGGAGAGTCAAACTTAGAAGTTACTAGAAGGCCAGGGCCCAGCAGTGTTTAGCTTCAACTCAAATGAAACACCTGATCCAGCTAATCAAGGCCTCTTTGAAAATGACATGGTAATTGTGTAGGAGCAGGGCTGGAACTAAACTTTAAGGGCTGTGGCCTTCCAGGAACTGAATTTGACACGCCTGGTTTAAGGTTAAAACTGCTTGTGTATTACAAATACAGCCTTTCACTTCAAAAGACATTAATTGATGGACTGAAGTCATATGGATTACTTGTGGATTATTGTAATATTTTCATCAGCAGTTAAAACTCTGATTCTGACGGCACCCATTCACTGCAGTGCATCCATTGGTCAAGTTACATAATGCTACATTTCTCCAAATCTGTGCTGATGAAGAAAACTCCTATAAATTAATTGAATTAAAGTATATTAATTTACGAGTATAAGACTTTACATAAACACACCAATTTTGTCTTAAATATATACTTTAGTATGCATTGCAACTACATATAATAAACATTTGTATACTTCCCTATATGTATGCTACTATATGCCAGGTTTAAATGTGACACCAATTTTTATAAAATATTTAATATATATATATATATATAAGGTGCTCTGTCTTTCCATTCACCATGAGGTCCTTGACCTGAAAAAGGTTATCGATTTCGATACTTATGTGAGCACCTGTGTTCCACCTCTTTTGTATATGCAAAGCACATTTACTCAAATTCAGCTGTGTATGTACAGTTCCCATTTAAGTTGCAAAA
Source organism: Enteromius paludinosus (assembly GCA_032361165.1). NCBI lineage: Eukaryota > Metazoa > Chordata > Actinopteri > Cypriniformes > Cyprinidae > Enteromius > Enteromius paludinosus. The sequence continues at coordinate 8,209,295 of JAUMHQ010000059.1, forward strand.
ACCAAGGGAAGCAAAGCATGCACTGAATCAACAGCCCTAGTAGAGTTCGGACACACAAGTGAGGGAGAGGAACAGAGAGAGAGAGAGACAGGCAAAGAGAGAGGAGAGAGAGATTGATCATGATTGGGTGATGGTTTAAGGGGTTGGCATACCTCTCTTCTCCCTACTGGGGGATGGGGATGGGGATGGGAATTCTAGGAGGGGCTTCACAGTGACCTCATACTTCATATATTGTAAGTCTGAACCGGCATTTACTAAATATCCTGCCTTTAATCTAACCGCAGTGCAACGAAAGCTTACATATATTCAGCATCTGTCAATCTGACCTCTGTATCCTTCACAAATCCGACGCACGACGCAGAGGTAAGTGGAATCATCTACCGAGTCCGTTAGAAAGGATTTCGCTTGCGCGGTCTATGTATGGCAAGGGCTCGACGCCTTCAACCAACCATTGTACTTGGATTTTCACGTCTTCAAATTATCATGAACATCACGCATTTGCTGTGCATGGTCTTTCTCACCCTTTTTCGCGTCTCACGGCCATTTTCCACGGCCCGAATTAATAGCCCTCAGAGACGACAAGGGAATGAATGAAATACAAAGAATTTGCCGGAGACCCCCATTATAGGTTTTGTTATATACTGGCATTCATGTTGAGTAGCCTATTTGTGTTTGGTTTCTCTGTGCGTGCGACGTTTTTCAATTTATGCCGGATGCCGGTAGTGTGCAACATTTGTGGAATGATGAAACATTTAGCGCGTAATCCAATAATAACAATGGAACTGTTTTGTAAATAGGGGATAAGAAGTCCTGTCTATTGCCTCCCTGCCTGGCGTGCCAAAACGTTATGCACAGCGCATAAAACCTTATTTCATGTATATTGGAATTTACAGGTGATTTATTTACAATTTTTAACAAAACATTATATGAATGTGTATGCAATATGTATTGCTCCGTCATTGGAGTAAGATCTCTTAGCAAGGCTTTGTGTTAGATTATTGATTTAATTTTGTATTTCGATTGAGTGGGGGCGGGGCGAATCAATAGGGGTCGTATTGCAGTGATGCTGAGAACACGTTACAGCTTTGACTTTTAAAGATGCTGAATGCACCCTTCGACAAAGACATCATTGTATATCTGTTGCGTTTACATCATATTTATAAAAACGTTAATGGTTGACTTGTACAATACGCCATGTACACGTTGCAGTCGAATGTGGGCAAATGCGTGATTTTGATTAACTGATGCAGTGTGCTTATGTCGTTTTTTGCCAGTTTTGTACGTTCGTGCCGGTGTGAAGTCGCCATTCGCCAGGCCCTTCATAGTTATTTTCCACTGGCACGTGAATGCCCATGCTGACGCACCATACCTCCAGTGTACATGACATAACCGCAAGAAGTAGGAGAGACATATGGCATGCCCTATTATTAATGGACATGGTGTGCAGGCAAGCTGCTGCAGTGGTGCGAGGCATGTGCCAGTGTCATGCTTGGCCCATTTTGTGGTGTTACTTTTGGTTTTTGATGTTGCTCCACATACTGCAATCCTTCATTTAATTAGCTCAATTGAAGTTTGTTGCGTACACACACTTACTTGCATGTCTAGGTAATAATGGTAATCCTGAAGGTAAGAATTTGAAAGAACCCATTTTTATCTGTCAAGAATAGTATTTCAGGCATGCAAATAGTTTTTGTTCATTATGATGTTGTCAAGAATGATTGATTAATACAGTCATAATTTACACACAAATGAAAATTCGAGCATAGTATACTTCCAAAACCTGTCATGTAGTAATGTGGTTGTTTTTTCCATGGCTTTTTTAAAATGAATCTTTACACAGCTGTTTTCCGTCCATTCATAGTGACTGTGGGTGTAATGCTCCAAAAAAGGACAAAACCCTGCCATAAAAATAGTTCATATGCCTTGTGTCATGTGATAGCTTTGTGAGGTTACCCCTAACCCTAACCTTGGCGCGTTGCACCAGGTTGGAAGTCATGGATGCGGAATGCGGTTTATTCTGATATGTCTTGTTAAAGTGCATGTAATGCACCAGTTTAAATTTGCAGGATGGAAATCAAATCAAAGCAGTCAAATGGCTCTGAATATAGCGTATGAGTCATATGGGCTGTTGTTTTTGGTTCAAGTGAACTATGAACTGGCACTGTATCAAAAAGAGCTGCAATTCATCAGAATTGTTCTGCAAAAAGAAAAAAGGAAAAAAAAAAAATAGCACATACAGGCTTGGAACGACACGAGAAAGAACAAATAGTAATGTTAATGTTGTGTAAAATAATGTTAATTTATATTCTCTTCTGTATTTTTAGAATGCTTTTATGCCCCTCTCTCTTCACATATTCGCACAGAGCTTGTTGTATGTTTTGACTCCACTTAAGTTATCAAGCACATGTGACGGGACAGAACTAGCCACTGATCTAAATGTGTGCTCCATATTAATATATTGACAGACTGAGACTACATTAAAAAAGGCATTGAGAATGAACTTAACTAGTACATAATGCGTAGGATGATTTGCATTTAACGGTCGGTTGCTTTCGAAATCTATACGTTAAACATCTTTTTTTGCTGAATTGCATTAAAGGCATTTAAAATGTTAATATTATGAAAGCAACATTATTTTCCAAGGTTATCCTCTGAGCTCCCATAATCTGGTCTAATGAACTTACATAAACAAATAGATGGGAGGGGGAACCTATCGCAAAGCAATGCATCACCCTCTAGAAAATGATAGATGATTTAACATAAAATAAATCTTTTAATAGAAATAGACACGGTAATAAAATTACTTAATTGCTATGTTATATGACGCAATAAAATGGATGGCCCAGTATATTTTAGCATGGTTTATCGAAGCCAGTATTATTTTCCATTTTTATAACATGCTGTTAAGATGCAAAACAGCTATAACATTTTGCCTGACTTGTAAAAACGGACTACAGCATTGAGCATACAGTAAAACACAGTGTACAGTGAAAAATCAACTTAAGTCTACAATCAGTGCAATCTCAATCAGACTCAACCTGCTCTTTTCAAAGAAGCCCAGTATTTAGAAGTACCACATTTCTGGTCACGTCAGACACTACACCATCAAATTATTGTCTGTGTTAAAGATTGTTAAGTATATGTAAAGTATATTGTCTATACTTACAGTGTGTAATAACCTCATGAGAGCCACCTTGACCAGCAGAATCACAGGAAAGTGAGAGCAGGGGTTAGCTAGGCAATAATCATTACTTGGTTGTGTTAAATTAAGTAAGTAGTCACTTAACAGACACTCCAATGCTCAGTACAATTATTAAAAAGATAATCCCCCTGGAGTAACCAAGGGTAAGTGGTTCACTAGAGTCCACATATCACACTTTGCAATGACTGACTGAATTTAAAACCTTTTGACATTACCAGACCAGATCTATAACCACAGTTCCAGGGCATGGGAAGTGTCTCGTACAGTATTAGGGCAGTGGTAACAATACCAACCTCATGGGTATGTACTGATACAGTGTGTACTCTGAAAACATTCCAAGCAGCTTTGGATAAAAGTGTCCTCTAAATTCAAAAAGATAAATACAAAGGGAAAGATTCGACAGGTTCTCTGAAGAAGTGTGTAAGGAGTTAGCTGTAAATCATATAGTACAGAGAACTTTATTAGTTGACTATATCAGTCTTCATCATGTCTACCCAGCGATGTGGATGTTTTCATGACTTCGTATTTCGCTTTACCCTAAGTGTGCTTAAAGTACCTTTTTGCCCTCTGACGTTTTCACAGTCATTCTCTTCTTCAATGTGACGTAATTGTAATAACTCAGCCTGAGGCAACTTTAAAGTCTATCCCATCGAGAAATGACAAGCCCTGTGATATAACAGCAGAGAAGGATTTTTTTTTTGCATTTATATAACACATCTGATTTGAAGATGTCATGCACAATATCTGTATGTTCACAAACACTAATTAACACATTGGTGCTAACGCCCAAAGAGATATAGTTATATAAGATTTGAGTATATTTTCCTGCATCTTTTAAGAAACTAAAACCAAAAAATACATTTTATTTTTATTTTCAAGATTGTTTGGACCTCATTAAGGGACTGTTATCCAGCCTCACAGATGGCACTAACCTGATGGAATTTGCTAATTGGTGCATTGATATTTTGTTCTCTTATTTTGAGAGCTAAATTAATTTGGGGTTAATAAGGGTTACCCAGACATAGACGGGGCAGGACTTTAGGGAAACTAGGGGAAGACATTGATTCAGCCCAATGGAAATATCAGTTTAAGCGCGCTATCCCATTATAAATTGAAGGACAAATGAAAGACTACAAGAGACAGTCACATGGAAATTTGGAAATCAAATATTGCAGAGCGATTGGCAAATGAACCATGAATGAATAGATTTTGTGACAGCCTCACAATGCGTGTTTGCCAAACCCAAATAAGCCGTCAGACATTGAGGGTTTTCCCATTACAGAAGTGCATCAATGGAAAAGTACCAGGGCTTTCTCAACCGGTACGGGCCCAAGGGGGTGCAAACAATGTTTGCTCTGTGACTTGTTCGCGGTGTTGCTCCCACCGCACAGATTTTCAGCCTTTCAATCCCCCGACACTCACTAGCCATGTATGCGTGCCTGCACACATCTGCCTACCCATCCGCTTCACCTTACCCTGGATATCTCGCACCATTATTTCCCAAGTCCTTTCAAAAAATGTGTTTATTTTCCACTGGGAACCAGGGCAGTGCTGCTTAGTGAGAATTAAAAAAAGGATTAAGGGTTCTGGCAATAGGAGGTGGACATGTCTGTGTATGTGCGTTGGTTGTCTCGCGTTTGGGCACGGTTACAAGTTGCCGCTATTGATGCCAACCTGCTGGCATGTTGGCACAGGAAGATAAACACTGCGACATAGGCACAAACCTTGCACTGTATTGAGCTGATAACGGCCCTCACACCATTCATTTTGTAAGGTGCTATCTTGACATCCATGAAATGTAAAAAGGATGAAAGCAGCAGTTACAAAAGGAGTAGATAAAATGTCGCATGGAAGCTCTTTTCGGGTCATGGATCATAGAATTTGAAATCTGTTTCCGCAGCTCTAAGGATGAAGATTGAAAACAGCCTGCCTTGCTCTCAGCTCCCTGAGGCCCCTCCTCAGACTGGCCTGCAATTTACAGTGGCGACGGAGGAGGACTTTGATGACATCATGGCCATGAGCAAGGATATCTATGGTGGCCTGGACTATCTGCCCTCTCGCTATCAAGCCTGGCTGCAAGAGAGCAACCGCACTGTCATTTTGGCTCGCAAGCAAGGCAAAGTGGTAAGAAAGCGGATATGAGGAGCTTATGCAGTGCATGTTTCATCCTCAGTGGTTTAAAGGAATAGTTGGCCGAAAGTAAAATTATTTACTAATTTAAATGTCCATGTGTCTTTCTATTGGGCAAAACATGTGAAGAACATACAAGTACATACAAGAATTTTAAGATGAGAAATATTTCCCAAAAACAGAAAATATCTCATTACACTTGCTGCTAAAATTTCATGCAAAGTGCAAAGACACCACACTGGCTTAGGAACACCCTTTACATAAACCAAACTCCACCTAATAATAATTATAATAATACGGTAACGCTTTATTTTAGGGTCTTTTAACTAGTTACTTATTAGCATGCATATAACTAGAATATTAGCCATTTATTAGTAGTAATTAAGCACATATTAATGCCTTATTCTAATCCTACCCAAAACTTAAACTTAACAACTAACTTACTAACTACTAATAAACAGCAAATTAGGAATTTATTGAGTGAAAAAATCATAGTAAAAAGTGAATAAGTGTTCCTTATTCTAGTGTTACCAATAATTCTAATAATGATTTATTAGAACTTATATTTTTAATTTATAATATTTTTTTAAATAGATCAAATACTATTATGAATATAACATTTTCTATATTTATTTAAAAAAGATCTAGAATTTTTTTTTACTGTTGTACTAATACATTTGTACAATGAAATATAAAGGAATAATAATAAGATTTATTCATTTATATTCACACAGCTAATTTTAAATCAAGGATAAATCATCAAGGCTTCTTTTTTGGCAGAAAACTGCTGAGAGAGACCATTACAAATTAATTGAAATGCTGAATGCACAAGGATTTTGGAAATGTTTCGAATGTGAAAATGAAGTCAAGCTGGTGCACATTGTGTTCCGAGATGCTCATAATAGAGTTCATGTGAAGCAGCATTTTTTGTGGTTCTGAGACATCATGATTTAAAACAATTCTATATTTCACCCTGAAACACGCAGAGCATGAGACTGTTTTTTTTTAATTACATCACAGCTTTCTGTGATGTGCTGAAAGCACTAAGCCATATCACGATTTCAGTTTCGTTTTGAGTAATTGTGCATCCCAAAATGAAACTGACAGAAATGACAAAAGAGCACCATAAAACTTTCCCTTTCCTCTATCATAGATATAACTCGTTTTTAATGCAACTACATTTCCCAGATTGCACTGGAGTCAGTGTGTGTTATCGATGATGGCGAGACCATGCTGGTGGAGGGGCTTCGTGTTGCCCCACAGGAGAGGGGGAAAGGTGTGGCAGGGGTACTTCTTCGCTTTTGCTCTCAACTGGTTAAGTCCAAGTACCCTGACGTTAAAGTCAGCAGACTGACCAGAGATGACCAACTGGGGCCAAAAGACTTCCAGAAGTACCGGCTCATCACCAAGCAGGTAAGAACCATTTACAATAAAATATTTACGTTTGGTTCAGATCTAAAGTAAAAACAGCTAAAGCCACATTGTCTTCATTCTGTCACCTAACTCGAATGTGAAGGGAATCCTTCTGGTGCGCTTCCGTGCTGAAGACCTTAAATTACGCCTTGCTGATCTCGGGCCTAATATCAATGTAGCAGGGGAGGGTCTGTCCACCACAAACATCCCAGTCCGTTTGGAGCCAGCGGAGGTGCATCGGCTCTTCCTAAGCGATGTTCTAATGCAGGGTGTCCTTCCCAATGCCACCATCGTTCAAGATTGGCAGCCCTTCAAGCCTCTGCCTAGCAACATGGCCATCCTGCTGCAGAAGGACATTGATTGGATGGTTGACGATGCCAGGCGCCCAACCATGGCCAGCTTGTGCACCTTCCCATTCCGTGTGCCAATCGGTGATGACTGGTACTACCTCAACATCGACATGTTTGGTAAAGACCTGACGCTGGCCATACAACAGCTGCTGTGCCATCTGAGGTGCCACACTGGCACTCTGAAGGGTTACGTCATGTGTCAGGTGTTCCTGGAGCCTGCACTGTGGAAGCCCATGGCCGATTTCTTTAGGGAGACCCTTAAAGTGGAGCTGGTGAAGCAGTACACAGAGCAGTGCGTGGTGGAGTCTGATGTCGTTTAGTTGAGGAGCCTCAGAAACACCTTCCCTTACAATTAGACACCAAACCCACATAAACGTGAGATTGAAATTTAACATCTCCCTCAAATATGGCACCTAAAACAAAACAAAAAACACACCTAATATATCTATTCTAAAGGGACAAAAAACGTCAGTTCTGTTCCGCTTAATGAAAACGCTGTCAAAGAATTTTATTTATTTTAACAACAACTAATCAAATAAAACGCATGTAAGTGAACAAACTAGATTAAATGTAGTAGATGCTTGTTTAGGTTTAGATTTAATTTATTTCCATATGCAGTACTGTAAACAGTGGCGCTGACTGGACAGGGACTGGAAAAGAAGGGAGCAGTTTTAGATTCTATAAAATGAGACCCAAATTGTTCCAGGCCCTTTCATTTGTTGGCATCACTGACAGTGAAGGCATATTTACTCATGCGGAGTCGAAAAGAAAACTGCACAATCTTTAGGGCACTTTATGATAAAAGAAAAAAATGGGATCTCACTTTAGTGTCTGTTGCTTTTTCAGAATGTGGCACTGTAGCTGCTAGAGAGTTTAGAGGAAAAATAAACAACATTTCTGGGACTTTATGACAGGCTCCCCTTATGGAGATTGATAAGGTCTTCAAAGGCAGTTTTAATTAACTTGAAAATACTAATTCTGATCAAACAGCTTTCTAATACAACACAAATTTGTAACTATTCCTCTAAAGGTACTTTACAGTGCTTTAAACTCGCTATCAAATGATAAATGTCAGGCTAAGAACATTTAGATTACAGTCTCAAGTTTTTGCTTTAAGTACTTGAACCTATTCGCTAAAATTATGTTCTATCAGTATTTGTATCTAACTGTAGAAGTGCAATTTGAATAATACACTGGAATATTGCTAGAAGTACATTCAGTTTGATATGATTAATAACTAAGAAGAAAACTGACGTACAATTGTTTTAGATTTATCAATTGATTCAAATTTTAATTCTAAAACTATTTGGAAGATCACATCTAAACGCAAAAGACAGGAAATATCAGTGTGTATATATAAAAATATATATATAAATAAATAAATGTTTAAATAAATGTTCTTGTAGTTCATAAAATAATTCTGTTTTAATTTAAAAGAATGGACAAAATCGTAGGACACATCATCTGCTTCTATCGACCTGAAGGGAAGAAAATGAAGTGAAGTACTACAACATGGAAAATGAAGAACAGAAATAGCCTTTAGACATCCTCAGAACCATATTTAGCTCCTTTGCCCCAAACCCAGATTGCAGCGTGCTTTTCCCTGAAGCACTGTGGCAGAAGGACATTCAAATTCAGTTCATTTATAGCTTAATGTATACTTATGAAAATATAACTTATGGTTTAAGCCCTCACAGAGTCCACCCACGATTTGTTAGACAGATTCGAATCCAAATCGGCATCTGCTAAACTAAAGCCAATTTTGTTTGACTAATTATGTGTCTGGTTTGACGTCATTTGGTGGACCTATTTTGTGCCCTTGTGTGAACTCTCAACATCCACTGACGAAAAGGAGGCCTCCTCTCCTCCTTCATTTGGACAGCTGCATGCGGGACTTGTTTTGCGGTCAGTATTTATAAATGGCAAACAGGCCGTCTTTTTTTGATTCTGAAAGTCAAGGCATTTTACATTATTAACTGTAATTCCAATGACAGTTTGTTGCATTTGTATAGGTGTACATATATATAAATTTATATGTTTGTTTGAAAGGGGGTGATTTGAAAAGGGAATCTTTGTTCAAGTTCTTTTATGATTGAAATCTCGAAATCCTTCATGTCTGCTACATGCTTTCAGAGGACACATAGAAAATATTGACGCACAAGAAACATTAATGCTTCAGTTTCCCATGAAAATGACATTTTCTCAATTTACAAATGGATCAAGTCAAGAAATGCTATTTATAGTTTTCCTCTAGAGCACTTGTCAAAATGCGACATGATGGATTAGAGACCCACAATGTGTTTGGTATGTGCTTTCTGTTGTACATAGCGCAGTGCATTTAGATTTAAGTGTTATGTATTATATCGGTTTACTTACGAGGTGGAAGGTTCCCTATACAGTAGGTATTTAACTTTCTTTCGTGTGACATTTATTAATCCAGTAATCATTTACACTCTTTTCTCTTTTATTTATTATTTCTATCTTTCAGCTCCACCTCTTAGCACTTTGGATATCTAATTGCCTTTCTGAGTATTTGTGAATTGTGCAGGAGGTTGTAACTCTATATTTTACACAGGTCCTAGTGCCAGGTCCACCAGACTATAAAAGGTTAGAGGCATGTGACCACCTGATGGTGGAGAGATGCAAAGGATACGTTGCCCCTTGTTTTGCTGGCACACGAGGAGTGAACTTTAAACCCATTTCTTTCAATTATAAAGTGGCTTTTCACTTTCTTTTTCTGGAATGGAAAAATAAGACAGGTTGCAGAGGGAGATGAGAGATGAAGCCGGGGATACGCTAGGAATAGGTGGCGAGGAGAGGATATGTGATCCAGATCATGTTGCCATTTTAAATATGAGTAAATGTACATTGTGTATTGTAAAGACGACATATGGAGCGCTGTATTTGTGACAAAAAAGGGAAATCGTCGTTAACAAGAGAGGCCTTGTATTGGTAATTAACGCCAACCTACTGTTTAGGAGGACAACGTAGATAGATAATCCAACCCAGAGCAGGATATCTGTATTATCAGACTCAGCGCTAAAGTAATACCTCGAGTGCTAAGTCATACGAAAGCAAATATATACTCAGACACTTGTTATCCTGTGCGACTGTGGGCCAGTTAAAGTTTCAGGGCTAGTCTCTGAGTAAGTGAAACTGGATCTGGAGAGTGTCATCTTGCGTAGAACAAGGGTTCACCCCAGACTCCCTTTACCTTCCACCTGATCCTCGTCGGCTTGACACATGGAAAGAGTGAGCAGGAGAGGTTAAAATAAGAAGGCTGGGTTCCAGCCTTCTCATATGAATGCGCTATCCTTTGCCACGCTGCTCTGTACCTATTCCTGGTTTTTATGTTATTTCATGGTGGCATTTCATTTTCCTGACTGCTTTGTAATGTTTATGAAGGGCTTTACGTGTATTAGAATCAGCTGTGTATTTTATGTTTTGTGAACAAGGGGAAAACCACCAGGGAGATTTGTTTTCTTTATTCCAAGTCACTATTCGAACGTAAAAAACAAAAAACTTAACTGAAAGCCTTATCTAGGTGATATCAGTTAAATTGCTGATTTGCACTATCAGAGCTTCAACTCTGCTTCTCCCTATGTTGTTTTCCATAGGAAAAAAAAAACATATATTGTGTCTATACACAGATGCTTCTGAAATGGCTAAATCACACAGGTATTTTCACCTGTGGTGCACTAAGCTGTTTTGTTACATTCAATCTACAAATCTAATGCAGTATTTGGAGGTAAAATGCAACTAGATCCCAGTGCAAATTGTGTTTTATCTCACGCCATGTCAGAATCATCCAACTCCCGATTGGATTAACCATTCATCTCGCTGTTCTGATGTGCTGCACTTTATACTGTAGATATGTAGATATTCCAAAGCACAGTGGGGATCTCCATAAAACATCAGTGTGGGTTGCTGTGACAGTCATGGTCATTCAGTGGATCATGCTATATATTTTTGTGTAATCGGAATAGGAGCGTGGCCCTGTCCGCGTAATGTTTTTAAATTCAAGGATATTTTTATTGGTGTGCTCCTGACTTTATAGACATTAATAAAGCTCCTACTTAATGACCATTGTCTGAATAAACCACACTGTACCTGTCTAAATCCGCTGATGGACATATTTACCGCTATCAGCAAAGCAGGGACCATGATTTCTACAGACCTCAAGAAGGTGGTGGTTTGAATGTCCATGTCATCCATTCTCTTGATGCAGCAGTGGCTGTTGAGTTTGTTTTCACTCGAGTCTTCCCATTAGCCCTAGATACAAACTTGGTGTCATGTTTTGTGTGTTTGTGCAGAATATTTGAAAATCTCCTATGATGGGAAACTAATGGTTGTAAATGAGATAAAAAATAAATAAATAAAAAACTCATGGCCAACTGTCAGTCAAGAGGGTGAATACAGTTCGATGCTATAAAGGCATTTTGATTATATGCTAAATTGTTTTCCGTTTTTTTTTATTTTTTATTTTTTTTATTACCCTATATGACTGCTTATTCTCAAAGCAGTGATGTGACAACTAATGGAAAGTATTTTAATATTTTGTTACATTGTCTGTTCCTTTTTTCAGAGATTGTGAGAGATGCAGAACTATTTTAAATACAGTAATTTTTTAAAAACCTTATAATCCATGAGAGGTTTTTGAAATGTGCATGTTGTGTGAGTGGGTGGGGAAGGGATATACAATGAGCATATGACTAGATTAACACTGAGCACAAATACCTTGTACTAAAATATTGACATTTAGAACCTGTCTAATTGGAATTGGTGATAATTGACAAATTAAGTAATGATTAAACAATTATTAGACAGGGTAAGGGTAAACCTTTTTTTTTTTTTTTAGCCATGATATACATTTTTAGATACTTTAGGCTATACTTCGCTTATTATATAAAAGGTTTTACAAAAAAATTAATCACTGATAATTTGTTTTACTCTTTTTGCTTGCTTGTAATTGTGTGCATCTCTATATACCTATTTCTTTGTATATTTAACAAATAACTCAGCTTGAATATTTTAATATGCAACATATATATATATACATATATATTTAGAAATGGTTCCAAAACTAGAAACTGTCACTTCTTAAAACCAATATTACAGCAGCAATCATTATGTATGCTAATTTCTATTTTATTTTATTTTTTTTGTACTTTGTATTTTTTTTTAACACTGTTAAATTAAGTACAAATGCTGACTGGTAAACTCTATGTCAGAAAGTATTTGCTAAATTAATCTCATTCCCTATTCTTTGCATTTAATTCATTCAATTAAAATTTGCCTAAAATGGTAAATGTACCACTGAATGTTGAAAAGTAGGAAATTGTAAATGAACCAGAATGATCATCCAGGATGATCCAGAAGCAGTTTAAAGTGTGACATTTGGTATGAAATAACCTTATCTTATCTAAGCAACGGATATGCTACTGGTGGGAAACCAGTCTATGTGCACATGCTCTTTTGCATTTTGTTACATTAAATTACAATGACATTTGTGTGTTTAATATGTATAGGACAGGTTTACTGCATGAAAATGTTTGTTTTTCTGTAACATTAAACTATATGTAAATAATTCATGTAAAATCTAGATAACATCAAAATTCAGAGCTCGGTCTCTGCTGTCAAGTGTGACGAGAAGTTCTACTTATAGTTTCCCAAAGAGCACATGCTAAATGCAGTAGTAATCCAGATGAACCCAATGAAAACACAACTGTCATGTTTACCTTCTGCCATTTAAAAAAAAAAAGAAAGGCCCAAAACCACAGTTTTTGAAATTCTGTATATCTTTTATTGAGATGCTTGGAATTTTTGGAGAATACTCCTTTTTTTATGACTGCAATATGTGATGGGAAACAAACAGAGTCACTGCAGTCTTTTTGAGGTTCTTCGTTAATGTCAACCTTTTGTTGTGTTTTTGTATTACTTTACCTTGTGCAAATTCATTTAACATTTTTAACCTTTTAACTAGTGTTTATGTTGTCAGAGTGTTTGTCATTACCATTGTAACAACGTAAGCGTAATGAGCTCTATCTTTAATGGCAACAAATGTAATGCGGTAATTCATTTGCAAGATGTGGCAGATAACAAACAGCTTTATATGAAGACCTGTGACTAACATTTTGTTGATCAAATGAATTTGTAAAAGGACTGGTGAGCTTTTAGCCTCTTGCTATAGTTGCAGTATCAGAATGAACAAAATGTACCTAAATAGCATAGTTTAGATGTTATGTGCTAAGTGATGTTTTCAATTGATGTATTAGAATAATTGTTTCATTTTCCAAACTGTTAATCAAAACTTAGTGTTAGAGATATTTGTGTGTGTGTGTGTGTTTACCTAACTGTATATTGTACTCCGATTAGCAATAAACAAACAAGCAAAGAAAAAAGAAAAAAAAAAGAAAAAAGAAAGAAAAAAAAAGAAAAAACCAAAACAACCTTTAAACAAAAAAGGCATAGAATGAATTCAAAGTGTTAAGGAAAAGGAAGTGAATGTTATTCTGTAAACGTGAGAGCCATACGTTAGTTTTTTCTTTTTTTAATATGCATCACAATGTGTATTATCAGAAAGCTCAGCAGATGCTTTCAAAGTGACCTACACTACACAAATCACGTTACAGACAAATACCAGGACAAGCAGCTGACAAATACACTATGCTTGCCAAGCTAGGCCTTAGTCACCAAGAAGAAAATCCATACCACTGCAGGTTTAATAAAACTTTGCCTACTAATTGCTTAGGCAGGATGCTTGGTAAGAAGCTACTAATCAGGTTTGTTGTTTAAGCATGACTGGTTTTGTTCCATGAGGGGGTTTTTAGATGGACTCAAAAAACAACCCTCGCAAAATATATACCCTGTGCTGCATGGTGACAGTATATTAACCATTCCAAAATAGGTGTCCTCTGGTCCACTATTATCCATAAAAAGATTGCACCATTATATTATAGAGAACCCAAGCACTCCCAGCACATAATTTTAAAACGTTTTGGCTTGGTAAGCAACAAACATACAGCTGAAGGGAAGAGCATTAAAGCATAATAATGAAAGTCAGTGTATAGGCAATGACAAACGGAGAACGTGAGACGCTTCACTGAACTATGCTGACATGAGAAGCAGCTGTCTCTGCAGCCTCACATTACTGACCTCTAGCATTCTACTACTGCTGCACAAGAACAATACAGTGTCTTATAGATGAGCATTTCTTAATGAACACATAGAGGACAATGAGAATGTCTCAAATGTTTGGTAAAAATGGTGGAAGCTTACTTTAGACAGAAAATGAGAGATGGACAGCTGCTAAAGATAGGTTTGAAGAATTAAACCCATGCCACCTGTTCTTGGATTACAATGAACATTTCAGAAATGCATTGCACTCTAATACAGTTAAGTAAATCGGGGTGAGATTAAATAAAATGAGTCTAGAATTCTGACATCACGACTCAATCAATTAATTCCTCATATTTTTGGTCTTACATGGTTACTTTTGGAAGAGTGACATTTATGATGCCTGTGAATAATCAGCAACAATGGATTATTAATTGGTTGAAAGGAGACCTGCCTATGTGTGTGTGTGTGTGTGTGTGTACTTGTTCATACTACATTGTGGGAAGCAAATGTCCCCACAAGGATAGTAAAACCTGAACAGTTTTGATATTGTCCTAAGGAGAGAAATTCTTAACAATAGAAAGTGTACCAATGCAAACAGGTTTTGGTTTATGGGATGAAAAATATTGTTTGATCAGTATAAAAGTCTATGGAAAGTCCCCACAATTCACAGAAAAAAACGTGTGTGTGCGTTGCGTGTATGTGTGTGTCCATATGCACCTTGAGTAATGTCTGTAATTTTAGAGAAAGAGACAAGAGAAAAAGAAATTGGGAGGAAATTGAATTCTACAAAAACAGAGTGTGGCACAAAAAAAGAAAAACCTACCCTTTCTGCTTACGATTATAATTATATTGAGCATTTGCTTGAAAACATTAATGAGGTGTTCAAATCAAATTAAAATAATCATATTTGACCTTCATAATACTAAATAGGGTGGGATTACACCGTTGTAAGAATGATTGTGATATGAAATAGTACTGCATGTACTTGCAAAAAAATGAATGAACGAATGAAATCAATTCATGACATGGTCCTTTGTGAGTTATATAATGGCACTGGCCTAGACAACATCGAGTGGAATTTACCCAAACTCTATTTCTTGCTATGCAGATCTACGAAGGGGGATGGGAAGCACAGTGAATCACAGTGTAATAAAATTCAGTGTAGATGAGGGCTGAGGTCAGGCTGTGTGTGTTGAAGTGGGGGTGGGGGTTCAGAGTTTAAGACCCCATATGGATATTGAAGTAAGACTGGGTTTAAAAGAAGAAGAGGTGGGGGAAACTGAGTCGTGCACACAAGCTGGCTTCATCTTTCTCCTCAGTGTACATACAAAACACATGCTATTGTATTCCAGAGCCACAGAATCTAGAAGAAAAGGAGGGTGATGGATATGGTGTTACATGGATGCATTATGCAACATGTCCTCTGTAAATGAATATAAACAAGTGTAAACTCACACATACACACACACACACACACACACAAACTATATCAGTCTTTCTACTTCATATATATATATAGAGAGAGAGAATACATGTATACACACATAAATACATGTTCTTGTATGTATTTTTTGTATGTATGTATATTATAAACAATATTTATGATAAGAGCCAACAGTATTTGTTGTAAATTTATACATAACTGCACATAAAAAGGAGAAAGCAGAAGTCTTATAGTGCTTTCAATATAGATGTTTTCAATTCCACAATTTGCTGACAGTGGTTAGAATGTCTGTTGAAATTTTTCAATTAAAGCAGAAATAAAGTATCTACATTTGTGTGTGAGTAAATGGTCAGTTATGCATTGCATAAATTATATTTACATCTACATATCTGCAACAATCGCTGTTAGTTAGTATAGGACCACATGCCACACACAATGCTCAAACCTCTGTATGTACACCTGTCCATCTGACAGATGGGAATGGGGGAGGGGTGGAGAAAGAGAGAGAGACAGTGGGAGAGAAAATGGGTCAGAGGAAGAAGCAGAGGATACAGAAAAAGGACGCACATGTCTAACAAAAATAGAAAGAAAAATAATCAAGCAGACAGGATTTAAGAACAAAGCACAAAGCTACAGGGGGACTTTGACTATGTTAATTCTAAATGTATTTTAAGCACGCTACAAGGCAACAAAATCTTGATCAGATGAATCAGAATCCTAAAAGCATTGTGAATGTACATGACAACAATATCAGAGTGACCAAAATGTCTGTCTGAATGTGTCTGGCTAAATGTATGCACCCATCTTAGGTTCTTCCTTTAAGTCTTCCTGTGGTATAGACAATCAGCTTCCAAAGATTTTTTTCAAAGGCTTTGAATAGTCTTTAAGAGGAGCAGATGTTAATGGCTCATAAATAACTCAAATGGATTTGTTGAGGGTCAGAACAGGGCAGAGAGGTTTGTGTGTAAATGCGTATGTGTGTCTGTGTAAGAAAGCAGGAGAGAGAGAGAAAGCGAGCAACAGAGCACATGGTGTGGACTGAGTGTAAATTAGGACCAAGGCCATTTATAGGAGAGAAGGGACGGTTGCTGTATAGCAAGAGGACAGAGTGACCTACACACTCACTAAATGACCTGCTGGAGGACTGCTTTCCTTGCTGGAAAATGTGCATGGTCTAAACATTGTCTTATGAGCTCCATTTACATTTTGTTACTTTTAAATACATGGGGAAAATATAGATATTTAAATTGCTGGCCCTAATTTCTAAGGAAACGTCTCGAGGTTATGAACATAACCCTAGTTCCTCAAAGGAACGAGACGCTATGGAAACGCATCCAGCGTGACGACTCTGAATCGTGTGTAGAATCAGCCAAAGGGAAGTTGAGATGTCATGGCGGGTGACGTCACTGGCCAGGAAGCATAAAAGCATGTGGAATGCTGCCGGCAGATTAGCTACTGTCATGCAGCGGAGCGCTGACAGGGGATTCTGAAAGTGTGGTATCGAGATGCGGCGTCTCGTTCCTTGGAGGAACTAGGGTTGTATTCAAAACATAGAGACATTCCTCTTCAGGACGCTATGGGAATGAGATGCCCACTCCCCCAGACTTTCAAATCCCTGTCTTAGTGTGTGTTTGTGCAAATCTAGGACGAGAGAACAGATGAGCCAGGAGTGGCTTGGAGATCCAGTCCATAAAATCAGACAAATGTGTGGGAAGTGGACCACCCTGCAGTGTTGCAAATATCGGCCACCTGCCGAGCTAGCAGGGCCTTTGAGGCCGCCACACCGCATGTTGATTGCACCCTGACTCAAGACTAGTTGATGGCATCCACTATCCAATGGCTCAAAGTCTGTTTGGTCACTGGAGACCCCTTCTTGGCGGGATCAAAGCATACGAGCAACTGCTCTGACTTTCTCCACAAGGCAGCTCTGTGGACGTATGCGTCCAGTGCTCGCACCGGACACATACAATTTAGCTTCTGCTGACCAGTCTCCCTGAAGGGAGGGGGGTTGAAGACCTGTAGCACAACTGGCTGAGGTGTGACCGTAGGTACCTTAGGACTTTAACCCGCTTGCAGGTGCAGGAAGGCTTTGGCCATGCCAGGCGCAAAGTCAAGATGGGAAGGGGCCACTGAGAGGGCCTGAAGGTCACCTACCCTCCTCAGAGAACACAACGCTAGGAGTAGTGTGGTCTTGATTGTCAGTAGACGATCAGATACCTCCTCTATGGGCTCAATTGGTGGTCCACAGAGTGCCTCTAACACAACAGCCAGGTCCCAGGTTGGCACCCGGGAACGTACTGGTGGCCTCAACCTTAGGGCACTGCAGAGGAAACGTATTACCAGGGGTTCTTTACGAACTGTATATCCACCTAGAGAGGCGTGGTAAGCCGATATTGCAGCCACGTAAACCTTCAGGGTGACCCCAGTAGAGAATCTAGCCTGCAAAAACTTCAGACCTAACTTTGTCTTGCCGGTGTTCTCTACACCAGCAAGTGAACAACTTCCACTTCAGGGCATATAGTTTCCTTGTAGATGGAGCTCTGGATTGGAGAATGGTCCAGAATGGCTGAGTCGAATCCCACATTATGCCTAGATAAGTGGTTCTCTGCGCTGGAGAAAGGACACTTTTCTTGGTGTTCAGTCTCAACCCCAAACGTTTCATGTGAGCGAGAACGACATCTGGATGTCTGTTTGCTTCGCTCGGCGACTGTGCTTGAATCAACCAGTCGTCGATATAATTCAGTATGCGGATGTCCTGGAGGTGCCAGTGCTGCATCCACACACTTCGTAAATGTCCGGGGCGAGAGTGCAAGGCCAAAGGGGAGAACCCGATATTGGTACGCTTTGCCCCCCAATAGCGAACCTCAGGAACTTCTTGTGAGAAGGATGGATCAATACATGGAAGTACGCATCTTTTAGATCTATCGTGACAAACCAGTCCTCGGACCTGATTTGTGACACAACCTGCTTCACCGTGAGCATTCTAACCTTCAGTTTCATTACCGAGCAGTTCAACAATCTGAGATCTAAGATGGGCCTCAGCCCTCCATCCTTCTTTGGAACTATGAAGTAGCGGCTGTAGAACCCGCATTCTTTTTCGTGAGGAGAGACCATCTCGATGGCCTCCTTCCTCAGAAGAGTTTCTACTTCTTGTTCCATCACCAGAGCCTGCTCTGTACGTACTAGCATAGGAAGGACGTCCGCAAAATTGTGTCAGGGATCGTCTGAACTGGATTCTGTATCCTTTCTCTACAGTACGCAGGACCCATCCAGACACATTTGGCAGTAGTTTCCATGCTGCTAAATAGGGAACCAACCTCTCGAGGCTGGTCTATGATGATATTACAGGAATGAGCAGGGAGTTCTGCATTGCTTCGCTCGGGTAGAACTGTGGCCTGTCCCTTGTGAGAGCCCAGTGGCGAACCTCTTAGCCCCGCTACACTGCTGGGCTGGGGAAATTGAGAGTAGTGTCCCCCGGAGACGCTCACGCCCTGTAACTCTGGCAGGGTTGGTGAGGTGGTCTCCTAAGGGAACCCTCTGCGTGCTTCGCTCCCAGGCAGACTACACAAAGGGTGTGTGTGTCATCCGGCAGGACATACCGGTTACAAGGAGGCACACACACCCTGTAACATGAGCTGCCCTCGCCCCTCTTTTTCTTTTTTGCCCTAGACATATTTTTTTTATCTTTTAATCTAGGAGATACTGTTTTTTCACGAAGACTGACATACACACACAGAGTGCTTTCCTCAATGAAAGAAAGCTAATCTGCTGGCAGCATTCCACATGCTTTTATACTTCCTGGCCAGTGACGTCACCCGCCATGACATCCCAACTTTCCATTGGCTGATTCTACACATGATTCAGAGTGGTCACACTGGAGGCATTCCCATTGCGTCTCGTCGACGCGGATCGAGTTCCTGAAGAGGAACAAGACTCACAAGAAATGTATGAATGGCTCCTGAACTGCAATCCATGTTTCATCTTTTTAAAAAAAGTCCCATTTAACAGAAACATGGAACATTTTTAGTGTTACAAATTCTAATGTCTAATTCAGTCATTTCCATATGTCTATCTACTTTTACTCATTTGCTTTTACATATTTTTCAGAGGGTAATTACTTACCTAAATATTATTTATGTACATTTTTTTGTACAGTTCTACACACATTTTAAAAGTCAATTTAAGTATAGAATTGAGACAAACCTACTTAACTAATTGATGTAAAATGAAAGAAAGTTAGGTTTAGATGAGTCATTTCTACTTAGCCATTTGAAGTTTACTCTACAATACTCAGTATAGTACATTTTACAGTACAGTCATCATTACTGAACTGTAATAACATGGTTCACTTTTTAATTGTTAATAAAGCAGTAGAAAGCTTTCTAACATAATATGTCTACTACACAATATAATTAACTCCCAAACGAACACAGAGACATCAATACTTGGGGACACAATATACAATCAGGTTAACATTAGTGTTTGATTCATTTTGATTAGAAAACTAATGCCACTAAACAAGCTTAACAAAAGCAACCATAAAGCAGTCTAAATACAACACAAAAACTGTAAAACATTCAACCTTACTATATATATTTACTCGAAGAATCCTTGTAATCATAACAAACAATTCCAAGTAAAATCAATATTAAAATTGAGTATACTAATAAAGAATTTACTTTTTAAAAATCTTGCCTGAACGAAATTATGTATATATATATTTTGGTACAAGTGCAAATGATAATACTAAATGACTTTAAACATAACACGGAAACTCTTTATGGTCTGAAGTTAATAGGGTCTTACTGGCAGTCTTACAAATGAGGCTGTGGGTAGCGTAAGACAAAATAAGCAAGCACTGCTCTAGAATGTCAACACAGCCGTGGCTTAATGTTTATGTGTGTGTGTGCGCGTGTGTGTGTGTGTGTGTGTTTGTGTCTGGTCATCTCAATTGTCACCCTGTAGTGAAATTGTTTAACCTCCTGGCTCAGCAATACATAACTTACAGTTCAAGCAAGGTATCATTATAAAATGATTTAGAGCTCCTCATAGAGTGAGTGGTGATCCATATTTGATAGATGTTTCCACTGATTTTCACCAACCCTTGCATTTTCCATTAACTGATTCCATTTCCTCAAGACATAACAGTCACCACCTGCAATATTTCCCCCCTTGCTCTAATGTGTGCTTTTTAAGCTAATGTGGTGAGCATTTACTTACAGTTTTTGCATGTTAATGTTTAAATAACCTATTACCGTTGTTTTATACTGCTAAACTGGAGTTGACAGGCGTTTCTGGGTAGAGAGATTAGAGGCTTGGTGGAAACTCCCACGTTCAAGCATCATTTCCTTCTTAGAAGCATCAAAGATCTAACTGAGTTGGCAATAAAAGAAAAAGAAATAGAAAAGAAAGAAGATGAAGTAAAGGCTTATTCAGATTAGCTGATGGTAAGAGTGATATAACAGAGAGGTGTGAAGTCAGTATAAGAACTAAAAAAATAAAAGAAAAAAACAGACAAGCAGGAAACAGGCGGAAGAGAAAGCCTATGTTGGTTTAGCTCGACAACCATGAGCAGCAACTTTCTTTGCGCTCTTCTCATCCTTGCCTTCCTGGAATCAGGTAAGTGTATACTGCATGAATTAACTAAAAACATTTTTGCATGCGTGTGTTTAAAAAAGCGTATGGACAACCAAAAAGTCTGTGGTTATTAGTTTGAGCAGGCTATGATAATATTCTTTTATGCAATCTGAAAAAGAACGGTTAAAGCCATGGACTACCAAAAATGATTATATGGTAAATATAAAGACATCATGTATCTTGATAGGCAACTATGATTATGTTTACACAAGCATAAACCAGCACCTTCACATGCACCGCTGACTGCTGTCTGATTAACTGCACTTTCACTGATAACATCTTACATAAACAAATCACTTAGTTATCATATATTGTACCTTTGTATTATAATATGTAAAATTATACATTTTCAACAATGGGTAGATTTTAGAGCATATTTAGTTTTTGTCCTGTGATTCACTTTTAGAATTTGTTTTTGAATTCACATTGATTTATTCTTATGACTATTGATTTGCACAGATTGTCAAAGATTAAAACATTTACGTACAATACAGCTTGGACGTTTCTAAGTTGTAGTCCTAAATAAAACGTGTACGATTATTAAATATATTTGACAAGAAAATACTATTTATTTTCTATTTCAGTTCCAATTCTATTACTTGATGCTTCTTTGTAAATGTTTATTAAATGCAGTAGCATTTTGAGACTTAGTCAAGTCAAGTCACTTTTATTTATATAGCGCTTTTAACAATACAGATTGTAGCAAAGCACTGAAAACTTAGTCAAATTGTTTCTTCTTATTTTTACTATAAAGTTTCTACAAGTTTCTTTTTTCGCTTCTAAACACAGCTTGTATTGTAGTTTCAACATGCGTCATTAGCTGCTCTCTCCAAAGCATTTTCGAGGGCAGTTTATAAATTGCAGCAACCACTTCTGAAACTAAAGTGTCCATAATAGCTTCGGATGTTTAAAGAAGGATATTCTTTTTTTTAGTAAATACATTTATAAACATAAAGATTTACCAATACCTTCATGAGTAACAACACTAAACAAACTTTACTAAGCATTCATAACTGGGTATTTTTCGCACTTTATCCCATGTAATATCTCTGTGTGCTTTCATTTGTGTTCTTGAACAGGCAGATCAAACTGTGGTGTATCTATTAGTCACAGGCGAGATGGAGAAAGCCAGAACATTACCTGTGTCCTCTCAGGGGACGAAAACATGACACAAATCACCTGGGAGATGCTAAGAGGCCCAAATCGCACCAAACTGGGCATGTATCACCCACATTTTGGAATTCACATAATGCCAGAATATGAGACTGAAGTAAAGATCCAGAGCAAAAAAACTCCACGTCCATCATCATCCCTTCTCATTAAAGTAGCATCAAATGAGAGCATGGTAATCTGTTGTGCGTTCATAACATTTCCTTCGGGTAAACTTGAGCACTGTACTGATGTCAGTAAGAAAGATGCCAGTGTTGACACGTCTATAATCAAAGGTAAAGTGTACACATGCGGTTCTAAACTACATACTTTGCCATTCCTTTGGGACTATTGATTTTATGTGTGATTTTTTTCTTTATTTATTTGTCATAGATTTTACATATGGGGGACCTGAACAAAAGCTGGGAATATTTGGACTTCTTGGTGTAATGATAATTGGAACTATTCTCTCCATTTTTATCCTGACCATCCTTTTCTATTTATGCAGAAAAATCTGCTGTAGAAGGTAGAGGTCACATCTAACAAATATCTGCACAAAACAGCAAAAGACTAATATTTCTATAGTTGTATATTTTAAAAATGAAACTGCATATGAAACACTTTAAAGCATATTTACAAAATCTAAAAGAAAAAACTCATGGAAAATTTGACCTTGCAGGAGGAAGTCCTTTAAAATACGAACATACTTGACAGACACACCAGCTGAGGTAAGCCATAACAGACATAACTTTAAAAAAAAAAATGAATAAATGAAATGCGTTTCTGCTATTAAGAAGAGTACGGTTATAATTTTCTATCATTATATACATGCTGAATGTGACTATTCACAAAAACATCAACACCAGTAACAGTTTAAAGGGTATACCACACAGTAAAATTGTGAGAATCTTTAACTGGGCCATTTCCTTTCAGTCTGATATGCACTTTAGTATAGTCAGTGATTGTATTTAAAGTGTCAGTTTCCTGTTATTTTCATCAGAATGTACGTGGCTGTGGTTAGAGTTTGAGCGCTGCCAATTCTCACGATCTTTGTTTGTGGCAACATTATGATTTATTCAATATCCATATTGTCACACATGTACACATATATTGTTGTAACGTATTTAAAAAATGATAATAAAACCCATTCTAAACATTAAATCTCTCATTTTAGACATTTGCTGAAGAATCAGTTGATGAACCAACTTCTCATAGTCCTGTGAATGGCTTTGACCCCTCAAAACTTTATGCCAAGATCAAAAAAGACCTTTTCTATGGTCGGCTATGGAAGTCTTACCAAGGCCAACCCAAACCATGGACACAAGGTACCATGAACCAGGGTTCTAACTCTGAATAAACCTTTATGTGAGAATTTAACAGACATGCAAGTCTCAAGTCTTTTGGTATCAGTCATGTCTTTCAAGGCCAAATTCAAAATTGAGAAAAATAGCTTTGGTGCAAGGCAATTCATTTTTTATTATTTTGAAAGATGTATTATTTCTAATGATCTCTTAATTAATGAAATCATGCTTGTAAAAAGTAATATAAAGCTTTATATAATAAATATATTATATATTAATATTTTATATAAAATTAGCCCTTTTTTTTACTGTTTATTACCGTGCATTTTTATTCATGCAGAACTGTACGTTAACTTTTTTGCGCACTGGTGCTACAGAAGGTGAAAGTTTTGTAGCACAGGCCAAACAGTTGTAGCACATGTTAAGGGTGAGCTATGGCAAAAATATTTCACCATTATATTCATGAACATCATGATTCTTTGACATGTTAGTTTTACTGTTTTGCAAGTTGTCCAAGCAATACAGCCAATCCAATTCCCTACTGTAAAAAAAAGGGGGGGAAAGCCTTTCAAGGTATAAAATTAAAAAAAAACTGCAAGTTAATGTGAACCAGGTTACCCACATTCTTGAAAATATCTTCTTTTGTGTTGAGCACAAAGAAAGTAATTAAAACAGATTTGGGACAACATGTGAATGAGTAAATAATAACAGAAACAAAAGTTGTTGTTTTTTTGTGAACGATCCTTTTAATAACTGCCGTATTCTGTGACCATTGTATTCTGTGACCCTAGTAGGCGCTGTTGTCTCTGTTTGGCTTGAACTTGATCACGCAGCGCAAACAGCGGACAGGTTCATGGAGCCCATGCACACTGTATGAGCGCGTCAATACGGTCTGGTAATAATAATAACGATAATAATAATAATAATAATGTCTTTGTTTTATACAGCACCTTTAAAAGTTGCTTTCTCAAAGCTCTAATTATACTCTTCTAGCCGACTGTAGACTAACCAGGGAAGAATTTTGCTTTAATATGAACTGTACTGTACAGCTGTTACAATAAATAATTTCTAATACTTTCTAATAATTTTAAATTGATACTATTTAACTTAATTTTTTTTTTTATTAAAAAATTACCCCAAATTCTTAACGGCTTCTTAAATAAGTAAAAGATTAAAGTGATTGTGTGAAATGTTTGTTTAGAAATGCTGGTTATTAATAATTAGGCATATTAAACCAATTTAAAATTTAATGAGAACAAACACACTCCAGTTGTTTGCAGAGTGGCCCATTGTTTGCATTTTGTATGCAACATAAATGTAACAATGTTTATGAAGCTGATGTCACAAAAAGATGCAAATAATCTACATAAAGTGGGCACCAGAATGTGACCCTATTGTTATGTGTATGAAAATTCCTAACACAACAATCAAACCATTTCAGGTTCAACTTATCATTATGCATTTTAGATTTTACCACATATGTAAAATAAATGTACAAACATTGTATCTATAATCATACATATGAATAAAACCAATGCTTTAATTTGTAATGAAATGCTTTATTTTGTTTTTTTAATTTCTTTTTTCTTTTTTCCAATCTCTAGTCACATTTTCAAAACACAGTTAACACAACATCCATCTGTTGTGACCATACCATGTACAAAAATTTGTGTTTTCACACAATATGCAGTCAATTATTACACTGAAGAAAATATTACTTAAATTTTATAAGGATTTTGCAATCAATTTATTTTAGCTAAATTTAAATAAGCTTATTTTGTTGAATGATAGTCAACTTTTTTTTTTTTTAATGTAGCTAAAATAACCACCTATAATTACCTAAGAAAATTGTAAATTCAATTAATCTTTTTTTTTGTGCATGTTTCTAAAACTCTAGGCTCATTTTTTTTTCTTACAAGCTTAACCAAAACCAAAATGGATCTTTTTAGTCTTATTTAAGACTATAGAATAAAGCTTCTAGTTCTGCAACAACAGCAACTCAAGGTTTTTTTTTTCAAATACTTTAACATCTGATCAGTCTTTTCAAGTGACAGATTATTGAAATATTTAGAAATAGCTGATTCCAGTCTCAGTTGAAGGAGTAGTCTGGTGTTGAAGCTCTTTCCATTACATCAACAATGTAAGAGTAAAAATACCTATTTTATTGGTTTTGTGGCTGCAGAACAACACAAAATTGGAGAGAAAGAAAACATAATGTCTGGTTAAGAGAGAGAAATAGTTATAGGCTAGCTGGAAAGAAAGAGGAGGTAGTATGGAGGAGTGTAAATGTGTGTTAGACTGTGCATTTTTATGCTTGTTTGTTTTCCCCTATACTAAAACTTATTCCTGCAATGTTATTGACTTTCTCTCAGAATTCTGACATTTTTGTCTTGCAATTGTGAATTTACAGTTTCCCACAATTCTGATGAAGTCTGAATTACAAGATGTAATCTTGCAATTCCAATAGAAGTCCGAATTGTGAGATAAAATAGTGACAATGGTTTTTACTTTTTTAGTATTTATAAAACAAGCTTGCACATCCATGAGGCGAATTTCCCGTTCCACCACATCCCAAAGGTGCTCTATTGGATTGAGATCTGGTGATTGTGTGTAAGTAGTGAACTCATTGTCATGTTCAAGAAACCAGTCTGAGATGATTCGAGCTTTATGACATGGTGCATAATCCTGCTGGAAGTAGCCATCACAAGATGAATACACTGTGGTCATAAAGGAATAGACATAGTCAGCAACAATGCTCAGGTAGGCTGTGGCGTTGCAACGATGATCAATAAATACTAAGGGGCCCAACGTGTGCCAAGAAAATGTCCCCCACACTATTACATGTTACCATCTGAATGTCACAGCAGAAATCAAAACTCATCAGACCAGGCAACATTTTTCCAATCTTCTATTGTCCGATTTCAGTGACAGGCAGACCAGCCCGTCTGGCACCAACAACCACGTTATAAGTCACTTAAATCATCTTTCTTCACCATTCTGAAGCTCGGTTTGAACTGCTGCGGTAAGTCATTCCTAAATGCATTGAGTTGCCACCATGTGATCGGCTGATCAGTACTTTGCGTCAACGAGCAGTTGGACAGGTGTTAGTATATATATATATATGTGTGTGTGTGTGTAATTGAAACGTGCACTCGTATGTCATTGCTCTTTTGTTGATTTTGATTTATTTCAATTTTCCTAATTTGTAAGTAGCTTTGGATAAAAGCATCTGCTGAATTACTAAATCTAAATCTAAATGTAATGCTATTTATTGTATGGGACAAGTAAATTTTGTGCACTTCAGTTAGCTCTTGTTCTGGTTTATATTTCCGGCTTGCGGTTGTAGGTTCCCATAACATTTAACCTGCAAGTAAAACTCTTATTTTTTTAAACTGAGGCCTATTAAAGAAACAGTGCAATGTCGCCTTCCACCCGCTTGGTGGGGCTACGATACTGTTTTGAAAAGAAAATCTCTTACGAAATGGCTTCATTTCTGTCTCAAAAAGACTAATAGATGTATATTTTGAATGTTTTTTAATGTTCTCGAAACGGATTGGAGACATCAATATACAAACTCACTCTTATTTGGATGATAATGCACATACGGCTAAAGATCACATGCTTTACTTGTTAGCTGTCCAAAAAAAAAAAAAAAAAGATGACAAGACTGCGTAAAGGCTGGACATTTTGAACAGTTTTACTAGCCTGCAGGAGTTGAAAGTCCTTGTTAGGCCGTCTTGCCACATCCTGACTGTGGCTGTCTGAAACACGTCATAATAACACGACTACGAGGGTAAGTCCTGCAGACTGAAAAACATTTCCTATCCAAATTCACATTACTGAAGAAATCTTCTGCACAGTTTTTAGGTTATAAAGATACTGTCGCTTGTAAAGGTATTTTAGCCATGTTTATGACGCTTTTTTTGAAAGTAGGTTGTAGTTGCATTTTAACAGTTCAAAGAGTTTAATATGACCAGACCACAAGATTATAGCAGTACCAAAGTGCTGTTGTCCTGACTAGAATAATTGCTTCTTTATGAAGGCTGTCGTCCTGACAAGAATTATATATATATATATATATATTTTTTTTTTATAGTTTTTGCTGATATATAAGCTAGCTAATGTTATCCACAGTAAAAGCAATTAATGGTCTCATAAATTGCTGTTGCATTTAAATAGATTACATCTGCTTCTGTTGTAAAAAAAAAAGTTAATCATTTTATTTAATGAAAACTTTGGTTTTCAATTTTTAATACAAATTAAAAAAAATTTTTTTTTTAAATACAAATATTTTAATCAGTTTTTATTACTTACTGGAACTAGATACGAAATAAGATAGATAGAAATGTTTTACAATTCACAGTCAACCTGTGCAGAAGAAACGATGGATTCGTATTGTGTGGGTGAAAGTGATGGACTGACCTTCTTTCTGGCCAGACCAGAGGATTATGATGACGTGATGGCCATATCACAAGACATATATCTTGGCAATGACTACCTTCCACATCGCTATCACTCCTGGATGACTGAGCCAGGAAGAGTGGTTATAATAGCACGGAGAGACAGGAGGCTGGTAAGAGATACTAGAGGAAAAAGGTTTGATAGACCTCATATGTGTATTTATTTTAGTTTCAAACTGAGCCAGGAAATAATGTGATTTTTAAAATGCATGATTGTTGCATTTATTTTTCAGTGCTGTCCTGATTTTTAGCAAGCAGATAGACACACTTTATCATAAACATATAGGCCCGGTTTCACAAACGGGGCTTAGCTTAAGCCAGGACTAGGCATTCGTTAAATTAAGACATTTAAGCAACTTTTACAAACATGCCTTATAAGAAAATTTTTACAGGTGTGCATCTTAACACCGAAAAATGCCACTGACATGTTTTGAGATATGTCAGAGCAAGATATTTTCATCTGAGACAGCTCAAACATGCAATTTAGACTGGGACTAGTTTAAGCCTTGTCTGTGAAACTGGAGGATATTGTATTATATTATAAGCTCAAAATGGGATGTCCAAGAAATTGACAGTATTGCTTGTTTAACTGGTCATCTAAACCTGCATGTTATCAAGGCACATGTATAACGTTTAAAATGTTAATAATCAACATTTAACACTGACATATCTTATAATTAATTGACTGTTCAACTCACTAGCGGTTATGATAAGTTAATGGGTAAGTCATGATGTCTCTGTTGAGAAATGCTACGCTTGCAGTTTTCAGAAAGACAACATTTTAACTTGTGGCTTAAATGAACCACATCAATGTGTGTGTTCTCTGCTTTGCGCAGAATTGATTGACTCATGACCCATATACTTGAAAGCAGAATCTGACATTCATACCACTGGACAGTTTCTCTCTTTATATAATCAGTCTAGGGTGGTCACATAAGGTCAGCGGCACCATTATAATAGTTTATTACTCTCAATTTAATAGTATAATATTGTACTTTTACACACCAGTGAACCTCTACCAATAATCCTAAAACACTATTAAGCTCCTAGGAGCAAAATATATTTATATTTTCAATCCCAAAGATGAAAGAAAATTGAGTGCTATTGATTTGATACATGAGGTCATGTTTTTAGTCACTTACTCCTACAGCTTCCAGTACGAAGAGAGTATTTGTTGTCACATTATTGTAATCCATGATCACAATCATGAACACACTGGTATTGTAACATTTTATTTCCAGTTATTTCAGCCTTTCTTAAATAATTATTCCTGTGTGCCTTTAGGTGGCTCTGGAGTCAGGCCTGCTGGTGGATGGAGGTGAAACTGTAGTAGTTGAGGGATTAAGAGTGTGTCCAAACGAAAGGGGTTGTGGTCTGGCTGGAGTGATCCAGAAATTTGTTGATGCCTACGTAAAGAAGGTGTACCCTAATGTGAAAGCCAAGCGCCTTACAAGACGTGATGACCCAGGGCCTGAAAAACTGAGCAAGTTCACGCTTCTAGCCAAACGGGTGAGTCAAAACTAAATATAAATAAACTTTATTTAATGTGTAATGAGCAAACATTATTAAAATCTTATCGCAAAGTATTAAATAACCACACAAAATGGAACACATGTTGTAGCATCATACATCTATCTTTTTTTATCTTTATTTTAATATGTTTTAAATCAGCTGCAAAGACTTGAATATTAATTTAAAAGTGTCTGCTAACCAAAATACTGTGTAAATACTGCATTTTGTATTTTTTTTTTATCATTTTAAATTAATTATGCACTCCTTTGTTTCTTTTTCTTCACTCCCGCAAAAAACATCCATAGAACTGCATCCAGCATGTAAGGCAGGGTTTGTAAGCTCAGAGCTGATTTGTCTACTCTGTAACCCATGCTTAAAGCACCACCTGCTGGCAGAGAATTAATTATTGCATTTATTTTAATAAATCTGTCAGATTTACGCAGCAAACATATTTTGCGTGTTATCTAAAAAATAATCTGCTCTAGAAGGACTCAGCTATTGTTATTGATTTTATTGGGATGTTAGGGCCCCAAAAGTTGTCGTTGAAACATTTAACGTGGAACTTTGAGTCCATATTTAGGGTTCCACTTGCCTGTAGAAATATGCATCATCAATTAAGTGTGTAGCCTGCTGAATTTGGCCTTTAATATCAGTGCCTTACTATATTACTGCTTACTGCAATCTTTTTAACAGTAACTGACAGTCACTCAGTGGAGGAAGGCATTATTTTGCTCTCCAGACAGAAATTCTTGTAAGGGTGTGATCACATCAAAACTATGAACGGTAGCAATACCACTAAAATTAACAGTAATGTTTTACTCCATTTTTTTTTCTATCTTAATAAACCAGGCCGTTCTCTCTCTAATTGGGGACTCAGAAGGTTTTGAAAGCTTTGTCTCAGGTCTGAAGGAAAAATTGGTTGCGTCAGATGAGTCTAACAGCAGCAGTCCTTTAGTGCCATTAAAGGACTTGGGTGCTCTTAAGAACCTTTTCTTGGATCCAGACTTGTCTTCCAGACTTCAGCTTCCAGGCGGTGCTATCATCCAGGATTGGGAGCCCTTGAAAGTCATGGAGAGTAACCTTCACATCTTTGCAAGGCGAAACTTGACGTGGTTTGTAGATGGTTCCGGTGGGAAACCCCTTTTTATGAGCGTCCACACACCTCCCTATCCTATTCCCTTTAACGGAGGGTCTCTACGCTTTAATATCGACCTGTATGGGACGGACACTGCATTAGCAAAAAAGGCACTAACAGCTCACCTGAACAGCGTGAAAAGTGAGATTCAAGGCTTGGTTTTGGTTCATGTTTATATACACCAGACTCTATGGGAAGATTTAAAGCAGTTTTGTGAGGGCCATGACACAGTGAAGCAGCTCTGGGATTACTGGGAGCAGCTGTTTTTAGAAAGAGAGCTATAATGATATCTAGAGAGGATGGAGAGAAGAAAAAGATGCCAGCGATAAAAAAAATAAAAAAATAAGACTCGTTAAATTTTTGGGTGATTGATGCTGTATTAGCCATAATGGAGTTGTCAGCTTTGTTTAAACAAACTATTTGTTCAACAAATTAAATCGGTTTAAGATATTGTGCAGCTATATCGTGTCTGAGTGAAACAAGGCACAGTGAAAAACTCGGTGAACTCATTACTTTAACAGATGCTGATGTCAGAAACATGAAGCATGTACTTGTTCCTCGTGCCTCATGAGTACAGGATGATTTATGAATTGAAAGTTTGAAATAAAAAGAACTTCAAAGAGATTTTTTTAAGCATATTAAAAGAATGACTTTTTTTCAGTGCTGAACAGTAGCTTAATATATTTGTAGAAACAAATACGTAAAAACAAATGCTGCTGCAGTTACAATGTAAAATTGGTTGAGATAACTTAAATATCCAACTAAACTAAATTTAAAAGAACTAAACTTAATCTTAAGTCAAGCACAAAGAAGTTGAAAAATGGCATTATTACTTATTCTAATTTTACATTTACATTTGATGTAATTTGAATTCAGTTTATATATATATATATATATATATATATATCTGTATAATTTGTATTCAACATATAGTCTGGTTATTAATTAACAATACAATTCTGTATCTAACACTACTATAAAAAATAAAATGATACAATAAAAGCACAGAGTCTCTTACTGTATGTACGGTGCATTTCAGGCAGTGACAAGAAAAAAGGAGGTTAACACTGTGGAAAATCAGCCTCTTTTTCCACTAGGGTGTTTTGTAATTGCCTTTCATGATGGGAAAGCGCACGAGTAGTCCTTTGAGAAAATGTGTGACGTCTGAGAAACAGGCAACAGTGTAATGGATGTGCTGAGAATCTATCCATCAGCAAATTATTTCCCTCCTCTCTCGCCATCTATGTTGTTCATCTCTCTCTCTTTCTCTATCACATGCTTTCCTGTTGCTATTCTGTTTCTTCTCCGTAATACACTTTCTTTTTATTTCGCAACAATGATTTATGTCTTTCCGTCATTGTCAACCCTTTCGCCGCTCTCACTGTTCCACCTCTGTCCTTTCGTTTCTCCTCCTCCATTAGTTTCACATCACTCTTGCTCTGCCGAAGCACTTGCCTTGTCATTACACTCATTTAGTTCCAGTTCTGTCTCTCAAATAATGTCCATCTGTTCCTCGTACCAGACCTTATTACAGAGCGTCTGATGACAGCGCAGATCACCTTCTCCCTCACTCTTTTCAAAAACACACATGAAGACACCCATCCAGACACACAATTACAGCTTCATTAAATGCATGGAATAAGTGGAAACATCTTGTGCATTCCCATAGTCTTGCAATAGAGTGCATATACTGTATTACTTGTATGCTTTAATGAAAAGCTTAAATGGCATTTATTTACCCACATTTCTTCTAATTTGTAACTTATTTGACATTTTTATCTTAACTGTCAAATAGATTTCTTGTAATTTGTAACTTGTCACATTTATATTTAAATTCTAACCTACATTATATTTTAACATGGACAGTGAGAGACTGAATTATTAACATACGAAAAAAAGCCTAGTGATAATTTCACAACTGCGTCACTGACTAAGTCATTAACAACTTAGCTGTCACTTCAGATCACAGACTGGATGGTATTCAGTGGATCACATTGGAGAAAACAAAAAAGAATGTTACTGAAAGATAGAAGAAGTTACTATTATTCTCCTTTCTATGAGATTAAAGTACTAAAGGGATCACTGTGATTTATAGTTTGCAGAAAATTGCACACTCTATAATGTTTCAGTATTACATGATTGTTTCATTATTTAAGGTTTTCTTATTGAAAAGTTAAATTGTATAAAGGAATATTTTTAAATGATTTTAAATAAGTAACCTATTAACAGTAACCAGAAGTATGTGAAGTTGATGCTCAAGTGAGAAATGCTCTTTGAGCCAGTTTTCCATACACAGATTAAACCAAGGCCTGGATTAAGAAAGTGAAATTTAATCTTGGATTTCTTTCGAAAAGATTTTATGAATGAAATTCAGTACACAAGGCATCCAACATGCATTATCCTGTAGACCCAGTATAAGCATATGTGATTTCCTCTTTATCATGTAGTATGCTGTACATCAAGGAATAGAGAATAAAACACTAAAACTTCTGATGAAGCTAGACAAGAAAATGATTGGCATAATTTATGTATTTCTAAATGCATTTTTAAAATACAGAATTAAAAATGTATGCCTTTGTGCTTTTTATGAATAAAAAATGTATATATAAAATACATTTTAATAATAATACGGAAGTCAATGTAATCTTGCATGCATTTTTTAATTAATTAATATCTTGCAAACAACTTCAAATTAATTTAAGGTCAGTCATAGTTATTGACCTTGAGTCAAAAATAAGATTATTGATTGCTTTATGACTATCTCTTTGGAGGATCTGGAGGGCCTCTAAAGTAATCCCCTCTCTCTCTCTCTCTCTCCCTCCCTATCCTTCAGCAGCACAAGTACAAACCAAAAATAGGTTTAAGCTGCAGATGGTTAGTTGTCTAATAATCATAGAAAGATGACACTTAATGGATCACAGCAACAATTTCTGTCAGTCTAAATTGCATTTCGTGGGTCATATGACCTTGGTGGAGTTTCATTCATGAGGATCTTTAATTCTTCTCTCAGTGTATGTGTTTTTGCAAATGAATGAATGTAGTTTCTCCAGTAATGCTGACAATGCATCATTAAGAAGACATTTATGATAATATTGGGTGCTGGAATTAATGCCTCATTTTTTGAGCAGCAAAGATTGCACTTCTGTTTTTCCACCAAAGGCAGGCAGCACTGAGGCACATCTCAGGTTTATAATGAAATGCTGCTCTGTTAGTCAGAGCCATTACAGCAGAAGTGATAGTGTGTGTCTGTTTGGTGACCGGGAAAAGCAGGGGTGGGGTGTACAGACACAGTTCTATGAAGTGCTTTTGCTGGTAAAGATTCGAGGAACAGCAGCAGATTGGTATTTAGAGGCTTTGTCAAACTTTCTGATATGGAACAAAAATCCTGCCGGAAGTATTTGAAATAAAAAGCTTGTTGAATTCCACAAATCGAAAAAGAAAATTGCATTGCAATTAACAGTGCTTGCATTTTGATACGCGCTGAAACCGGCGTCAGTCCCCGCTGTAGAGATGAGAGGATCTTTGAGCTGCTGAATACATGATGTTCTCCACAATATTCATTAACTAGATAAAATGAACGCTCATTCTCAATATTAAGTTCACTTTTGATCATGTAAAAAGGGCGACTGAAATACAGGTCCTTCTCAAAAAATTAGCATATTGTGATAAAGTTCATTATTTTCTGTAATGTACTGATAAACATTAG
>JAUMHQ010000059.1:8253664-8286139 GCA_032361165.1 Enteromius paludinosus
TTATGTCCATGTACTGAACTGTTATTATTCAACCATGCCAAGGTAAATTCAGTTTTCCATTCTATGGCACCTTTAAACTACTTTCTTTGTGCTTCCAAAAAAGGAAACAACTAGAAATCAGTGGTTAAGTCATACTTATGACACTGTTCCAGAACAGTTCAAACCAAATATGTGTGTGCAGTAAGGGTGTCACGACCCTCCAAATCCTTGATTCGATTACATTTTCGATTTTAAAGTCACGGTTTGATTCGATTCTCGATTTAAAAAAGAACATGTTGAAAGCACAAGCTATGCCTTTTTAAGACTTTTATGCAATATAATAATATCTGACCTTTGTTTGCAATGTACCACACACTACATTTTCAAATTAAAAATGTTTATTTACAATATAATGTAACAATATCTAATTTCTCTTTTGTAACTGCAGTTTTCTTCACAGATGATGACATTCAAGTTCACACACAAAAAAGATAGCAGTTTCAAGTTCTTGTTAAAGGACAATATGAAAAGAGAACTGCTAAATATATTGCAAAACGAACACTATTGTTAAGAACACTTTTTCACTTGCCACACTTGTTGCTTGTACAGCAAGATAACGTTTGGCAAGCTTGGACAAATTTGAGTACTGGTTCTCATTATCTTTCCACCATTTCAGTGGATTTACTAAATGTGCACTGCTAAGACCTTCAATAACTTTCTCCTTCACATTATTGTACATGGAGGGTATCACCGTAGCTGTGAGATGCGTTCTACTTGGGATTTCGTAGTGTGGTTGTAGCGCTAATTAAATGACTAAAACCGGAGTTTTCTACCACTGAATAAGGTCACATGTCCGCGGCTATAAATACTCCTACCGCGCTTGTAATTGCCTTTGCATGTGTTGAGTTACTTGGAATTTTTATTCCAAATGAAGACGGGAGAGTAGTTTGTGTTACACTTGTTGGTTTAACAGATAAATCTATGTTTTTGTGGTGCCACGGAGATGCCCTGCCATGTTCGTCGTGCTGCCGGTTGAATAATGTGGTATACATGCATAGCAGAGCTTGCAAACTGTTTTTTTTTTTTTTTTTGTCGACAACACGAATGTTGTCAACATAACTCACTGGAAATCCAAAATACTTCCACACCAGCGACAGTGAAAGAGGAGGGGGTTCAAGTTCTGTCAACGGGTCTCCTGCGTCTGCAGTTGCCATGCTATTTGTTGTAGCCGTTAGGTTGACTCGCAGCACTTCAAAAAGCATGTTTTTTTTTGCTTGGCAAGCCAAGCTGACATGACATGGGGGCGTGGCAGCATCGACGATTAAATTTTTGGATTCGATAATCGAGATTGAGCATGAATTTCGATCCATTTCGATTTGACACCCTTAGTGTGCAGCGCATTTTATGGAGGACTAACATTATTTCCTGAAATATCTCACCAGCCACAATGAAACGGCCAGAGGGAGTCCCATTGTACTGACAAACCCTGTTATGGACTGCCGATCCCCTGCCAACTCTGCTAGGTCTTTCATATTGATTATTTGGAGGGGGCAAAGCATGTTTACCAGCATCACATAAATCTGACCCATCCTGGCAGCTCAGAATGATTCACTGGCATCCTATTGAGGGTTGATGTGGCAGTATGCAGAGTGAGAAGTGTGTGCATTGGTGTGTTATCAACAGATGACACACCATCTGGAGGCTAAAGGTAATGGCGAGATCAGGCACATGGCTGCACACATTGCTGCTGCAGAGTCTCCACGATGCTCATTAGTCATTTCAGATTTAATGAATAAAATTCCAAGAAGCAATATTAATATGACAGCATTGTCCTAACAGAGCCCTAAGGTGTGAACGAGTTCATGTGTGTGAAAGAGCTTGCGAGATGACATTGAAAAACTGTAGACAGTCGTAGGAACCGCAGTGGTCCCTCTCTCTCTCTCACTCTCACTCTCTCTCTCCTCGCCCCCACACGTGTGCAGTGGGGGGTGAAAGTGTGTGGGAGAGAGTCCGGTTCCAAACAAGACGGTAAATCGTCAGGTCCAATAACATCAGCTCTATAGCACTACAACAAAACCACAGAAAGAGAGAGGAAAAGAAAGAGCGAGGGGGCGGCGTCATCAGACTAATGCATATTGACATTGTGGGGGATCTGAAATTAAATGGGAAATAAGTCTGAATTATTTATTTTTTAAAGAATAATTTACTCTTAACTCATTAGCATTGTATATGCAAAAGGATTTTACTATTTTACTGTATTTGGCACATCTTGGCACTCTTAAAAATATAGATTCTAAAAGGTGGTTTTCACAATGATGCCACAGAGGAACATTTTGGGTTTCAGTGAACAGTTCTTATACTCTCAGAAAAAAGGGTATAAAAGGTGTCACAATGGTGGTACCTTTTCAAAATGTACACCTTTCTACTTAAGGGTGAATATACTATGCAATACTTAAAGTGTATGTATAGAGTAAATAAGTACCATATCAGATTCTACATGAAACCACAGATGCAATAAAAAAGTTTTATTTCTAAGCTCACAAGCAAAACAGGAAAAGCAATAGATATTTTCTTCCAAACTGCATACATAAGTCTAATGCATTTTTAAGAAAGAAAAAGTAGGGCAGGGACTTGGTTGTATCCACTGGTTGTTGATCGGATTTTAAAGTACACTCATAATGAGAGGAAGACGACTGCAAGCTTGGATCAATGAGAATGATTAAGAAGTCCTGCATACGTCATTTTCACCAGAAGGTCCGGTTATGACAATTTAATAAAAGTTGGACATAAGATTGTTTAAAAATGAAAGCTAACAACAGATAAATTTAGTTAACAAAAAGATCTTTAACATGCATTTAGAAATAGATAGGGTACATTATTTCGAGGTAGCAGTATACTGCAGATTCACTGACTGGGTGTAAAACCTCTGCATGAGCTTGAGAAGCGAGTGCAAGCGTCTATATAAATTTGCCACCGCCTGCATTATTTATCTTTTTCACTGAATTACACTTCACTTTTCATTCATCTCCTCTACTCCTCTCTCCCCATCTTTCTCTCTGTGCTTCCGTCACACCCCACAGACCCCCTTCTCCCCTTTCATCATTCTCTTTTTCCTCCCAGAACACATTCAATTTCAGGCCCCTCCATTTTTTCCTCTATTTACATTCACAATACATCAGTTTTTCAATCAATGCTAAAAATGTGCACCTCAGACTCAAATAAAGCCAGCTAATCTTACAGGGATAAAGCACAGAATAAAAATCACTAGAGGTTATCTTTGCATAGTACAGCTAATTCGAAATGGAATGTTGAAATCAATTCAACACTTTATATAGTTTGTAACTAAATGCAAAGGTGGCTTCTAAAGCTTAAAAAAAGAAAAGACGTATGAGACAGAAAGTGTTTCATTAAGATAAGTGAGTTTGCAGAAATTAAAAAAAAAAACAATTCACAGCTTTTGAAATGACAAATAAACTTCCATCCCATTTTTTACTTTCTTTAAATCAGATGGATTCATGTTAAATCACCTCATCTCAATTATATGGAACTGGGATACAAATATAAACTTTCCAAAGTGGTCCTGTGATGTGTTACCTTCATTGCAATGGATATGCTTACATTTGAACTGACATAATTTCAAATATTGTTTATAGGCTACACAGTGTTTCATTGCCTCACTATGTACTGCAAAGCTTCTGCTCTGCTGTTGAACAATAGGATATGTAGCAATATCAATGACACTAAAAGGGCACTCGGCCTGGAGGCTCAAGAGGAGGGAAAAAAATGAATCATTCAGCACATTCTTTCCCTCCTTGATAGCTACCTTTGTCAGTCCTTCTGCTAGCTGTCAAATCATCTGGTGTAAAAGAATATTCAAATGGTGCACCGGGACCCTGAATGTGTCAAAAGTGAATCTTTAAGCCATGTTTTTGATCTTCCAGTATTAATGTCATGTAGGCCATTCATCAAAACTGTGGATGAATCTGCAGGTGGTAAATGCCAGGCTATTTCAAAGAACATCTAAATAAGAACAGCTAAATACTGTAAGTGTCCAGATGTGCAGAACATTGCAATTTAAATGTATTTTCATGAAAAAAAACATAGCATTAAAATATGACTATGCTCCGCAGTAAACATCTACATAAGATAGATCTCACTCTCTCTCATAAGTTGTGACGTGTTGCCCAGTTCTAAAGCAGTTTCATAAGCCAAGCCAAACACTGAATCATTCATTTATATGATCACTGACTAAAGCTGAAAATAAAAAAAAATACATATATGAAAAAGTACACAGACCTTGTAAAGTTACAGTCATAACAAAAAGCTCATTGAATTAATAGTATATATCCAGAGTGTAGAGTACAGTTTGATATACTGGCAGTGTTAGTCTGACTCACATCCTTGACTACATACTGGCAATTTAAAGGGACGATTCAATGGACTATATGCAATGAAAAGTTATTATAATTCTGTGATTCCCACCACGGATGTGGACTGTTCCGTGAGTAGAACCATCAACGGTTCTGCACATGGCACTTCACTAGCAGTTCATTTTCAAACATTGATACATTATTTACTCCCATGGCTATGTACAAATCCACAAAGCCCACATATAAACCATTACAGCTTTGTTGACATGTCTGTACTACCTTAGCAACTGGCATTAGATTATTATGAATCAAACATTATCATCATCATATGGCTTAGGCCCAATTTGAAACATGATATAGAAAATAACTAAACAGGTATTTTCTACTTATTTTTGATGATTGACTCGGTTTACTTTTTTTTTTTTATTATTAAATCGAACGAATACAATGCAATTTGATTCCATTGATTTCAATTGTATTCTCTGTTAGTCTATCTGTCAGTCTAAACTAGAAATCTTTTTGTTACAAAAACCCTTCAATCTGCTTCAGAGGACATGTGATAACCCCTCAGAGGGTCATAGGTTAGTTTTACATCGCAGTACTTGTGGATTAATCAGATTTACGATATTCCACCAGCATTACTAAGCTTGGGAAAGCCAGGATACATTTTTTTTAAATACTCTGTGTTCGTCTGAAAGAGGAAAGTCATATAGCCTACACCTAGGATGGCTTTGGGGTGAGTAGTTTATGGCATAATTTCAATTTTTGGGAGAACTATTTCTTTAACATACTGTAGCCATTGATCAACTTGAGTCTGAATCTTTGGTTTCTTTTTCCCAGCATGCTTTGCTCTGGACTGCATACAAATTAAAAAATGAATAACTTTGTACAAAGCAATTCATACTACTTTCTACAACTCAAGTTAAGGGATATTTTTTTTAAATCCGTGTGGCTGGGTTTTGTGTCCGCAATTCATTTATTAGGAGCATCCCTGAATCTTCATGTTAAGCCTTTTTAAAATGGCAAGGTGGTGCTCGCATGTTGTCAAACTGACAAGGGAACTCTGTTTGGAAAGTACTTTGTATTAGCAAGACTCCCTTCGCTTTGTTTGTACGTAAGCGTGGGCAGGAAGGAAGCCTCTGTCACATATCCAATCTAAGGGCATCCCTCCCACGGTTAGTTGTCTGAATCGATTATAAATGGATTAATTTTTAAGGCTTCGGCTGCTGAAATTATGCTTGCTGCAGCGAGAGAGAGATTCATCTGGGGGAAGACCAAGACACGGTGGGTGCTGCCTCATTAACTCCCAGTCAGAGCCGGGAGAACAAACGATCAGTTTGCACCGCCACCGCCTTTGCAAAGCACGCCAACGCGGCGTTCCCCATCCTGCGACTGACGCAGCGCAGTGTTGAAATGATGGAGGTGGAAGAATTTCTCTCTCGGCTTCAGTCGCCTGCTCCTGTGAGACAATCGACGTCCCCAGGGTGAAGTTAACATAAACGGACAGTTGGTTGCAGAAACACTATCTTTTTCGACAGCCATGTAAAGCCACTGTCAACTCGTTCTCACCATGAGATAATTCAATTCGTTCATGTTTAACACCTCAGACATTCTGAAAGAATCCATGGCAGGATTCATTAGCCTATAGAATATTCATTATCGCGTCGTCACTGTAACCAAAACATGGCAAGGCACAAATTAAAACTGCTATTCTGCCTGTATAAATAAGCAAAACAATGGAGGTAGAAATCGATTTATAACCTTTCTTTAATTAGAATACACAAGAAAAAATGTTTAGGCGTGTTCAAAATAATTTAACTAATGGACCTTAAGCCTACTATTAGAGCGAGCCAAATGAACTTCGTAATTAAGTAAAATAAGGCAACAAATGAAAGGCTAGTGCCAGGATCGTCCCGCATTTCAGTGAATGAGCCTCCTCACTTTCGTGGTCAGAATAAAACAAGGGGAAGTACAATAGTGAGAACGCCTGGATAGTCAGAAAAAGAGCGCGTCACAGTTTTGGAACCGATGGCTTTCTACATTACGTTAAGTCCGTGGTTAAGTTTAACTTTTCATCTCCAGCAGAAATGCGGCTGTTAACGGTTCTTTCTGCATCCCTGGTCTTGAAAACTCTGAATAAAGGCGTGTCGCAACGGCACAACAAAGCTGCACAGACCTAGTGCGTTGTTAGTCAACACTGTTAAACAGTTTCACTAGAAATACTGCAACATGACAATGCATGCAAAACGAAGAGTTTCTATTTAAAGACTGGGTTGTAAAAACGAGCTTAAAAATAGCAAAAGGAATAGCCTAATTATCACACCACCTCGTGCTTTCTTATTACTCATTTTAATTGTACTAGATACTATGGCCATATAAGCAGATTAAAGGAATCACAAAAGCTTCATGCCAAACATGACCTTTGTTTTGTCGGTGAAACACTGCACCTATATGTGTTAGGGATGTGACTAACTGACAGCCTATAAGTCACATTAACTTTCTTAGTACGGAAGAAACGATGAAAGTAAACGGTGACTGAGACGGATGGGCGAAAAAGGCTTTTAAAATTTCAATTGTCAGTTCGTTCTGAAAACCACTGCTGACTAAAGCGAATGTTTTACTTATTTACTCATTGCATTACCGATTTTTCACACCAGGATTTAGTGTTCAAGCAAACCATGCATGTATCTTTTTTATTTAAAAGCTACAGTAAAGAGCACCCAAATTACTTAGGGAATAAATGTGTACTAAATATAGAATGACATAACTTTACATTAGACGGGACATATGACGTCCGGAATGATGCATTCTAAACAATAGTCTACTCATGCAAACTGAAATTGTGTTTACTTCGAGGGCATTTCAACCTGCCACCTTTGTTCAGTTTGGATTCGGATAACAACATAGTACACTGAAACACTGTACTGTACCATTGTATTTTAAATGTTTATTGTCCGTCAGGCCTTGCCTTTGCAGCTTTTAAAAACGATACATTTCAAAACATCCTGTCACGACCTGGGTGCGGAAGAGGCACATTAGCTACTCAATAAATCCAGATTGACAAAACATGTATAATGTGCATTTGGGGTCGCTTTTTTCACCATGCACTGACGATTCAAGCGCCAGCTGTTTCCTCTGTTATTTTCATAGAGTAATTGCATTTATACATTTTGCTAGTGAGGCAATGCACATCGTGATGAGGATCGTCGGCTCCTTTGTGTTACGCTGGCGTATGCAGCTGCATCTGGAAGGGACCGGTCTCGCGCTCCCCGTGTTGTCTAGCCCTCTCTACTCGGCGAAAAAAAAGTACTATTTCATTCATCCCGTTTCCTTCCATTCATCTGGGCACTGCAGCGTAGCGAAGACTCGGGGTTCGATCAGCACCAAAATTCTTATCAATGGAGAGGGTGACGTCAATGAGCTAGAGTGACGTGCGGTCACGTGGGCGCAGTGGGGCCGAAATAAAAACACGGAGAGCTGACCGTGGTACTGAAAATATCCCCACAGCGCCGTGCAAGAAAAGCCAACCATACGGCTTACACAAACGAAATCACTGTACAAACACAACGGCATCATTCAAAGAAAGATTTTATTGCTGAAGCGGATTCACGTAGATCACGAGAAGAACTTACATACAAAGTTTGAAGAGGACCCAATTGGTGCGTCGGACTGCGCTGCCACTGACAGGATTCCCGGTAAGTCCCGGCTTTCTTTTTATAGTAACAGGCAACAGTAGGCTAATGGCAGAAGCCGTGGGAAAATAAGTGTATATTGCAATGTGGGTAGAAGGAACAAATTAAAAACGTAAAGATTGCTCTATGTCAGCATGTTAAAATAATAACTCCTTGTATTAAACAACACAAAAACATTAAAGATGTGCAGGGAAATACATTTTAAAATATCTGCATTTAAAAAGAAGAGTTTAGTGGAGGAAATGTAATAAGGGTGCAAAGTAAAAGTAAAATATTTAATAAAATATATCTTATTGAATTATTGGTTAACCACTTTAGAAACCCCAAATCCTGCAATGGTGACTTGTACACTTAATGACGAAGGTGATGGGGATGATCAATGGCACAGCTCACATAAATATTTTTACCACGCCCTTGCTCATGCTTTCATCATCTTTCTCATCACCATAGCATCAGATACCCAAAATAACAACGTTGAGTCCAATCACAAAAGCACACGGGAGACACTGAGCTAAAAACATGTTTTGCTTTGGCTTGCCTTGACTTATGACTGTTGGAGTCCAGTTTGACTTTTATTTTACATACTCAAACGTACCTACTCATATAGAGAAATGTTGACATGGCATTTAACAGCAGCGCTTTCATGATCTGTTTTCATGTCTTTCAAATGTTGATGACTGGGTTGAATTTGTGATAGCAGGCTGGCTCAATTTAAATCTTAAATCTAATATATCGGTCTTAAAGCAGAAGATTATAGGCCTACTTGAGGACAAGGCTTCTTAGAGCCGGATTACTTAAGTGCTTTGTTGATAAGAACTCCCCAGTGTGCTCCGTCATTGGCGGCAGTGGAGGAGGGCGTTAGAGTTGTGCATACATTGTGGAGACACGATTCTCGCAAGACCAAAAAAAAGTGCATTGGAGAGAAGATGCAGGCTGTTTTACAATAAAAACGAGACAAAGTTTCCGAGGCATCTGGCAAACACCGATGTCAAACTTAAGACGTGTAAATCCGTGCATTGTAAGCCAGTTTGCACATATGTGACGATTGCTGCAGTGTTTTCTCGTGCAACGACGAGTGGAAACCTAGCCACATAACCAGATTTAACCATAAACCTCTGTGTCGTGATGATCAAACCTTGAGCTCCAGGATCGCTTAATTTCAGTTTTCATTATAAAATGAAAGTGAGATGAGAATGCTCGTTATGCACGTTCGTTGTT
Organism: Enteromius paludinosus; assembly: GCA_032361165.1. Taxonomy (NCBI): domain Eukaryota; kingdom Metazoa; phylum Chordata; class Actinopteri; order Cypriniformes; family Cyprinidae; genus Enteromius; species Enteromius paludinosus. Next base: position 8,262,924 of record JAUMHQ010000059.1, read on the forward strand.
TTTGCGCTTCCAAAGATTTAAAATACAAATTCCATGGTTTATTCTTTAATTAGTAATTTTTTGGATCTCAAACTTGATTTTCACGTAGAGTTTGGATTTTGTGATCCTCTGATCATCTTTGTATTGCTTACTCATTAACCTCCCACGCATCGGAAGGGCTCCCCGCTAAGGCGCTTTTCCTCCTATACCTTATTAGCGCCGCGCCGCGCGTGCGAGCAATCACATGCACAAAAGCGCTTCAGAGCCCTCACGAAGCGCACCAGCCCAAGCCGCAGAGCCATTTAGAACGCCTTTGCAAGATCAGCTAAGCAGCAGGCAACAAAACATAATTATAGCTTAACAAAAGATACCCTACTCAAACGATTTAACTACATTTGTGCAAAAAATACATATTTGTTAAAATGATCTCTTTAGAGTAGAAAAAAACCCATTGGATGACAAGAGGGGAAAGTTTTTGTTAAAGTGTACATTAACAAGTTATTCCATTATACAAATGAGCAAGTGGGTCATTAAAAGCTCTCAGGTACCAAATGCAAGTCATTGATAAACATTCAATATAGCTTACAATGATTGTTGCATTCAGGAATTCTGGAAAGAAGTGAATCATAACATGTGTCCACCATCTTACCTGAGAAAAATGTTTGTTTTGAGCTTCATTGCTCTGGATTAATGTGTGACATTTGAGCTCAAATTAATCTATTCTAGTAAAATAATCACAAAAAGTACAACAGAACACTAAAGATTTAAAATCAGTTATTTGGCAGTAACAGATTTGACCATTTTTGAACTTCTTTCTTTCAGGATCAACACACATGTGCGGTCATGATCTGGTGGCAACAAACTTCAAATGGCCCCTTCCTTTTCCTGTTCATGTTATTTAGTCTCACAGTCAATCCTGCAACCTTCAGTCCAGTGACAGCAGATAGAAACACAGTAAGTGAAAACTATCCAGCATCCTACTCTGCTCAGCAACAGGCTCAATATACTCAACCAGCCGAAGAGCAGGGCATGCAACATGAGGAAAACGAAGATGATGATGAGCTTTTCAAAGACGTAGATCCTAGAACCCTAGCAGCGGTCCTTCTCGAAGCCCTCAACCAGCCCCAGAAGGAAAAGATGAGTGAACGAGAAGATGGGGGAATGGAAGTTGAAAAGGAGAAGGATCTCCAGGGCTCAGACAGAGACAGAGATGGTCACAAAGAGCTTGAGCTGGTCATGGCAGCTGCTGCAGCTCAAGGAAAAGACGAGAAGGAAAGAGAAGAGGAAGAGGAGAGAAAAAGGGCAGAGGAGGAGGAACGGCTAACGGAGAAAGTGACTAGCCGCACCACTAGTCAGTCGGTACCATTAAAAGAGCAGGTGGCCCCACAGGAGGGGGCTACAAAAGAGGAGGTGATCAAGGAGGAGGAGAGGCAGGAGCCAGAGGGAGGAGAACTGGCGGAGGAGGAAGAACAGCTGAGTCCAGAAGAAGTGAAGAATCTGGAGACTATGTTAGAGGAATTCCAGAGCTACAGCACAGCCACTAAGAGAGAGCGTGACACATCCACAGGCCAGAGGGAAAGCCGTGGGGAGTATTTTGATTACCTAGACCGTAATGGCCTCATGAACAACGAGATCAAGCCTAAAGCTAAAGGCAATGACCTGGCACTGTCCAAAAAGAAGCTAAAATGGCAGCTTGAACAAGAGAAAAACAAAATTCAGCCCTCGCAAAGAGGAGGCAACTTCATGGATGACTTTTCCAACAACCTTGCTGACCCAGAGGAGGAAGATGAAGAAGATGAAGAGGACGAAGAACAGCTGAGCCCCGAAGAAGAGGAAACTCAGGCCAAAGCGGAGCAAGAGGAGGTACGCAGACAGGCAGCAGAGGCACAAAGAGCCAAAGCAGAGGAAGAGAAGCTAGCAGACATTGCATCAGACATGCTCCTGAAATACATTGTAAAGCAGGACAAGAAAAAGTACCAAGACAACAATGGTGCAGAAGATAAGCGCTCGGATGAGGAGGACACTAGCGACGATGATGATGACATTGACCCGCAGACCATCGATAAGCTGATTGAGATCTCTAGCAAGCTGCACCTTCCTGCTGATGATGTGGTGGACATCATTAACGACGTGGAGAAGAAGAAGAAAAAAGATGCTCCTGAAAATCTTCCATGGCAACGTCCTCTCGTGCCGCCTCCAGAACCCGTTGCACCTTCTACGCTGTTACGTAAACCTCTTCCCTCAAAGCCTCCTCAACCCAACACAAACTCTTTAAAAGCCTGGTTCAAAGACAGGGCCTCTGTCAAGCCCAGCAAGCAAGACATTTGGACGAGGCAGCAGTGGCCCTTTCGTACCTACCCTTCCTACAGTTTCTATCAAAAACCCTACCGGGGATATTACCCTATCTATGTCCCACCTCCAAAACCGAAAACCCGCTTCTATCCCAAGCCCTCTTTCTCCCTCAACGACGTCCTGGGAAACTCACTGGACTATGACTTTGATTACTCCCCCAGACGGAAGTCCCGTCCCTGGGCGCAGTCTCGCCAAAGAGTCCAACCAGCCTTCCAGCGAAACTTCTACTTCCCTCACCCTCGGACTTTCAAAGCCGTACCCATGCCTAAACCCCGGTCGCCTTCGCGTCGTTGGCCGTCCTTTTATTACCCAGCCCGAGCTCCTGTAGTCACCAGGGAAGATGATTACTACAGTCCACTGAGGCAGCCTCAGCAAGACAGCGAAGAGGAGCTGGAGAACTTCATCGAGAGAGTCTTTATGAAAAATCCCAGGATGTTTCAGTGAGCAGACTGGGTGGGAAAAAACTAAGCGATGAAGAGGAGAGGAAAGCGAAAGAGAACAACTTAAAGACTGTTCATGGCCAACGTATCATCTTCTGGTTTCTTTTAGCTGAAATAAGTTCCATCGTACTCATTTGTCTCCAATTCAACGTTTACTTAAATCTCTCAAATGTCCAACACTGAAGTTCTGCAAGCTCCTAGAAGCCTTTATAAAGGAGCAGATGCCTGATAGCATTAAACATGTTTTAATCCAATGCAAAGACATTCAAGATGGAACCTTGAAAGGCTTGCCATTATTATGGAAGCAACTCCATTAAGTCTTAAGTATCCTTTTTTTTTGTTGTATATTTTGGATATTTAAAATCCCAGTGGTCAGTATCATAATGTAGAGAGGGGTAGCAAAAATACTCTAAATGCACCTTTAAGGAACTCAAATGCGCAGATTTATTCAAAAAGAGAAACCATCACAGTGCCATAATGGTGGAAATATACATTTTGTTTATTCTATACACCAAATGTATTAAGTCTTGTACCTCAGAGTATTCTGCTTGAGCATTTACCATTTGTGCGTTCTCTTGTGAAACAAAGGACACGCTATAAGTCTTGTACATAGAATTAGTTTCTTATCGCTGTCTGCATTTTGAATTTTTTCCTTCGATGCGTTTATACCATTGTTTTTTATGCAAAAAGATAGAAAGCCGGTGCAAAGGACATTCATACATTCCAACGATTTCTAAGAGACAAATTTATTATTTCATAGAAGCTGTTTTGAATACAACTTTTAATTGCCTTAAGACACTCTCTTCCCCTTTTCAGATGAGCAGCATTTTTGTCACAGACTAGCTGAAAGGTTTGTTCTCAAGCTCATGAACTGAAAAGCAGTGATCAGCCTTTCAACGCGTTTTACAAATAAAACAATTATATATATATATAAAGATAATTAAAACATGTATTTCATGTTTGTGGTTTTAAATGTGTCAAATGTTAATGGTTTATTCAAGAGTAAACCTGCCCCTACGACAACTACATCTTACCAAAACCAATCACTGGGCCGATGAGAGCTTGATCAAAAAGCATAGACAATCTATTAAATGATTACAGTTCACGTGGAAAGGAAGCAATTCAAATCTACTCGATTTCAGCGGTAATGTTATTTAAGTGAAAATTGCAAGCCAAAATGATTAAACAGGCTGAAATTGTCCCAAATGAAGTTATTAAAAAGTAACAAACTGGTGCTTGTCAGTCTAAAAAAAAGAAAAGTAAGGGGGAGGCATACACAGTTCTAATTTTCTTTAAAATGTTCGAAAGACTGTCAGATGAAAGCTAGGGGGGGGGAATGGTTGAGAATAGCTGAACCAGTGGAGGAAAGTTTCTGCACGATACTGTACACTTGCATCTAAAATGTGTCGCTTCTTTGAAGACATTATGAGCATTAAAAAAAAAGTATATAAAAAAAAAAAAAAGATGAATGACTAGTGTATCCAAGTAAAAATGCCGTTAGGTCTTGTGTGAGGAAAAACTGTTTATGTTCTTTCTAGATGTATCTTGTACGTAACATAATAAACATGCGTTTGCTGGATGTAAATAACCGCATGTTGATGACTAGTTTTGCTACACAGAGAGAACTAAATAAACTTGACTATTTTTTATTAAGATTGTTTTTTTTAATTCCTTCTTGGAAATCCACATCTCATACATTTATTTACACACTAACAGTCCCTGCACATAGCACACTCAAACACAGCACAAATTGCTACAATCAAAGGTTTTGATGTTCCTTGTTCCATTACTAGATGGCCCCATAATAGCTTATAACAAAGAGAAGTACGTTAACATAATATACTTTAACAACAACCAAATTTGCACATAGCACCAAAACAATACCGAGATGTAAAAGGAAGTTAAACATGAACATTCGCAGTCCCACAGTGAAAATCTTTCAGAGATGATCTCTCTAATGAGCTCATTTGATCAGCAATTAGCCCAACAAACTGTGTGAGCCCCGGAGCCAATCAAAGCCACATAACATCTACCTAATTGCATGCCAGGTTGAATTTTCTCGTAGCTTTGATATGGCATACGTGAGCAAATACAGACACGTATGTGCACACACACATTATTAAGAGACAAAAGAATTAAAATAGGGCCAGAAGACAGATTTACTGTTGAAAGGGATCATGAAGCTATGTAACAAGAAAGCAAGTCGGGCAGGGGTCTCGACTAATGAGAGACTGAGCACATTAGTAGTCCCACAGGGCTGCTGCTTGCAATCAAAGACTTTCAGCAAGGAAGGCTGTTCTGGGGAGAGACGTCCCACTGTCACATCACATGAGACATGTTTAGGAGTGAGGTCTGCTTGCATTTATGTAAAAAAATAATAATTATCTCAACAAAAAAGATCTTCAGTGGAACACAAAAATGGGTTCAAAACAATAACAAAACTCCTCTTGCCAAGTATTGTAAAAAAGTAAAAGCCTTTTTCAAAAGATCTTTTATGATCCACGAAGAAGGAAAATCATACAAATTTGGAACAGCGTGAAAGTGAGTATATGACAAACAACTCACCTGCATTTAAAAGCCCATTTACAGTACATGAAGGCCAAATGAATGACTCACATATAATTAGTTACCACGCTATACTAAATGACTTGAATGTGTCTTTCTTTAGTAAAACAAAACAATATTATATAAATTACCAGTTAAGCAACACTGCATAAGGTATAGGCTTTTTAAAATTAATTAAAACCGTGAAGTGAATTTCTTTCAGAATATAGATATTTTGACTAGTAAATTACAAAACATACAGATGGAGATTTTTTATTTTTTTGTGCATTAATATTTGCTAAGTTAGCATTAATAAACGGCTAATATTCTAGGAATATGCATGCTAATGAGCAACTAGGAGTAACTGTAAAATAAAGTGTTGCCAAATTTATTGAGACTTCCTGATTTAAAAGATATAATTGAACCTTATTTTGAACTCCTACTTGTGCCTAATGCACATCTCTTAAAAAAAAAATATTATGCCTGCTTTAATGTCATTATTGATGAGGATTATATTAACTTTGAATAATATCAGTTTTTAACTGCAATATAATATCAGTTTTAAAATGTACCTAAAGTATACTTGCAACGGTTCCACTTTAGCACAATCAAACATACTTCAGGATATCTTTAGTTGGACTGCTTCTGTACAATTAAAGTGCATTATGTACAAAATTAGCTGTTCCAATTGAGCAGATTTTAATTATAATGGTTTAGTAGGTAACTTAGTTAACTTCTACTCGTATGAAATTTTCCTAATAATTTATTCAATCCATCTCTATCTAGACCGTGCAGCAAAAGTGATTACATGACAACCTCAAGGATACAAAGAGAGCAGTAAAACATGGTTCTGTGAACAAGGACCTTCATACGCAAAGTCCTTAACACTTAAATCCTTCGACTGCAGGAATTTTCAGTTTGCAATGTTATCAACAACGACTACTCAAGACAATGCTGGAAGCAAACAAGTAGCCACAAACGTCTCGTGAAATAAATCAGTAAAATGACAAAACGATGAAGGTTTTCATAACAAGCACAGAAATAAAATTAGACAAAGAAAATGACAGACTAATGAAACGACTAGTGAAACTGTAATTAACAACTAAAAGGCTTGGAACACAGAGATAAAGAAGTGGCGAGAGGTAGTAAATAACAATGTTAATGAAGAAAGTGAGGGGGTGGCTATGAGAAAGAGAAATAGAGAGTATGGGGCGACGGAGAGGTTGTTAAGGAGAGCGCAGCCCACGGAGGAGCAATGATTCATGAGTCACATGGTTGAGAGGTGAGTCATACTCGCTGTACTGCAGAACCCTCAGCCTCCAACACACACCGACAATCCTTTGTCATATTCTCTTACTCCGGCACAGCCACTGGGAAGAGTAATTGTCAAATTCAGTCCAACAGACTCCAGAATGCCACCCGATTCGATTAAACATAAAGAGAAACATCTAACAATGTGTGTCACATCCAATCAGGCAATTTTGCACACTGACAAATGGCAGAAAAAAAAAAGCATGTGCACTTATCAAAGAGAAAAACACTCCTTTTTTGTGACACCTGCGCACCAGCACACAAACAAAACGACAAACATCATTTCTTTGCCCTGAAGGCTTGCCCAGAAAACAGAGGAATGAAAATGCACTTTGTTCTCTTGATCAAATATCGAATCTGTCCGACATTCTCTATGACTCAAATCCCAACACCCCCGATGCAGGGGGAAAAACAGCTCAGCATAATGGGAAAACCCACGGAAAGCCCATATGTTCCGCCTCCGCTAAAAACAATCTCTGCCAAGTCCATCAGCGTGTTGGCCTGGAGCAGTCTTCACATTTCATTATGGAGGTGGGAAGCTCTAGGGTGGGTTTGCCTGTAAACGCTGTCCCAAGATCAGCGTACACTGGCAGTCATCCGAACGAAAACCTCACATCATTTAAAGGGCAAGTCTGAAACAATAAGGCCAAAATACAATACAAGGGACTGCTCGTCGGGACGGAGGTAGATTCTATAGGGCGCTAAAGGTTAACCTAGAACTCACAGGAGTCACCTTTATAAAGGTAAAGAGAGGGTGAGACTCACTCCTTATAGAGTTACTGCCCATAAGGATAATGGGAAAGAAGTAACAACATGACATTAAAAATTCATCATGAGGTAGGCAGAGAGGCCAGGCAATTATGACTGGCGGAAGGAGGTGGGGGAGATAAAAAGCGAGAGAGAGAGAAAGAACATGCAGAGGCACTTGGCAGAAACTCGGTTTCCACTGGAGATGTGCTGGTGCCAGATCAATGGAAAAAGACTCATACAGGGGAGAAATGAGGGCAGTCATCCATCAAATTATCAGTGTGAGACCAGCATATTATACTTACCGTCATGAAATGTGCTCTACAGAAGCCAAACACCGTTTCAGGTAATTACAAAGACAAGTTTGATTAACTTTGCATTTACAATGACTTACTTGTCAAATGACACACTGTGGAAACGCATCTGCTGCGTATGTTTTGTTGGCTGAGACTTTCCAGAATTTCCATTTTCCTGTGAATTTTTACAGCCAAACATGACAGATCTGTAGCAACAAAAGCCAAGAGATTGCTGACTACCGTAAGCTCCATTACTAGGTTAAAACCCTCTTATCTATCCCTAAAAAGGTAGACTTTAGTACCTAAAGTAAACTTAAGGGGTAGGCAGGGTATAAAGTGTTCTTTTAAAAGAATATACAGGGTTAAGCTTAGTCAGCAGCACGCATTCATCATTCAGACATATTAACGTTAAGACATGTCACTTCTGGACAAAATAATTTAACACATTCTCGGGAGAAAAATTGTCTTCTCACATCCCTCACTTTGTTTTTGTTTTTTTAAATCTACGCATATTTCGCTTCTGATTCAGGTGAGATTACTTTCACTGGAGAAAACAATATTGTAGGACTTCTATCTTAGCTGGAAGAAGTTGAAAACATATTGATGATGAATTTATCACAAGCAATTAATGGGATCGTTTGGAGTTCTTGTGTATTATTGTGTGGTGTTTGGACTCATTCTGACGGCACCAATTCACTGCATTGTAATCACTGGTGAGCAAGATATACAAGGCTACATTTCTCTAAACGTTCTGGTAAAGGACCGACTCATCGACATCTTGGAAGGCCTGAGAGCGAGTAAATAAAAGGAAAAGGAAATTCTGGTGCACTGTTCCTTTAACAGTCTATTTAAAGGTATAATATTTTCAAATAAAAAAATAAATAAAAAAATGCATTGCTTTTCATTGAATATACATTGTTTTAGGCCTACTTTTAACTACCTGAATGGTTTTAACTGTGTTTATATTTTATGTGGAAAATAAAAGCTCTTTAACTAAAAGCCTACAATAACATTTAAAAATTGCACAAGTAAAATAATATGAATAAAGCATTTTACACAGAATTTCATGCAGTACATGAACACATATTAGGTAAAAAAAAACACATTAGTGGACTTGTAAACAAGCATTACAATCCTAAATCCATTAAAAAGACGAAGATGCATTGCATTTGCATGAAAAACCACAGGATACACAATTAGTCACTAAGTGCCGCAGAAATGCAATTTGACAGGAGGGCGAAAAGCTGAAAGGCATAGTGTCCCTAGAAACAGTCTGCTGTCCATCTCCACTGAGAGGAGATAAAGGAAGATACTGCCCAACAGCTGAGCTTATATTTAGACAAAGGAGGGAGGGCTGCAATCATGCTGCGGGTCAAATCGTTTGACACCTTCACACTGATGGTGGTGAAAAACACAACAGATTTCTGTTTCCTTAGAAATCCCCAACCACAAACACAAACAAGACAGTCTGAGAATGAGAGGGTGAAGAAGAGTGACGTAGAAAACAAAGCACCTTCTATATTACCAATGCAAATTATTAGCTCATATGAAACTTGAAAGCATATTTTTCCCTGTCCTCTACAATGTGGTGACATCTTTTTAATTATCACCGACTTCATCAGCATCAGTTTTTCCTCTAAAAGCATGTCTATTGACATTACATGAACATGTTGTGTCTTCACCTGTAATTTCATTTTCTACTTTTCCATTGCACCTTCATTGTCTTTTTCTTGGCACAATGGTGGTGCAGTCAGCTTCACTGCACCACTGTCACAAACGACCGGCTGGTGACTCATCCACTTACATACTCAATCTCACTCTCTCTTGCGCTCTCTCTCTCTAACACTCTTTATCTTTGCTCCACACACACAAATAAGAATGCATTTCTGACAAAGCATCACTTCTTTTTGTTTGTTTGACGATGCAAACATTATACTAACAGAGGTCACTCCATGATGCATGTAATAAAAGTTACTTAAAATAGAAAAAAAAAAAACATAAAAACTGGTTTAAAGGAATTCTCTTTATCTAGTTTCCTCTATTAAATGTTAACAGCCGTCATTGGGTATATAATTACATTATTTCAAAAAAAAAAAAAAAAGGAAAGGGAAGAAAAAGGAGAAAAAAGTGTGTTATAAATAACAAAAAAAAAAATGAAAACAGATGAGGAAGAAAAAGTCACTGTACTTGGAAGTTTAGCCTAAAATTGTGTTTTATTATTTATAAAAGTACATTCACACATAATTCTGTTTTTGTTACCCGACCGATTTTACACAGGTATAAACATGCCCTCATGCTGAATTATTCAATTGCTTAAAAAAAAGAAAGAAAGACAGTTCATCTCAAAATATTCCCTTATTTCACACCACGTTTCAAAAGCTACGTAAATACATCACACTTAATATCAAAGCCCTCTTGTTATCTGAAACAAGCTACAAATACTCCCTTGCTTATTACAACTCCCCCGCCACGCTTACAGTCAGAAACACGTCTTTGGAAAGCAGGATGTAGACCAAGATGAACAGGAAAGAGCTTCGGTGCCATTCTGTGCCCTGTTCTCGAAGTAATACGCATTCAGACATTTTACTGCTGTGGCTCAAGGGACAGAACAGGAATAAATAGACTGCACAATATAGTCCATTCAGTATTGTAGCCATTTAAAAAAGGTCTATTTAATATTCCTCCCGTTTGGTGAGCATATCCTTAAAATCAGTCCACTAGAAAATAAAACATTAGTACATATACTTATGGTCCATATGCTGCAATAGCACTTCCTTTAAAGTGGTACAAGTATAAATATTTGCATCTCAAACAAATTAACATGGCTGGATGGTCAGTGTCATTGTTTCCTGAGCAGCTACAGCAGATGTACAGTAATGGCATTTAGGAAGATTCATTTTGAATTTTATTTTTTTTTTTTCAAAGCAGGTCACTTGATCAATGTAACAATAAATCACTCTCTTTGAAATAAAACTAAAAGCTGAGATTGCATGACCTGTTGTTAAAACTCCTTTTTATAAATATTCTTCTGATTGCTAAATTTGAGTGTCTATCTGCTGTCTAACTCTCTTTCTACAGTTTCATTTAAGAAAGAGGAGATTCCAGCGAGGCAGCCATTTTAACATGTAAAAGAAAAAGAAAAAAGGTTGGAATTGAAATACAATCACATGCTGATCTCAGTAGTACCAAAAATATCCCCACCTTCCCTCTTTTCCCCCCCTGTTCTCCTCCCACCCTTTGGACCCATTCACAAACTCCCCTTCAGGTAAGCCCAAGTGTCGCAGTAGTACCGAAATTTACCATCTGTGTTGACTGCATTGAAAACTAGTACTAGGCGAGCCCCATCTCCTCTAGGACGCTCCTGGGTGACTCATCCTCCTGTCCAGAGAAAAAGAGACGAGGGTTTCCATTAAGGGATCCTCACAGTGTACATTATACAAAGCAGTGATTACTTAACTTGGCAGCTTACAGTGTGCAATGCTCAGAAAAGCTGAGAGGATGTAAACGAGTAAGGAGCCACAAGACGAGAATCCAAGTAATGTGTTTCCATGACTTTTCCGTGCAAGCAACACTTAAAAATTCATATATAACTGGCATACACACACCTCTTGGAGAAGGTCGGCCTGTTCGATGGCCTTGAGCACACTCTTCTTGGATGTGTCCTGAATTTCTCCCCCCATAAGAAACTCGTCCAGGATAAAGTAAGCTTTCTCAAAGTTAAAAATGATGTCAAGCTCACAAACCTACAATGAAGACACGAACACAAACCAAAATCTGGTGATGTTCTAAATAGGAGTGTGTCACATGAATGTGTTAACCTAACTGAAATAACCCAGTCAAAATGCCAGTTCACAGAAATCTGAATAAGACAGCAGTTTTATTCCTGTATTAATTAAAGAGTATTCTGTCTCAAGTAAACATTACTGTTAAAATCGAAAATGTAGTAAACAGTTAAATTAAAAATCTATTTTTCTATTATATTGTTATTTACTTTAGAGATTCATTTCCAGTTTTGAGTGTATCATTCTTTTTTTAGAAATCGTTCTGATATGCTGATTTGATGCTGAAAAATATATTTCTGATCATAATCAATGTTAAAAAAAATCTGCTGTGCTGTTTAATATTTTTGTGAAAACGGTGAATACAAAGACATTTTAAAAAGAGCAGCATTTATTTAAAACTGATTTTTCGCAACATTACAAATTCCTTTCCTCTAACTTTTCATGCATAATGCATCCATTTCTTTCAAAACCTTAAACGTTTGAACTGTAGTGTACATGGAAAGTATTAAAATTAGATTAAATGACATCATTTAGGACCACCACTTACTTCATTAACTTGAACTGTTTGCCAATTAATAATAAAATTAGTTATTAAATATTTTTATCATCATTCTGCAAATTACTTGTGTAAACCAGTAACAGCAATGAATAACACAATCCAGTTAAAAATTTTAACCGTACAATTATGTGCATGGTAAAGTGGACAGAAAGGAACATAGTAGATTCTGCACCCTTTCACAAATGTAAAATTAGTCAGATAACTAAAACAGAAAACCTATGTGCATAACAAAAAAAACAATAGCAAACAATATCAATGTAAAAAGAGATAATGTGACTTTTACAGAGAAAAACAGACATAGGATGATTAGCACGATAAAAGCAGAGGAGATGACGGACAAAAAAAGCAAAAAAGATGGGTAAGCAAAGAGAATTTCACAGGTTTTGGGTTTCTGTGATGTGAGGTATGAAATAGCGAGAAAGGAGGAGAGAAAAAGAGAGGCCAGATGAAAGAGGGGTGGTGGCGAGGAATGACTCACACTGCCAAAGTACTTATCCAGCAGCTCCACAAAGCGATGGATGACCTCCAGGGTAATCAGCTCATTGTCCTGCTCCTCCACCGCACAGCAGAAATATAGACTGGCATACCTACACACCCACACACGCCCGTTAAACCCAGTCAAAAAGTGGATATGAAGGAAATATTACATGAAAATTAGAAATGTCGCCAAGGCAACTAACTGAACATTTAATTATAATTATATATAAATATATATACACACAGTAATTACTAACTAACTAACTACAATAAAACTACAAATAAAACTAACACTTAATAAAAACTAAAATGTCATAAATAGCTATATAAAAAAAAAAAAAAAAAAAAAAAAAACATAACATGACTAACACTAACACAAAGAAATAATATACAAAACTTATTTGTTTTAAAAATTTAAATTTATTTGAACACAATTAGAAACCAAAATAAAAGCTCATTCAAAACAGTAATAAAAACTCGAACAGTATATAAATAATACTAAAACAACATTGATACAAATAGGGAAGCACAAAAAGTGATAACCAAAAGCAATAACACACAGCAGGTGCTGGTTGGATGCCTGGGGAGTAGATATGGTGATTGAATGCTGACAACAATGAAATGAAAGTGACTAGATCAATGCGTGTAGCTTTACTTGCTGAAATACTGAAATAGTCTACACAATCCCTTAGTGTGTGTGTGGAAGTGACCAACCAAAATGTCATTCAAGAGTTCACGCTTTCCTCATGAATAGAATGCAGGTTTGGCATGCTGTCAGGGGAGCGAGCCCGGGAGGACGGCGAACACCGAACCCTGGCGAGGGCAGGGTTCGAAGTTCGGCTCAGTCCCGTACTGCTCCCCCGGAACGTGAACTAGAAGGCGGAGAAGGGGAGGAGGTGGGATGCTTGAAACGAGATGAGGATGGAATGAAATCTGGGGTTTCTATAGCGAAGGGAACGGTGATGATTGGAGGATTGTTGATTAGCTGATGAGCTACCAGCTGTGCGGGATTAATTCGTATCGCGATTCCTCTCGAAATGCGTTATTTGCAAAACCTACACTAAGAATTGAGCCAACATGTTATAGTGACAGTGTTCTGGACTCTAAACCAAGCCTCAATGACATTAAAAGTAGTATATTTTTATGTAATGCCATGTCAGCATCTCGGGCTATTTTTTATTTTTTTACAAATGATAACTTTTTTTACACTAAATAACTCTTTAAGAGAGTTCACTTCATAAAGAATGTTTTCTACATTCATTAAAAGCTGGACAGTCCAATAAAATATGTTTGACAGAAAGGGAAATCTTTCAAAACATGCACCGAGTAGGGTCTTCACCTTTAAGCAAAAAAGCACGAGTCAGTCTTGTATGCCCTACATCTGGTAAATATCACTTGGCCAAATCTAGCTTTAAAAGGGATTCAAAATCTGTTTGAAATTTCAGAATGTATTTCATGTAATTTACTATCATGTATCCCACACTTCTTCTCAGTTATTTAATATATAACAGTTAATTAATAATAAGTCTGATCCTTGAGGGAGGAATTTGGCATTTCCTGATTAAAAGTCTCCTTTGCAGCTGCATCAGCTCCTGAATAATGATAATACAGAATTCATTCTGTAGATGATCCACTTTGAAAATACAATCTATCAAAAGATAATCAGTTTTTAAAGAGTTCATAACTTGAAGGCATGATTTGGATTCTGTAAACATTATAGAATCCTTTTCCTGTGCATTTTGAATAAATTCCAAAGCTAATGGCAAAGCATGTGCTTTAGCTGTGAAAACTGAACTCATTGGAAATATGGATTCCATAATGTTGACTTCCAGTACACCATTTTCCAATTTCAAACCTCAAACCAAAGTCAAATTAACTTCTTCTGTCCAAATACTACTGCCTGTATACATTAGGAAGAGTCACTCACAAGAGTCCACTTGTGATAGGTTTCTTTCATTTCCAAGGAGGTCAAAAAATAAAGTGTGTTTAAATTCTCTAAATGCTCTGATGCCCTTTGGTTTGCTCTCATTTAAAAATGAATATATTAGGGGGTTAAAGACTGCAGATTATTGGGTTATTTTTATTTGCTTTTAGTTTAACAGCATACTGGAGTGCTAGCTTCAACCGTCTGTTTTGAAGTATACCTCAATGACTTTAAGTAGCTGACAAATCAAGTACATATCAGATGGAGAGCAGAGATAAAAAACAAAAACAAGCATCAGAAGAGGGCAGCTTTACTTTTAGTGCCCCCTTTAGGCCGAAAACAATGACCACCTCTCAACTGAGTGCAGTGACAATATTAGATGCTTACAAAAAATGTCATATTGTTACGCAATGTAAGTGTTCACAAGAGGTTACTAATGAATTAAGTGAAAGCAGACGTGTATGCGCGTAGGTGACTAGATATGAAACGTATTTTGATGTGTCAAGCAATTGCACTCTGCAAAACTGACGCATTGTATTAGTCATCGTTGACAATAATTTGGTGTACACTTCACTAGATGGTTATTTCAGCAAGAAACAGGTGCAAAGTCTGTGTACTATGTTTTAGTTTGTACAACCTTTAATGTGTAGGTGAGAAAATGAGAACAAGAGATGTTTGCAGCTGATATTTGTCTCACGAAGGCGTAAGATGCATGCGTGGTTTTGTACCTCTTGTAGACTATCTTTAGATCTCTCCACTCTAGGAAGCTGCACATTTTGGGTTTTCTGGCCAGCACTACCTGCATGAGCTCTCTGACCATCTTTTTCTTGTCACGCTCAGCAGTAGCTGTGTACCATTTCTGGAGTCGCAGCTTCCCCTGCCGGCTGAACAGAAGCATAAAGCGCATCTACAGAGAAACAGAGACAGAGAGAGACAGCAGAGGATCGCACAAAGAAAGAAAAATGGTTAATTCAATAAATAACAGACAATGGCTAAATCAATTAATTAAGTATTTTATTATTTACGCGTTGTAATATATTTATTAGCTTTTTATATGTTTGTGTAGTTTTTATCATTTAAATTTTATTTTTATTTTAGTTTAACTTTTAGTATTTTTTTTTTTTTTTGATATTTCTTATTGACTTTTAATGTCAGTTTTTGTAGTTGTAGTGTATCAACCTAAACTTATTTAATTTAAAATAGTTGCCATTTTTAATATCATATGATATTTTTGTTGTATTTTACAATTACGGTTTTATTATTTATATTTTCTTTTTAAAAAATAATAAAAATATGTTTCCTTGTAAACAGTTTAAATTAATAATAATAATAATAATAATATTGAACTGATTATGAATAAAAAAAAATATATATATATATATATAAAATATTATATACACACACTAACAATTTTTCACAAAATACTGGATGCAATACATCACTAAAAACCTGTTATATTTACATTAAGTCATTTTTTAGCAGATGCTTTTCTGCAAAGTTGATGATATATAATAAAGATAATTATTGTGCATGCAGTTTTTATGACCTCATATTAATTTATAAACTACTACAAAACTAGACCAAACAATGCCAAAATAGATTAAAACTAGTAAAAGCATTTAAAAACTTAAAACCTTACACAATCAAAAAAATTACAATCTAAAATATTGATGCTAGTAAAAAAAAAAAAAAAGGTTGTGTCCATGTTATTTATTGATATTGATTTAAATGTTGTGAACTATGTTTGTAACCAGCATCTGACATATCAAAAAGGATGAAGGCGTAATGAAAAAAAAAAAAAAAAGCACCTCTTTTTCCTCCTAAAAGAACTTCAACGTCATTCATCATTCTAAAATTAGAAAGTAAGCTGGGCTATACATTTCAGATGCATTAAATATTTAAGAGAAGAGCTGAAGAGCACTGCATCTGCTCCCATTAGACACGGCCCACATATCCAACTCACATTTGCTGATCAATGAACTAGTATGAAACACTACAATTAAAACCACAAGACTATCACATGGAACACTACCCTAAAGCACATGTTACTTTAACTGTAAAGCATTTTTACCAGCTTGCTAAATTCAGGACTTATACCTTGTGCCAGAACTTGTCGGCCTATATCAGCTCTCAAAATAGACTAAAATGATGCATTGCACTTGGCAATGAAAGACAATGAGAGACGTTTCATATCCAAAAATAGAAAGACATAAAAAAAGATGAGATGTGGGAAAAAAAATTAATTGGGCCCAAAGACGAGAATAGTAACCTCCTAAGGGAAGGCGAGACTATCTTTCCTGGTTTCAAGTCCATATTTAGCAGCCAATTCAAGTGACAATTTAGCATCCACACATACAGACAAGTTGCAAAAACCGTGCACGGTTTTTTACTTTATCAGTGTCTTATAACACATGTTAGTAGTAAAATAAATATTGCACTTTATGTTTACACATTCATGAAATTCTACTGTTAATAAAGAACATAAAAATCTACAGAACAGACAATTAGATCACCATCTACTGCTAAACTACAGATCTTTACTTACAGCGCTGAATGCTTTCTGCTGTTTTTCTAGTGCCATAGAAAGAGGGAAAAACAAAAGGTCTTATATGGAGAAATAAATGCTATTCAGATTGATGCTGCAGTAACTTGCTTATACTCATTAAAGCAAAAGTAAGCAAGTCCAGTTTTTATTTTTATTTTTTTAACATGGCAAACAGGAAGTTAATGAACAATTTGGACATTGTATAAAGACATTACAATCTGCTTCCCTCTGCTATGATCATCAGTACTTTCTTCAGTCAGTAAACACTGATGTGTTGGATATTATCTCTCACAGCAGAACTTCCTTTCATGCTTAACTGATTGAACAAAGGAAATATGTTGTGAAATACTTCTACAACGGAATATTTTTGAAAGAACACACTGTTATGACTCTAAAAAACCGCAGTGAAATGTACTGTGTGGGATTAAAGACAATCTTCTGACTCACAGTTCATCTGAATCTCAAATACAAAGCAGCAACTAGACAACCGTTTCCGGGTCGAATCGAGAGTCAAAAGACACCTTTAAAAATAGGATCTCTAAGGAAACCTGATGAAACTAAATCTCAAGTGTTCAGGAAACCCTTCGCATGAACGATAGGCTGTGAAAAGAGTGTATGTGATTATTTAATAGTGCCCACTTATATCAAATCTAGCTGTCAAACTGACCCGGCTGGTGAACAAACGTGTCTGAATACATAACAACGTGACACTTCAACAGTTTATTTGGGAGATGTAAACCACGCAAAGCGTCCAAACTTAACCGACCGCCTAGGGCTCGACAGGTGATTTGTAAATTTTTAAACAGGCTTTGAGGTGTCCAGGTAGCTGACTGTACTAACTTAGCCTTAGCTAGCTAGCTCTGCCTGAGAAAGTGCAGATTAATGTCGCTATAAGGGTAGAACTTACCATTTTGAAGGCTTATTGAGAGCAGTCAGGTATTTTCAGTGAACAGCGAACCGCTTTTTGGTACGTTAAATACCGCGAGATATTCTCAATACATGTCTATCTGACTGCTCGTAGTTTCAGAGCCCCATTGAAGCAGCCTGGAGTAGCTTTGTCAACGAATTGTTCTTTTGAGTCGGCTCTTTTTAGTGCATCGGTTAATCTGATTCATCGGCGATTGAATACAACGCCTCGGATTACAGTAAACATCCGAATTAATAGAATTTACACGTAATAGACAGCAGTATGTATTACACTAATCCTACCTACCCATGAACCGAATTCTAATTTTAAAACTACCCAGCGCCAACTAGGGTCAAAGAATTCAGTGTAACAACGGCATGGATTCGGATGCCGGCTGAATCGGTTCACTTGAATGAACTGTTCGAAAGAGCCGGTTCGCGGAATTGAGCCGGACTTCAAGTTACTAGAGAAGTCAGGTAGCGTCATCACCTCCAGTGCGCATGCGGTCTTCGCATTCCTGTCTCAAGAGCTCTAGCAGAAAGTCCGCTTGCTGCCCGCTTCTAACAAAAAATTGCGAATGAGGTTTAAGTTTTGGAAAATAATAAAGTGGATTTTCTTGTCTATTTGTAAAACTTAACAGCTTTGCCTCTGCCATCAGAGCAAGATGTTCAGAGGCTGTTGCCATGACAAAAAAGGGGGCTGATTCAGGTTTCCATGGTAACGGAGATAGGGCGAGTTAAAGAACTTTAATCTGCTCGTGATAAAGGAAAATCCATTCACCATTCAGCTCGGCTCATACCACAATGCCATGTGCACTGACAGCTCGTGCCAAACAAAACATTTCTGTAAACGTATTATTACAATACCGTGTCTAGACGTTCCTTTATCTGAAAAGTGCTGAAATATATACGGATGTATGACTTTTTGTTGTTGCCGAACTTTGAACACAAGATGTCGCCAGCACCAAAGTAATTTAATGAAGAAAGCAAAACTGATTCATGTTCGCGTATGGTCGCTTTTATTATAAAAGAAAACAATTTTAATAAACAGTCTTCACGAAAATATAAACCTTCGACAATAAATAAATATAAATATTGTAAAATCCAACTCGTAAAAAATAAGCACATTAAACAGATTTAAAAGACAAAAAAAAAAAAAAAAGCATACAAATGAATTCTTCAAATGATTAGTGCATGTAGAATCTCCATCTGCTGAGGCTGTAAATTTGCTCATTAAAAATGTCCCTGATGTTTCAGACATGTTTTAAACAGTAATGCTTTCATTTATAGTACAGACCTTTCATCGCCCATAGCAGTAGACACATTGAATAAACATTTTGACATTTCTCATTAAAGTTTGGCACTTCAAGCTATGCTCACATGTTGTAAAAGTTTTAGCATTTTTCCCCCTCCCAATTTCGTTTTAAAACAGAACCCCAAGCATCTCCTGTCTTCAGTAGTATGTTGTGTGCAGACGTGTTTGGCAATTTTCTTGGTCCTTCTGTTTGTATGGCAACTTCAGGCACAGCCTTGGTCTTAGTATTCCTGAGGCTGGTTCACTTGACCGCTAAACAACAATGCACCTGTGAAGTTAACCAGGAGATTTTAATAATGAGGGAGACAACCAACCAAACAACAACAAGCTACACGGACACATACCCAGAAAAACATTTGAGCTAAATGAAATGTAAAAAGGTGAAAGCATGTGAAATTAAAGCAGAACTGACCAGTGGGTTTGTGTTGAATGAGGAAATAGAAGGGTCTATCCAGTGTGATCTCCTCTACAGCCATGCGTGAGTAGATGACAGCCGCTGGGGAGAAAAAAAAACAAAACATAAATAAATATGCATTTCGGTTTCACTATAAATGACACTGAATAACTTTTGTACTGTATTGGAATTCAGTGCCTGTACCTGTTGCAGATGCGCCTTTGGTTCCTTCTTCATTCACCTCAAGTTTTACTCTCTGAAGGACCTTGGATACACATAAAGGTTCCTCAGCTAATTGAAAACAAGGAAAACAACACTATTAGGTTCATCAAAAAGAGCATCCATTAACACCCATTTTATGCTTTAACAAAACAGCCACAACATTGCTAAAAGTGAAATCTGATAATTTCTTATACTCACTGGTAATGCGAGAGAAATCAGCTTTGCTCTGGCTGAAAATATCTCCAAGACCCATCTTGCTCAGTGTGGACTTCAGATCGGTTTCTGTATCCATGGAGAACCTGAGAGATTATATAACACACACACATAAGACCTCCTGTTTTAAAATGTCCATCACAATATGAAAATCCCACGCAAATTCGCAGAAGGATATTCTACCTTGGAATAGCAAGTTGTTTGTTAATCTTTCTCATCTGTTGTCTCCATTGCTGAATCCTGCTGCTCCTTAGCTCTTTGTTCAGGGACAACAGAGGCACATCCTTCTCAAATGGTATCACCAGAAGCATGCTTAGCGACTCGCCCTCATAAGGCACCTCAATGACATCATAGTCCACACCGTCTTCAGTCACAAACTCTCCTATACGGAGAAAAAAAAATGTTGTGAATAATCTTTACAAAATCCTTTGTTTTCTCATCGGTTTCTTTGAAACAAGTCATCGATACTCACCACAGTTGAATTTTGAAGTCATAGTCATCATAGGAACAGATACAGCACTGCCGTTGACTCTGTGAAATAGCTGTTCCCTAGTAAGCTTAGGGTCGAAGGGTGTCTTCCAGACCCCATGGAAGTGGAGAGCATTTAACAGGACCAAGCGTGTCAGTTCACTCAACACTCCAGATGGGAGGAAGTCAGAAATCATTGCTAAGAAATGAAACCAATAAATTACTTAAGCATCTTGGAAATGTGTATTGCGATTGAGCTGACATTTATTCATTTAGCGGACATCTTTATCCAAACTGATGCAAGACATCACAGGCCATGCATTCAAAATAGCAGTGACTTACCACCAGTGTGGTCAGATGCCCAGGAGTTGATCACCTTCCGGGCCATCTCTGGTTGGCTGAAATCTATTTGGTGAGGGACGCTCTGGAAGGCTTTTGACAGGCTGCGCCTAAATACCTTTTCCAGGATTATTTTCCGGTCAACCATGACACCGTTGGCCACTTCTACCCCATTTTCACTGGCCAGATCTCTCTGAAGAAGTCTCTGTAGCTTTGGCATTCCTCGTTCTATCAAAAAGAAAGACGGAGTTAGAAAAACAACGATCTTCACACATTAAACTAGAAATAGGAAAGATATCAAATTATACATATAGCGGTCTAGAACATAACAAAATTAGATCTATTGCTCTCATTTGTTTACCTTGCAGGGAGTAGCCCATCTTGGAGGCAAGTATTTTAAGAGTGCTGCCATAGGCACCCAGTTGAGCCATGCCCAGCACTGAAGAGATGCCATAGGGAGAGAGAACCAGATTTCTGTCTGGAGCAGATTGGACTGCTTCAGAGAACACCTGCAGCCCAAAATCTGTCTGTTTCTCCTGCATAATGTTGCACAAGCTTGCCCCGCAAAGGGTAAAGATCAACAGCATGTTCAAGCTCTGCATTCTGAATATCTGTGGAAGATAAGACAAAGGTCAGCTGCGCTAATTCAAAACTCGAAATGGTAAGTACACATTTTATGAAAGAAACATATTATACTGCCAAAGTATGTTTCTGGTCACAGCATGGGTGTGTACACTTGGCAAAACCATGAAGACAAATAAATGTTTCAATCACCCCCCAAAAGAGAACAAGCTACTTCTTTACTTTCCCTTGTGAAAATTCTCAGAAATGTGCAAGCCATAGCACCCACCACTGAAACGCTACACATGCCATCCCTGTTAGTCTATTTTGACGTGTTCACCTACAGAATACTATGGCACATAAGAAAGCTGTGTCTATAACACCTATAGCAAGTTTATTCTAAGTATACTGATGTCTAGGTTTCTATCAACAATTACATGTTCAAATTTCACATCTAATTATATTCTGCCCGTGCTGGTTATTCCAAAACACATACAGATCTATTAGATCAAGCATTTAACTACTTGAGCTAAATTCTATCAAAACTTTACGACTTCTATGTTTTAGTCTACTCGCGGTATAAGACAAAACGTGAACATAAAATTACCTGAAAGATTATTTGTTTCTGGAGAGTTTCTTTGTAGATTTAGTTTGTTATTTTGATCTTCGCTGCAGTGCAAGTCTAGAGCTGCTCTTAATGTGTCTGAGAGCAGCTCTGTCTCTATTTAAAGGGGTTGAGTCCTCCCCTTTAGACGCGCGCGCACACTAGCGGAAGTTATGAAGTCATCCCCGTCTGCCTTTCCAGTCCCCCTCTCCGCGTTTTCACACAGACAAACACAAACACTTTTTTTTCACCCAGTCTCTTTTCTTGTCTGTCTCTTTTTTACAGGACTGTTAAACAGCCAAGTCATAGTTTAGTCTAAGGCAGAAGTCATTGCGTATAAGCCATTGAATATGTTTCTTTGTTTCAGAGAACTCTCACATCTACTTAAATATAAGTATATTAATAAATATTATTTCATTTTCAGTTGTTGACTTCAACATCAGTATACCACACACACACTAATTCACTTATATTGAAACTGCAATTAATTACAAATAATTAGTCAAGAACAAAAAATGTTTCCGCAAACACGCAAAATTAATTTTGATAAGGCCACTGACAGGACTGGATGTTTCAACATCTATGTATGTGCCAAAAATAAAAGTTGACAGAAACCATCCCCTTATCACTCTGTTTAGCAACCACAATGACAGTAAAAATAGGATCTTCATCTGGAGTGGGCTAATTGGGAACATTAGGCTGGAGCATTGACTCACCTTTTGGAAAGTTGACACATCACATGCCCGTATTTGGTTCTACAAAAATGCATTCCTTCACAAATGCTCATGAGGAGAGCCACATTCTCTGAGTATAAGGAATAGCTAGGCGTCTAGGGACAAAAGGACAGGAGACATGGAAAAACTACTGATAAAATAACTTTAAACTTTTTCAAGTCATGTCTAATGACTTTAGTATGAGCTTCATCATCAAGGCCAACGTTTTCAGGAAATATGACACGGGCTGAATGTGTAAAGATAGTCTGCAGAGAAGCATGCCTATGAAACAGGGAACATGCACACAAGTCAGGTTCTTCTTGTGAGGAATGTTAAAGTACTTACCAGCTGTTCTTGTTAGCAACTAAGAGCTTTAACTGCGGGGGCTTTAAACGACCAGACAATGAAGTGTCAAAATGAAAATGAACAAGTCATAAAGTTTGTATAGTCCTAATGCAACCATTATGTCATGCTTTAATTAAGTTCACAGATGTGTTTACATGTCTTTGATTAGTCTTGCATGCA